>JAJHZJ010000074.1:8683513-8926013 GCA_023548195.1 Bettongia penicillata ogilbyi
TCCCCCCAGATCATCACCTTGCCACAATGTTGGCAGAGTTATGAAGTGAGGTGGCAGAAATGTCAGTGATGTGATGCTACATTAAGGAACCAATCCCTTGTTCCTACCTAAGCCTGAACAGCTCCAGAAATGGCAGATAAGATTAAAAAAAGGGGGGGGGGCATAAATACAACAGCGAAGCAAACAGACATCCAAGTTCTTCCTCTCAATCAAAGGATTTGGGTTTTAGCTTTAGACATATGTCATAACCAATATGTTATGAGTTATTTTGTCTGATACATATACTTATAATATTTTTGTAGTCAGTAGCTTTCTATGTACTTGAGTGGAGGAAATGCCAGTGTTTGAAAAGGACATAGTTGAGTATATGAAGTCATACCTCAAATAACTTGTTATTTATGGTAAATCCACATTTTATTAATACTTGTCTTGTGTTCCCACACTTTGGAAGCACAAACAGAAGCCGCTATATTTGGCCTTAAGAAGGATCATAGACACAAAAGAGATGTATGATTTGAACAGTTGAGGAGGAAGCTGAAACACATGTGGCACATCTTACTCTTTAGTTCAAGAATCCTCCCTCGAGGGGTAGCTTGTCTGTAGGGCTATGAAACATCAGCTCACAGAGCATCTCAGGCAATAGAACTCAAGGTTACTAACAGTTGCAATATTCTGAGTTACTGAGTACTAGGTAACTTTTTCTTGAAGAAAGGACATATGCTGTCTTTTTATTGGAAACCAATGAGTATCTTCAGAGAGTGCTATGCACTTTCTAAAAGAGCCCTGAAGGATACAACTAAAATAATAAGCATTTATTAAGCACTACTATATGCAAGACATCATGTTAGATTATGAAAATACAAAGATAACCACAAAATGATGCCTGCCTCTAAGGTATTTCATTTCGACTGGAAGCAGAATTCAGTCATTCAGGAAAATGAAATTAAAGAGAAATCCAAAATCCCTGTGTTTTTCAGTGATATCATGTTCCAGAACGTTGTGACCACTTCAGGAGACAACTGCAAAGCATTATTTGTAATCTATGTTTTCCTATCCTCATAGAATCAATATAAGTCACATGAAGGGGTCTTTTTTGAGCACACCAGATGCTAGCAAACAGCTATTGGTCCCAATGTCTTATTACATTTACTTTTGCAATAGAAAACTCCAGTTTTCCCAGCTACTCAACCAGTTAGAGCTTTGGCTAAAATGACCTCTGGAAAGCTTATGAAGATCTCTGATACTTTAAACAACATTTATGCAATTCAGAAATCCCACAAAGAGAGGAAAGAATTTACCCAAAGACTCACGTTTGATGCATGCTGCTTCTCCCTGTGATTTATAAAAGGATGAAAGGGTAGGAATATATTATATACCATAATTTTTTTCTCTTTCCAACAAATACATACATTGTATCCAAAAGAAGTAGAATAGGCTGCCAAGGATGTTTGAGGGTATCCTCCGACTTCAGCTCTGTGGGAGAAACACTAGCGTCAGTTTGTTTTCTCTAGGTCTTGTGATATGCAAAGAACTGACTCCCACTCTGCTGCTGAACACCTACTCCCTGTCCAAATATATTTACACACTGTTGAGAGCAAATCCTCTGTAGGATGACCCTAAAGGAGAATTCAGCCTGATGGATAAATTGAAATTTTTGCCTGAGAACCACCCACATCCATCCGCACCCATCCACCCAGACCCACATACACATGGCTGGCATAAAATAATAAATACAGCATGCACTGGTCTAAACCTTGGGCTTTTTTCCAGTCTAACATTCTTTAAAAAATAATTACTTGTCTGGTTGTATGATGGATATAGCTGACTAGAAGGTTCTGGTCATCAGGCAGTCATACTGCCTGATGGTTCAGGGTAAGAGTTCAGGTTGGGGGTCCCCACTAAGGGGAGTGTGTCCCCACTGCTGTTTTCCTATATCTTTTCCTCCAGGCCCTAAGGAGATTCTTGGCATTTGCGCCTAGAGAGGACTCCTCACAGGCAATTAATCTGTTCAGAGGTCCCTACTACAGTTTTGGGAATCCATGGGCATATTTTCTGGGGACTCCACAATTGTATAGTGACATGAGGTAGGCAATAAAGTGAGTAGTTGAGGGAGAAAACCAAATAAACTTGACTTGTCCAGATGTGATTTCATTGTTGTAGAGAACTCCCAGGTGAGGAAACTCCCTCTATCAATGGAGCTCAGTACCTCCCCTGAAGCTTAAAAATCTTAGAGAGTTGACTTTTAACATTGACAGAATATATGACTAGTCCAGAGTCACACAACCAGCATATGTCAGGAGGAAAACTTGAGCATAAGTCTTCCTGTTTCAAGGCCAGCTCTCTATAAGCCATGCTGAGTCTGATAGATAAGATAGACATAGATAGATACACAGAGAGATCTGTATACAGATATAAATAGACATAGAAATAAATAGATGCAGGCATTCTGATTCTAAATCTAGGGTTTTTCTTATTTTGTTCCACTGTGTTGATGCTCTCTGAATTCTAGTTCTAGTTCTAATTCTTTTAATTATGTGACGACATGCCTGTGATTATAGCAAAGGTATATGGACCCATATGTAGAGAGGCCCATATGTTGTAAGGATGCTGCCCTTGTGTGTGGCATAAAGGGAGGCAGAATAAACATCTCTATCCTCTACTTCCCCCACCCTTCCCCAGGGGAGGCTTTTATTCCTGCTAGAATAAGAAGCAGGAAGTTGGGGTTGGGGGCTACCACTATTTTCTCCTCAGATAGAAGGAAGCACAGCTATCTGCTCCCTTAAACATGTTTGTCTAGGGAATGTGATTGGAATCCATCTAACTTTTGACTACTTAGTCATTTGGGGGAACGGAGGACCATGAGCTCTATATGCAAGGCTTGACCCCTTTTTTATCTCTGCTGACAAGGAGCACCAGACTCAGCTGTGCTGCTGACAAGTGACAGGGGGCAAGAAGAAACTACCACAGGCTAGTGAGTGCAGTCAGTGGGGTGGGGATTTAGAAGAGGTTTCCGTTCCAGGCCAGACGGGAGAACTGAAGGAGGATCTGAAGCCAGAGGCACCATCCCCCATATCCCAGGACTAGAGGTGATTACAAAAGCTAAGCTACCACAAATAAAACAAAATACACAGGCAAAGGAGAAAGAATTGGAACCTAGAGTTACTATGGGAAAAGAGAAGACATAAAGACAAGGATAAGGGAAAGTGTGTGTGTGTGTGTGTGTGTGTGTGTGTGTGTGTGTGTGTCTGTGTGTGTCCATGCTTAATTGTAGCCTTCTGGGGAGAGGGGAGAAGAAGGGGGGAGAAAGGAACAAAGTGAAAAATGAACAGCAGAGAACAAAAGAAAACTCACAAGGAAGCAAATGAAGGATGGACAATTCTCAGCATAACACATAGTATTTATTGTATAGGCTTCCTTGAAATGGAATTGATTGCTATATACTTTGAATCCTCTCTTGAATTCTGCTGTGCTCATGACGTTTTTTTTTTCCTTTTCTTATTTTGTATTTAAGTTTACAATACGTTTCTTTTTCTTTTATTATTGTGTACTTAAGTTTTTGAAACAAAATAAAAGGCAAAAACAAACAAAAAAACCAATCATTTATCCAAATTGTAGCAAAATAGAAATCAGAGAAAGTATACCTAAGAGTATATGTCCTAGATAATATAAAATGGAGTTCTCCCAGTAGAATCCTAGATCTCACCAAAGGGGAAATACCCCCAAATTTCCAGACTTGCAATCTGAGAATGGGGACATGATGGAGATTGCCTGTTCCTCTCATGTCTTCCAAGAGCCTTTCTTTCAGCAACCTGAAGTGGGCTTGTCTTCTTTCATCTTCTTTCTTGAAGTTGGAAACCCGGAGCACCAGAATGAAGAATCCCCAAAAGGAAACTGACTGGGCACTGAAGTTCCCAACTCTGCCTCACCCTTCACGCAAGGTAGAGCCTTTAAGTCCACCAATAAGGAGACAGTCTCATACCACTGGCCTTTGGGATAGGGGTTACCGTGATGTAACCACTTGGCCTCAGTTTTCTCATCTATAAAACTGGCATGATAAATCTAGTCCTTCCTTCTGCACATTATTGCACAGAAAATGCTTTTATATGTCTTAAAGTACCATAGAAAGGTGAGTGTTCATGGTGGTGAGGCTTCAATGAAATGTAACTTTGGTGTATTGAAAACTCTTGATTAAATGGAATTAAAAAGGATAGAGGCAGATAGGAAGATTGAATGATTCAGGATGTGGGAATGAAGGAAAAGTTTGAAGAACAGATTAAAAGGAAGCAAGACATGCTGGTGTTTAGTGGGGAAAAGCAATGCCATTTGCCCAGAGTATCTTCTTTTTTCCTTGGTGTGAAGTAAGGTTTTCAAAATTTTTTTATAGAAGAAAAAGGTGTCCTTTCTGACCAAACTTCTGTCAGTTGCCCTTTTACCCTGTTTCTCCACAAAGGAGATGAAGTTGACCTAGAGTTCTGGATGGTTGTGCCAAACTGAACACAATTTCTAGCAGGTTACCAAACTGAAAAGGTCACGAATAAGGTCCCAGTGACAGAGTATGTGCTCTGTCTGCTCATCAACCTGTCTGAGCACTGAAAAGAAAACAATTAATAAGCATTTATTGGGATAGGCTCTGTGGATCAGACAAAAATGAAAGAGACCTTACTTAACTCTTAAGTGGTTTATCAGAGGAAACAATATATACATATACAAGTACAAAACAAATACAAGAGAATTTGGTAGGGGGAGGGTCCTAGCAGCTGGCAAGAATCAGAAAAGACTTTAGTAGAAGGTGGCACCAAGCTGTGCTTTGTAGGAAACTTGGGATTCTAAGAGGTGGAGATAAGGAAACAGTGAATTCCGGGTATAGGCACAACAAAGGAAAAGGTACCCAATTATCACTAGCAGTTTGACCTCAAGTTCCTCATTTCTTTGATTATAGTAGACCGCAAAATCAAGAAAAATGTAAAATGGAACTTGACCCTTCATTTGATTCAGGTAGGCAGGAAAAGTTGCAAAGGTTACTATGAATCACAAAATTTTTAGACTATCTATAAACATTTGGAACCCCAAATGTGAGATCCTCATCTAATAATCTAAAAGTTGATGTTTGTCCTTGATTCTGGAACCAATGACATCAGGAAGGTGATGGCCTGACTTACAAGTAAATTGGATTTAAGTGAGGTAGGGTTGTGCAAACTCAACAACCTCACTATCTCCTCCAGAGACATCTGGTTCCAGTAGTGGCAGGATATAGATAAGGATAACTGGAGAAGACTCCAAAAGCAGTGGGAGATCTTGGCCTGTTTAAGCTAAGATCTTTCACAGATCCCAGTCTGTCTGAGGTAACATCCATTCAGTGACTGAGACTGAGTAAGAAATGAGGGGAAAACATGCTCTCTTGTCTACTTAAAAAAAAAAAAGGATATAGTATACTTAGCCAAGTGGTCATCAGTATCAAAAGCCATTGGGGGTACAGGAGGATGAGGATTGAAGAAAGGCCATTGGATCTAAGAGGTCATTGGCAACCTTTGAGAGAATAGCTTTAGTGAAAGATTGGAATCCGGAGAGAGATTTCATGAGGCTGGGGTAGTAAAGAAGTTGAGATAGTAAATATAAACATACAGATTTCAACTTCCTGGAGAGAAGCCTCTATAACCTCATGGTACTCCCAGGGAACTTGTTGCAAGAAACTACATGACTACAGAGATGGCATTGGATACAAGTATTGATAGAATGGTGAGTTTCTAGGCCATAAACTGCCATCAGTATTGCAACGGTGGCAAGAACATTGAATTAGATCCTGATCTAAGCTTCTGAACCCAGAAGAAGTGTTCTAGACTAAGCAGGAGACAGAAATCAAAAGGCAGAAAGGCTCAGTCTTTATATGGAGAATCAAGTGCTTACATTTCTTCCTCACTGGAATGGTGAGTCAAGTGGATTGTTCAGGCCTGTATATTTTGAAAGGCCTGTTCTGGAGCACTATTTCATAACCATGTACAAAGTTCCAACTTCTCTACAACAACTCTTTTAACCTTAGGCTGAATTTAAAGAAGCAGTGTTCAAAATGAAGGCAGAAAAGAGTCCCACTGCACCCTGCCCTAGTCAGACCGCACATGGAGCATTTTGTTTTGTGAACCACGTTTTAGGAGGAATATTGGTAAGCTGAAGAGTATCTCAAATGTAACTGAGACTTTCAGATTATAGGAATTGCTGAAGTTAACCTGGAGAACAGAGAATATAATTGCAATCTTTAGTTTTGCCCCCAGGTATAGATGGGGTCTCCAGAGAAGCAACTGTAGGCTTAATGGAAAGAAAAATTTTCCTAACAAAGCTATGAGGAAATAGAATAGGCTATCTCTGGAGGCTGCAGTCTCTGAGGATTTTCAAACAAACCACTTGGTAGGATGTTACAAAATGTTCTCCTTGCCTCACTTTCTTTAAGAGGCCTATCCTAATTCCCCATCATTTCATATTTATTCTGTCCACATCCTGTATTACTTATTTGTGACACTGCTCCATCTCCCAGTCATATAACACCTGTAAAATATTGCTATTTGAAAAACAGGCCTTTGTTTTGAGGAGTTTGGATCATTAAGTTAGCTTTTCCATTTCCTGAGGATAATCTGTCATATTCTTCTCATGTTCAATTCTGGGCACAACTTGTCATCCATTCATCCTGTATGTACCACCCGGTCTGTCTGAGGCAATTCTGAGCAAATACCACCATGGTATTTGAAAACATGCATATCCCATTAACAATGTTAGCTTCTTGAGTGCAAAGTGTCTCATATTTCTCTTTACATTCTCAATGGCTAATACCTAGTAGACATTAAAATGCTGTTGGATAGTTGTACTAAATGGCTCAGCTTCGGATTCTATAAAACTTGTGTTTGAAAAATGGAATTCTGCATTCTTAGCACAGTTCTTGGCACATGATTACTCAGCAAGTGCTTTCTCATTCATCCATTTATTATTTACATCATAGAAATGTAATTATGACAGTATTTTAAAAACTACAGTATCGTGTAATTTGACTTTTTGGGTTGTCAATTTGCCTATTTTATATCTTTAAAGTTCTAAAGGGAGTGGACCCCTTTTGTTCTATAAGGTGTTAGGTGGATGATAAAGATAACATTTCTGTACAATGCAGTCACACCATAGCAAGGAAATTCCTGAGAGGGAAGGCATCAGTGTTCAGCTGTCTCAGACATTGGCCTTTCTAGATTTGGGCTTTTTCCATCTATCCAGTTTCCCCACATATTTCTATAAACATACAGATTTCAACTTCCTAGAGAGAAGCCTCTATAACCTCATGGTACTCCTAGGGAACTTGTTGCAAGAAACTACATGACTACAGAGATGGCATTGGATACAAGTATTGATAGAACGGTGAGTTTCTAGGCCATAAACTGCCATCAGTATTGCAACGGTGGCAAGAACATTGAATTAGATCCTGATCTAAGCTTCTGAACCCAGAAGAAGCTCTCCAAATCATTTCTCTCTATTCCAGCTGAGACAAAGTTTAATTTCTCAAAAGCATTTTTGTCCTTAGAATATTAAGGCAAAAGAAATGAAAAAAAATAAAATAGTGGTGTAAGTCTACAGAGTAGAAGAGTTTCCTGAACTAAATCAAATCTAGCTTCAGAATAGCATAGTTCATAAAGTTTACCAGATATCAGTCCTCATTCCTCTTGATGACTTCCATTCAGAGTGGTATGAATGTTTCATAAGTGGATGACAGCCAAGGAAACTTATGTACCTAGCCTGAGATAGATGTATGTTATAGTTGTAGCCAATCATTTGTCCCACCCCCACCCACCCAATTGTATTATGACAGTGGGACTTTGAGAGCATAATGTGCTTCAAACACTGTGGTCATATTTCTTCAAAGGGAGAAAGGTCAGATAAGCTAGAATATATTAAAAAGTTATTTATTTTTTTTGCCAATTACTGTATGTGTATTGGTAATTTTTTTCTAGATTGCTAATGACTAGTTTATTCAACTAATCAGTAAGCATTTATTGTTTGGCATGTTTCAGGGACTTTGCCATGTGCTGGGGATATAAAGGCAAAAGTCCAATAGTTCCTGCCTTCAAGGAACTTAGATTTACATTTTAAGGGAGGTGGGTAGGACACGTATATGTATGTATACTCATACATTTATACATGTGTGTATTACCTAATATGTGTATATGATTACATACACACACACACAAGACTGGGCGTGGAGCAAAGATTGAGTAGTTGTGGGAATCAAGAAAGATTTCATGTAGAAGGTAGCTAAGTGAAGTCTATAAAGTCTTGACTTGAGCTAGATCTATATAAAGAAACAGGATTCTAAGAGACAGTTGAGGAGGGAATGCTTTCCATGAATAGAGGATTGCCTGTAAAAGACAGATGAAGGGATTTGGAGTTTCATGTGTGAAGAACGGTAATAAGTCACTTATTACTAGATTCCAGAGTATCTGAGGGAGATTAATGAGCCTGAAAAAGTCAGGTTGTCAAAGGTGCCTAGAGTCTTCTCTTCATGACCTTGTGGGCCATACTGTCTATGGGGTTTTCTTAGGCAAACATACTGGAGTGATTTACCATCTCCTTTTCCAGTGGATATGTGACTTTTTTAAGTCACATGGCTAGTAAGTGTCTGAAGCTGTATTTGAACTCAAATCTTCCTGACTCCAGGGCAGGTAGGTGGCACAGTGCTTAAGAGTACTGGGGCTGGAGTCAGGAAGACTTGTCCTCTGGAATTCAAATTTTGCCTCAGAGCCTCCGACATTTATATGTTGTGCGACCCTGGGCAAGTTACTTAACCTTGCTTGCCTCAGTTTCCTCACTTGTAAAATGAGCTGGAGAGGAAATGGCAAACCACTCCAGTGTCCTTGCCAGAAAACCCCAAAAAGAGTCACAAAGAGACTGATACAACTGAAAAACTACTAAACAACTTCCTGATTCCAGATTCAGCCCTCTATCCTCTGAGCCACCTAGCTGCCACCTGGTTGCCTTACACTGAAGAAATTTATGAGTCCTTCATAAACACATTAGTTTAGGGTAAGCAGACCCTAAGCATCTCGGACGTTTCCTAGCTCAAGTATTCAGGAGTCTCTCAGGTCAATCTGCATTCTTGGTAGAACTATCAGCTCCTGGTTGGATGTCATTGGGTTTCATGTACATGTCATATGTATGGCAATTTTTCAGTACCTCAAGAAACTCTCAAGATTATAAACTGCAGAGGTGTAGATCTGCATTGCATCCTCCCTGAGATTCCTTATATCAGTTAAATCATAGGTCCAGTCCCAACAAAAAGTTTGGAGTAAATTAAAATCCTTGTGAGCATGTGCTATATCTTTCTTTCTTAGAGTCAGGCCAAGAAGGCCACACTGGGTAATATCATCGACCAAGGGAATAATAATAATTATTGCTGTTATCATTTATTGATAAATGGAAAAAAATAATTTGGCCTTGAAATAGGTTAATTGTAGCCATTTCAAATTCAAGACAAATTTCGTTACAAGGTGATGACGGAAAAAGCACCGAACTGGAAGTCAGGGAACTTGAGTGCCGCCTGTAGCTCTGTTGCTAACTTGCTGTATAACCTTTGGCCAAATAATTTCATTTCTCTGGCCTTTATTCTTTCTATCTGTAAAATGAAGAAATTGCATTGGATGATTTCTAAAGTTCTTTCAGGTCCCTTTCTAGACCCTAATTGTGACCTAAGTGAAATTCTTGGGTAATAGCTCCCATAATATTAGGTGACCCGTTTCAAACAAAGTTGAAACCATTTTGGTTTCATTTGGTATCACGCATGTTGTCCCATCTTTCAGATCCAAATAGCTGAAGGGCAGCTAGGCATTGAGGGAGTTATATTGAGTTTGTTCTAAGGAGAATATTAATTAGCAGTGCTTTATTCTATTATTTCCATTACATGTTCATATACTGATTAGGAAAAGATGAAAATTTAAATCACCTGACTGCATAATTTAGCAGGTTTCCCTCCAAGAATGAATCATCAGTGCTTCAGTGTCAATTTAAACCTCAGGACTGTCAAGTAAAGGATATCCTACTGGCATCTCAAACTCAACATGTACAACAGCAGAACTCATCTCCATGACCCTCACTCCCCACACTATACCCTTTCCTCCCAACTGTTGTAGTTGGTTCTCAGTCCTGTTCAACTCTGTGATACCTTTTTGGATTTTCTTGGCAAACTTACTGGAATGATTTGCCTTTTCCAGCTCACTTTACAGATGAGGAACTGAGGCAAAGAGGGCTAAATGACATGCCTAGGGTCACCTAGCTAGTAAGTATCTGAGGCCAGATTTGAATTTAGGAAGATAAGATTTCCTAGCTGCCCCTCCTCCAGGTTACCCTAGCTCTTATTGAGGGCACTTAAAAAATAAATGTGAACCTTTTGTCTGAATGGCTGTTCTGCTAAGATGAATATTTTTTATTTCAATCTTCAATCCACACAGCTAAAAGGCTCTCCATGTCTATCATTCTAACACTTCTGTTCCTTGTAGCTGCTTGCAAACCTCAAAAAACTGTTATAATAACTTTGCCTTTTTCTTTCATTCTATCTGCATGCTTTACAATATTCTGTAATCTAGATCCAGGCATTCCAAGATTGTGTCCTATTTTAAATTACTATGGTGTTTATGCTGTTCCATTATATCAAATTTTTGCTCTAATATATGCAAGCTTCTTTTGGAGGGCGCGAAGTGTTTCCATATAAAGTATGCTTCTTGTTCATTTTGTTAAGAGTTCTTTAAAAAGAAATTAACACAATTGTTAGCAATATGGTATCCAGCAGCATATTACATCCATGTGTAATAATAGGCAATTTTAGACTGACAAGTTAGATTAAAACCCTCAACTAGTTCACTTGTTACATTGAATTCTTAAATTCATATTAAATGTGACTTGACATTTTAGAGCTCACACTAAGTGGAATTTCACATTATTCAAACTTGAACTGATTGCTACCAATATCCCCAGTCTATTTTGTATATTCAGTAGGGATAGTTCTGTAGAGTAGTGGTGTTGGAGAAGGAAAATCAAGGAAATTCAATACAGGGGCTGTAGCAGAGTAGTTAAGCTATGAAGGGACCTAAAAGACAAGCAGGTCCAAACAGAACATTTTACAGATTAGGAGACTGAGGCCCAGAGGCATTAAGTAGTTTGCTCAGGTCACAGAGTGGGTGCCTGAGGTGATAAGTGCCCCAAGTTCAGTGTCCTCTCTACTGTGTTTTGCTGAGTTAGGATGGAACCATGTAAGTAAGTGGCTTTTAGAAATGAACCTCTGGTCTGCTTTTGTTTTTTAAAAATCTGTAAGGCAATCTAAAGTTGCAGCTATGGCTACCTTTGGTAAAACAAACATGAAGGGGTTAAGTACACTTGGTCCATTTAAGTCATTGTTTTAAAAAAAATAAGTTTTTATTGATACTTTGTTTCATCATCATTATTATCCCAAGTATCCTTCTCCCAAGTCTTGCCCAAGAGCCAGTCACTCCATGACAAATATAATTTTTTAGAAAGAAAAAAAATTAAGCAAACTGATCAGTACATTAAAAAGGTCTGAAATATGCAAATGTCTGAGAACTGGGGACCTCCCATCTCCACAAAAGGGTATTTGGGGGGGGTGTCTTCTAACATATCTTTGAGTAATGATTGATCTTTAATTGTTACATATATTTTTTACTTTTGGTCTGAAGTTTATTCCATCTACATAGTTGTAGTTGCTTATATTGCTTTCTTTGTTCTGCTTACTTTGTGATGCATTAATTATATGGATCGTTCCATGCTTCTCTGTATTCATCTCACAAGTCATTTCTAACAGCACAGTAATATTCCATTACGTTAACATACTGAAATTTGCTCAGCCTTTCTCTAATGGTTGGGCATCTACTTTGTTTCCAGTTCTTAGTTATTACAAAAAGTGTTGCTATAAGTATTTGGGAGTACATGGGACTTTCTTATCAGTGTCTTCCTTGGGGGTCAAAACCCAGTAACAGGAAGTTGGTTCAAAAAATTTTAGTCACTTTATTTGCATAATTCCAAACTACTTTCCAAAAAGGCTATACCATATTTCACAGCTCCAACAACAATGTATTTATTAGTGTGCATACCCTTCCACAATCCTTCCAACATTGACTGTTACCATTTTTTGTTATATGCTGATTTGCAGGGTGTGATGGAAAATCTCAGGGTTGTTTTGATGTGTTTATCTTATTATTAGTTCTTCAGGACACACTTTTATGTAGTTATGAATTTTTTGCAGTTCTGAAAATTGGTTTTTTTTCATTTCCCTTGATCATTTATCTATTGTGGAATATCTATTACTTACACACACACACACACACGCACACACACACACACACACACACACACACACACACACACACAATGTATATATTTTAGATGCCAAACCATTTTTTCCCCATTTGACCGCTTCCCTTCTTAAGTGCATTAATTTTGTCTGTGTGGAAACTTTTGTTTGAAGTAATCAAAATTTTTGTAATTTTTTTGTAAATATCTGTTTATTGTTTAAGAATATATCTTCTTCCTATAGCTGTGAGGGGTTTATAGTCTTTCTCTTCTAATTTTTGCATTAGTCTTTAGTATTAAGGTAATTGTTATAAATTAATATAAATACTATATAAATTATGTATCATTGTATATAATACATATATAATTCTATACAATGTAATAACATAAATATATAAAAATAATATAAACATATAAAATTAATATATATACATAACATTAAGATCACATGTTCATTTAGAATTGCATTGTGGAACCTGGCACAAGATGTTGATTTAAGCCTAATTTCTTCCAGACTAGTTTCCACATTTTCCAGCAAGTTTTATCAAATATGGATTTTTTTGATTAGGTTATTTTCACTTCATCAAACACTGGATTATTTAGTTGTATTGTTTCTGAATCTGTCTTACCAAATATGTTCCATTCATCTATCTATTCTCTAATACCAAATGGTTTTGATGAGTGTTGCTGTATAATATAGTTTTGAGATCTGGAAGTACTATTCCCCCTTCATTCCTATTTCTCTTAATTTCCCTTGATATTCTAGATCTACTGTTTCCGCAAATGAATTTTATTGTTATGTCAAGTTCTATAAAGGGTCTTTCAGTAATGAAATTTAAAAAATAAATTATTCCTGAAATCTCAATTTGGGTCATGAAGAGTTGGACATGACTGAAACGACTGAATAATTGTTTTTTATTTTATCGGTATGCCTCACCATGAATACTAAATATTCCGTTAGCCATTTAGGAAGTTCTTTATCTCTTCAAGGAGCACTTTTAATTGAATGCCAAACTCAGGGCACAGCTTGCTTGCTGGGCTTTAGCTCCGTAAAACAGGGTGTCTCCTATATCTTGACTATCTTTTTCTCTCCTATTCTCCCTTTTTTCCTTTCAATTGATTTTTCTCTTTCCTCTCCTTCTACTAGATCTGCTCCTCTTCCCCTTTCATGTACCTCCCATGTTGTAGTGTAGTTCCATAAAAGATGCAATGATTCACTGGGAACCAAGGTGTCATCAGGTTTTGTCTATAATCCCCTACTGTCCCTTTGCTGTTAGCTCCAACTGACTTCTGACATCGCCTGTATTTCCTTGTGTACGTTGAGAAACGAATCTCTTAGCAATGTTTCTGCTGTCACTCTGTGGTTGTTGCTGTCCTTGGTTACTGCCCTTATTCACTCCTGTATTTCTGTTGTGTGGGGTGCTCAAGAAGCAAATGGTCTCTTTATTTTTGGTTTTCTTTCTAAAAATGTTTCAAATGCTTCTTTATTACTGCATATCTATCTTTCCCCCTATATTGTTAAGCTCATATTTTCACGCTAGATCATCTTGGGCTGCATCCTGAGTTCCACTGCTCTTTGGAACGTATCATCTATCCCTCTTTGGTTTCCTGGTGAGTGCAGAATAGTCTTTTATTATTTGAAATTCCCTATCCTTTGTATTTGAAGTTTTTTGCTGATTGCTTGGAGAACTTATTTTCTGAACTGAACTGTCAAACTTAATGATTATGTGTCTTGGGGCTTAAAACCTTTTTCCCCCCAATGGCAAATTATGAATTCTTTAAATTGGTATTTCATTTTCCATGTTCAGAAGCTGGGGGATATCTCTTCTATTAATTCCTGCCTTGTGGTGTTAAGGTTTTTTTGTCCTGTACTGTTCTTCAGGGATCCTCAAACTGTCTCTACTTCTCCTGTCCTTGAGAACACTCTACTTGGCTTGCATTGTGAGAATATTTTCTCTTGTTACTGATTTTTTGGCTTCCCATCTCAACTGTCTTTGACATCTGTGTATTTGCATTCCTATGCTATTGTTTTCTTTTGTTTCTGTGGTGAGCATTACCATTGCAGATTCCATTATTTCTGTTCAGCCCAAAATTTCTGCTGTTTCAGGTCATAAATTCTTCTAATTCCCACTTCTCTTTTGAACCGGTAAGGAATAGCTTATTGTGGTTCCAATATTCTCTTCAAATTCCACAGGGTCCTTAGTATTATTAAAAGTTGGCTCTTTTCCCTTTGTTTTGCAGTACTTATTCACAGACGCCTGAACTCATTCAATAGATCTAGAGGTCATATTTATTGGTAGTTTTTCCTGTTGATTTATCTGCTTGTGTTGAAGGTCTTAGAAGTTTTCTTCTTCCTGAAATCTTTGGTAACTTTAGTCTTTTTCCTTTGTTTTCACCTATTGCTTATTTTACTCCTCTTTGTGGTTTCCTTGGTATGAATCTCAAAGCATTTCAGCATTCTTCCATGCTGGGCTAAATGGTTCTCCAATCCAGTCTCTGTCCCAAATGATTTTGGGTGGCCAAAACTGACCCCAGCTGGATGCTGTGCTTCCTCAGACGTAGTGAATTTCTGCATAGCCCCCCCATGCACACAATGTCCTGTCACACTTCTTTGGGAAATTTGGAGCCATGCAGCACCAAAGCTGGTGCTGTAAGGTTGAGGCCCTTGGCAGGTTCTAGTTCCTGAGGTGCTGGGCCTGCATTAGCAGTCTTTTGCACTCAGGGAAAATTTCCAGAGCCTAGAGTCAGGGTCACCACAGCAATGCAAAAAGGAAAATGGGGATGAGTGCATCCACACAGGTGTTCCTTACAAGGATGATTATAGGCACTAGACTGTCTAAATTCGGGTTTACAAGGAAATGATGGTAGTGGTTCAACTTGTATGGCATATGCTTCTTCCTCAGTATGTCTTACTTCTTTAGCTAGGTTGGCTTGCCTCCTTCTACACAGGAGTTGCTTTCTCACAGATGATGAGTAGGCTTGAAGCAGGACCATGAGCCTCGAGGGTGCTGCCACTCCAAGGGCTCTTATGCTCATCTCCTTGTTGGCAGAAGTTGATCGTAGTTGTTGCTGAGGATGAAGAAAGTAGGTTGCTTCTCCACAATGATGGCCTGGGGTGCATTATATTTCCCGAGGTTCTTGGTCTCAGGATTATGTGCTATCTTAATAAGTGTAAAGGGAAGATAGGCAAAGGTAGGTGGTAGTTTTGACTTGCCTGGTCCAGAATGCCCTACTAAGGTCAATGCTATGACTAATCTATATTTTAGAGTAATTGACAGAATCAACATGAGTTATCTAAATAGTACTCAGTTTACGAAAAAAACTGAGTTGCTTTGGTTTTAGTTAGGTGTGTCAGTACTAGTTTCTTCTGAGTAGTTCTATACTTTTTCCCTAAGTTTTATGGATGTTTTGTTTTTACATTAAAAACATTTATAGACTACTCCATCATGAAAAATCTCTTGTAACAAAGTAAAACTAATAATACTAATCTAATTTCTTTTGAACTTCTAATTTGTTTAATAGTTTTTTGTCAGGTAGGGAGTCTTTATCCCAAAAGAATTTTTAAGTTGGTACCAAACTGTTTAATATACTAATGCTGTGCAGTACAGTTTTGAGATTTGGCACAGGGGTACAAAATATGTATTAGATCTCTGGCTAAGATAAAAGTTCATAATCAGACGAAGAATTAAAGATGATTGCATAAAATTTAAAAAGGTTTTGCACAAAAGGGGGGAAAATCTTTGCAAGTTTATCTGAGAGTTGCATTTCCTAACTCCATAAGGAACTGATTCAAATTTACAAGAAAAAGATGAATTCTACATTTGTTCTTTATTTGAGTAGTCTCTTCTGCTTCTCTGAGATTACTCTTTTCCACAAATATGTAAAGTTTGTAGCCTCAAAGTTGCTTAAACTAGAAGTGAACATTAGCAAATGAATATTAGTATTGTTTTAATGTCAAATTAAATTTCTTAAAAAGCAAATGGGTCAAAATCAAATGAAGAAAAAGTACAACAGGCATAAACTATGACATTTAAAGGTAGTAGCAAATCTTCACAACAATTCGGAATACACTCTGGCCTGAGTTTTCTGGATGTGGTCTGCCAAGCTGAAAAGGACTACTACTATGACTTACAGAAGTGTTTATAAAATGGCTGCCATTGACAGTATTAGTTTCCTATTAAACTCTTTAAAATGATTTAATCATCTTCAGAATGTGAATATAATTTAAAAACTAATATATTATTAATAACTAATAAACTCATAATCATTCTGGCTCAGTGCTAAGTAAAATACTTCAAGCACTGAAAAGTAAAATAAGCAGAACCAAAAAGAAATTACCTTTTAAAAAGTGAAAGGCCATAAATTCCTAGTTCACAGCAGGAGACAAATTAAGACATTTAGTCCTTTCAGTTTTATTAAAATAATTATATCTGCATACACAATGTCAGATTTTATTTACAAAAACCAGATCAATGTAATAAAAATGACATTTTTATTTATTTTGGAAAAAATCAGAACTATTCTGATGCAAGTTGAGATCATGGTTTGAACATGAACAAAGTTTAGGTAATAAAAATATTATTCTTACCTTTTGCTTCTTCTAACTCTTACAGTGTCAATGACAATAACTATGTCACTTGATACAGATGCACTTACATACTTATTTGGCAAGATTTTTTTCATGACCACTATACAATTTAAATCTAAATAATTTTGAAGCTCAGTAAACCAAAATATAAATGAATATATAATGTTTGTGAGCACAGAAGAGTTGGCATTTTTCTGTTAGTCATATGAAAATATCCCTTGTCTTGAATTCTACTTTCTACTCAATAAGTCTGTAAGCTCTGTCAATAACTCTACCAACTACCTTTTACCTCAACAAACTGAGCTAAGAAGGAGTAAAAAAAGCCTAGTTAAAATTGTTTTCTAACATTTTACAGATGGAATGAATCTGGCTGATTGGAGAATATTAAAGTATCTGTGGTTTGTGATTGTTTTACCATTAAATCCCAAGAAGTAGTCGAAAAGATTCAATTCCCTTGAGAAAATATACATATAAATAGAGATCCTTCCCAGTTCTCTAACACGACAGCTACTCAGCAAATGGTGAGGCTAATTTGAATGATTCACACAACCATTAGACTATAAAAGTAAGCTCTAATGTAAGAAAAGTTACACTTCTTCCAAGTATTTAAAATGAAATTTGTGCCTACAAACTGCACCAATTTTTTTTTAACTTGTACTGATTTGTTACAGTAACAGTTTAAATGACACTAAGACTACAATGGGAACAAAGGAGACTGGTGACCAGAATCTATCAACACTGTGCTTCTTGCTCTACCCTGTAGGCAGCGGCCTGACTTTGAGGACAGAACACAGCAAGCAATACAAGGGCACCTTTACTATGCCTGCATACATTCAAGTGAGAGACGTAAGAATCCTGAAATTGTCAAAAACATATACATTGGTGCAAAAAAAATGCAATCAAAATCTAGCAGAGTATTTCTGACTTTTGGATCTGAGACATTCTCAATTATTAACCAAACAATGACAATACTAGGAAATCCGCACTGCTGACACCCCACCACAAAAAAAAACCCTATTATAAAAAGACTATTTAAAATTTTGATATACTACTTACAATGCCTGGAAACTGCCAGTGTCACTTGTAATCTAGCTTTATGACTTTACAAGGAAAAGACAAATAAGAAAAGACAAAAAAGACAAAAAAAGGGATTATTCAGTTAAAATTTGAAAAGACAACGATAAACTTGCAAAAATTACAACTGCTAGTTATGTTAACACAGAAATTTTCTTTGGGTAACACATTTCAAAAACAGGGACATCTCATAACCAGAAGACTGGGATAAAAACATACAGTATGCTGGTAGGAGAGATTTCACACAAGCTTCTCAAAAAAGAAGTGGTTGCAAAGGCAATGCTGAAACACTCAACTGAGAAGTGTTCTGTAACCATTTCTTTAAGAAAATAGCTGATTACATGAAAAAATATCAAAATAAATTAAAATCATTACTCCTCTGTTACAGAAGATTTTCTGGATTTGAGGACAAGGTCCTTGACAGAGGTGGAAATTTCCTGAAGTTCCTTTCGAATGGCATTATTAGCATCTTCTTTGTCTACTTGGTTAATCAACTGGTCATCTCCTTGTCCAGTTTTCTTACTCTGATTAACCAGCTGCTTCACAACTAGGCCTTGGTATCGGACCAGAAGAGAATGTTGATCCTAAGTGAAGAAGAGTAAGGGAAGTTGACAAAAGTGACTGACAGAAAAGGAAACAGGCAGCTAAATTCTATTTTTAAAATAAATCTGTGGAGTTCACAAAGACATTTTCAGAAATGTTGAACTGGGCAAAGATATGTTAATAATATGTTTGACATAGAGGGCAAGTAAGAATTATTTAATTAGTTCAGATCTGAAAACTAGAATAAAATTTCAAATGCACTAAAATGAATACCTACCTCTGGCATTTTATTGCTAAGAAAAGCAATGATTTGTGGTACACATCGTCCAGGTGCATGTAGCATGCAATGAGTTGAGAACTGAAACAACAGAACTGAGGTAAGGTGTAAGATAAGAGCTGGGTCTTCTGTAACTTTCAGCTGTTCAATTAGTGCTTGTCTGTGTTGGAACAGCACCTGCCTAGAGGGAAAAATATTAGTTATACTACCATATTTTATCATATGTAAAATAAAGCATGAGGATAGCTACATGACATAGCGTACAGAATACTTGGTATCAAGAGGACCTGAGTTCAAATATGGCCTCAGACACTTATTAGCTCTCAAGGGGACTGGGACAACATGTTAACTGTGGGAACTGATTGAACCACATTGATTCTATCTTGTGACTTAGAAGAGGTATTAGACTGACTACTAAACTGAAGCTCTACAGAGCCGTTGTGCTGACCTCACTGTTGTATGCCACCTGCGAAACATGGACAGTCTATCTGCACCATGCCAGGAAACTGAACTGCTTCCATTTGAACTGTCTTAGAAAGATCCTAAGGATCACCTGGAAGGATAAAGTAGCAGACACTGAAGTCCTTGCTCGAACTAAACTGCCAAGCATTCAAACTATGCTTCAGAGTGCAATTCCGATGGGTTGGCCATGTTGTTCAAATGCAAAATGTACGCTTGCCAAAAAGACTATTTTATGGAGAACTTGCATGGAAGAAGTGATACAAGGTCACTCTCAAGAACTCTGGATTTGATTGTGTGAGGTGGAAGACACTGGCACAAAACTGCTCAGCATGGTGTGCACACATCAGAAAGGGTGTGGTGTTTTATGAGCAAAGCAGAATTGAAACAGCACAAAGGTTCATAGGATGCGCAAATTTGGAGTAACCACCCCAAATATTCACATGGACTCTCTGTGCCCAACCTGTGGTAGAGCATTCTGAGCTCATATTGGTCTGATCAACCACAGTCGGACACACTGAAACTTCACTTTATCATGGTGATGTCATTTTGGTCCTCTTCGAGAATGGACAACAACCAACCCTATGACTTAACTCTGCAGCTAGCTTAGTTCCATTTCCATTCAATTCTATCCTGTGAGAAAACTTTATTGCATTGTTTGAACTAGCCCTGAGAGGCTGGGAAGGTGGACTACCTCTCCTGGCTGCTTATCCAAGGACCTGGGCTATGTTGACTAGATACTGAGTCAGATCCAAAGATTGATATAAGGTGTTTTCTCAAAATTGTACATCTCAAGCAACCCATACATTTTATCTGAAAACTAGTCCTGTACTCATTAACCAATTACTGTTTCCATGTTCCTTTGATTGTTTACAGGTATTTGGGAAGTAGGACACTCCTTTTCTGAATTCAGGGAACTGTACCTATTTACTCTCCCCCTCCTAATTTGGAAAGTCCCTAATCTTTCATCCAATTAGAAATGTTGCATTGTTTCCTTTTCATTACTTGTCCTTATTTAATTATTTTTATTTTGGGGGCTAGGCCCAAGATGAGGAAGTCTGTTCCCACTTTAATGGAAAATTGGCTAGCAATGCTTGATAAATCAATATACTGAGATCAAACCATTGTTTTCCTCAGTCATTTTATCTTTTGCTCTTCAAAACTAAATCACCTGGGACAAGTCACTTAATCCTGTTTGCCTCAAGTTTCTTTATCTGTAAAATGGCAAACCACACCAGTATCTTTGCCAAGATGGGCTCCAAATGGAGTCACAAAGACTCATGACAGAACAACAACAAAATAAAGCTCTATCTGCTTTGGAATGGAAGTTTTTATTGTTCCCCAATTAAAACGTGTGTTTTCTCCATCTTTAATTTTTTAGTCCTTTAGTTGTCTAAACAACTTAATCCTGTAACATTTCCCAGGGGAAAGGAGTGGCATAAAGCAACTAAGATGCTAAAAATCATTCTAGAAAATAGATAAAGAAAATTATAGATCAGGACAGAAAGATTTCTGGGTTTTATCAACTACAGATTATTGAATCTTAAAAAGTACATGAAAAGTATGTGGGTATCATTAGAGTATTAGACTTTAACTATTACAATGATCAAGTTAATTAAGAGCAAATCAGGCTTTCTCTAGGTCAAATCATGTTTGTCTTAAGAGTCACAGTTAGAGAAATGTTAACCATAGATGGATGAATCAGGTAATACCTTTCCTTTTTCTTGTCTCCCTTTTTCACCATAATATCACAAGCATCTGCTGCAGAGTCCAGAAAAGAAAGAAAGTCTTCTAAGCTCTAAAGAAAGTTACAGAGTACCATGCATTATTCCATATATACATTGTTAGAGAAATATATAAAGAGTTCAAGAAAAAAAAAAGAAAGTATAATTTATTATTCTTTTAAAAAGCCTGAACTGTTTTTAACTTGTTTAAATCAGACATTCTGTCTAAGGCTTATGTTTAAAATCTTATCACCATATCTATCTCTTTGTCTCTGCTTCAATGCCAGAAACAATTTCAACATATTAGAGTAGTTCAGTTCTTGGTTGTGTAGGGTCTCACTAATAACAAACATTCATGAAGCACCATCACACCAATTTAATGTCCACAAGGATTTCCAGACCCAGAATACTAATGACAGCTTCGAACTTCACTTACCTTTTCATTCAGAGAGCTATGGAGCTTTGTGAGAGGACCTCTAGTCTCTTCTGGCAGTTTAAGTAAAATCTTTTTTCTTACCTACAGGGAAAATAACAGAAGGTTAGGATATGTTTTAAAGATGGAATAAAAAATATATAGCCCCAAATTCATAGTTACTACTATTAATCTAATGGATGGAAGATGCATGATGGTAATCTCTAGTTAATATAAAAAAAATCAGCATATATTACCCCCAAATAATTTCCTATAAGTTATGTTTCTTCTAGAGTAGCAAAGAGACTAATATACCTACCTCACTTGTTATGGTGGTAGGATCTTCTACTGCCATCATCAAGTCAGCAGCTAAGAAGTTGAAAATTAGATTAGTGATATCTGTACAAACAGTCTTCAGCAAGTGCTTGGCAAGGTTGGTCTGTGCATCATCTGTAAAACAAGACATTTAATGAACACAGCTTCCAAAAAAAATGAGAATTAAAGCAAAAACAATATTAAATGTACCTGTAAAGAACTTTGTTCCTTTTTCAAATAATCTAATATTGTTGTATAAATTTGACACCTCATCTTGTAAATCTTTGATGGTACGTTTCCTACTAGCTCCGGACACAGAAGAAGTTGAAGACATAAAAACTGAACGTACCACTTCCAGATAACTTCTATTGAGGTATCTGCAAATGAGAAACATATATTTGCATAGCACAATTAAATGTAGTTGAATCCACCCTGACAGATTATTTTGAAAATAGTTCAGCTTGAGTGCTCCAGTGGTATTCAGCAAACATCAAGAAAAAGTAAGGAAAGACTGCAAAAGTGGTGAATTTATAATGTTTTACAGTGTGAGGATGGAATATGACCTGAATTGCTGAAAGAAGTCCTCAAATTGAGTAAACAACAAGTTACACAAGGGAGGGGGCTCAATCTAAAGGAGGATTCAAGCTGAAACAAGAATAAGCTTGGAGAAAAAGGATATAAAAAGGACTCGGAGATAATTTTTGTTCAAGTCGTTTTAGTTGTGTCCTACTCTTCATGACTCCATTTGGGGTTTTCTTGGCAAAGATATTAGGATGGTTTGCCATTTCCTCCTCCAGCTAATTTTACAGATGAGGAAACTGAGGCCAACAGGGCTAAGTGATTTGCCCAAGGACACTTTCTGAGGCCAGATTTGAACTCATATCCTCTTGACTCCAGGCCCAGCACTGTATCTACTATGTCTAACTGCCCCAAGGAGAGGAAAGGGAAGGTAAGCTAGAAAAGTTAAGTAAGCATTAGTAAGACAAAATAAAAAATTAGTGAGTGATGGGAAAGGAAGTGAATATAGATAACTGGTTCTTACGAGGTGACAAAGGAGCTTAAGAGGTGAGCTATAAAAATCCAAAAGAAGCATGAAGGAGAAAGACTGAGTGTATCTGCAGTGACTTGCTCTAAGCGTATGATTTTATACTTGTCATAGCGATGTGCCTGACATCTGTGTTCAAAATGTAGGCTCATCACCCTCCTAGAGGAGATAGAAGGGTCTGAGAAATGCCTCTTTACCTCCCACATGATCATCAACCATTTTAAAAACCTGATTACCAAAGGAATTTCCAAATTCAAAGAAATAAAGTAGAAAAAGGATTAAGTAAGCATAACAGAGAAACCTGACCTATGTCAAGAGACTGGAGAGTAGAACAATGTCACCCACAAGGATGAGAACATGGATTATCATCCACATAGATCTTTAAAAATTTTTTTTTTAAAGTGAGGATTCTTCCCTCCTTCAAATAAATCTGAAAAGGAGCTGACGTCTGAGAAAGAAGCAGGTACTTCTCCAAGGAATGATCAAGTAGATTCCCAGGTACATTTTTTTGGTTAGAAATCATTAAGAGTTAGAGAAAAAAAAACAACACAAGAATAATGGTTGTTGATAACTCCCAAGTCAGAGGTGCTGGGGCAGAAATTTTCAACCTGATAGCAAAAGAATATACGTTGTCTTCTCAAGGCATGTATCCAAGACATTACTGAGAAGCTCTTATCTAAAACACTAATCATTGCCCACGTTTAGTAATTTTTGTGGGCATAAATAATATTGCAAGAAGGAATCTAGAAAACCAATAAGTCTTTGAGCAAGAAATTGAAGATGATAGGGTCACAAGTGGTATTTTAATTATTGGTGCGCATTAGACAGAAATTATTCAGAAAAGTGGACTTGAAGTAGTGAACAAAAGACTAATATGATTGGATTTTTGAACCAAGGCTTAAAATATAATTCCTTGGTCAGCAATAATGTATACCTAGCAAAGACTGGTAGTAATGTATTTGCCTGATATCTTGCAAATCTCGTAAAAAAAAAAAAAATTCAACTGAAAAGAATGGAGGAAGAAAATTTCCCATATCTGCCAGGCTAAGATACTACAGAGTCACCACAGAATAACAGTTGAGATGCCCAGAAATTCATAGGAAGCAAATTCCAAGTGAGGAGGAGCTAGTAAAAAACAAAGCAAAGGGGAAAAAAAAACACCCAAGAGATCAAATGTCTACACACAAAATCACAAAGTTTAGGCCCAAAGAAATAGAACTAGATATCTGAATGCAAGTAAGTAAACTGGATTTTGCAGGTATCATTTAGACTTAGTGAAATGAGAGCTATACACAGAATACATAATAGGTACTTCTAATTTTTTCTTCCCAAACAAAGATGTTTGGAATGGAGAGGGTAGGATTGGAACCATAGGAAATCCTCAATAGTGAGGAAAACAGAAGTGATTTTTTCATTAAAGTATAATAGTAAAGGCCAGTTGGACAGAAAGAAGAGAGATGAAGATTTCAGGAAACTAAGTGCTACTTTATTTCGCATAGAGAAATGACATATTGGGCACAGGGGACTTAAATCATCCAGACGACTGTTGAAGTTCTGTCAAAATCAAAGCTAAAAAAAATTTCTGACTTACCTTAATAAGTGTGTCCTCTGAAAAGTGGAGGAACCAAAAAAGGCAAATTTTCTTCTGGATCTGATTCTTACTAACAGGGAGAAACTGGTTGCTGAGATAGAAATGATGGAAACCTTGGAGTAAATTAATAATTTCTCCTGGGTCTGAGAGAGAATAAAAATGGCAATAGTATGACATGCACCCTAAATTTAGGGAGAGTAGATTTCAAAGGGTTCAGAGAAAGGATAGGTGTGTTTCTGATTAAAATTCTACGAAGAAAGTCAGCCCAGGAAGGATACAATACTCATGAATGAAATCCTGAACACACAAATGGAAATGATTCAGATGGGGAAGAAAAACAGTTGTCTGAAGGGAGCAACATTATGAAAGAATCAGTATCTAACTGGCTAGTTCTTTACCTAAAAAGCAAGAGAGCTAAAGCTTAAGCCATGCGGTCAATGTAAAACTTCTCTGTGGCCTCAGGCCATGAATATTGGGCTTCCTCGTCATCAAAAGGCCCAACGAGGAGAGAGATGCTCTTCAGATTTGGCAGATAGCTCCACGACTCACTCCACCCCTGCCCTACCAACCGGATACATGGTCACATACGGACGAGGGGGCTGCATCTTACCTGACCTAAGTGTGGTATTCTTTCCATGCAATGACTATGGAAATCTCCTACTGTATAGTCTTGTAAGGAAAACTGTCTTTGAAAAGGATTTTTTTTTAAGCTGATTTGGGAGGAAGGTCAAAGATAGGACAGAACCACTCCTCAGGGAGAATGTCATGAGGCAGTGCTGGTCAATTCTTACTTTGCTTCTGCTTTCTGTGCTACAAAGAACAGCTTTAGGATTGCAAAAAATAGAATAAGAATGGCTAACAGAGTTGATGAGCAGACAGTGAGAGAACCTCAGCCAAAACAAATTGCACCCTGGGGCTAAGAAAGGACAGGCATCACTGCTAAGTCGCTCAAGGTCAGTGACATCTCAAAGACTGCAGGGAATTGAACAGAACAAAGCAACAGTGGGGGAAAGATCAAATGGTAGCTAAATCTTTTTAAAGGAAGGAAAATATAGTTTATAGGAAATAAAGTATATAATCAAATATAGTTTGTAGGACATTGAGCTTAGCTCTACTTCCTGGCAAAATTCTAGTTTCTATCTATTAAAGAATATATTGGCAAACAAACATTTAGGAAAGGAATCAGTGACCACAAAACGCCAAGATTTCAGACGACAGACTAGTCTTACTGCCCTTTTGACAATTACAAATTTGGAAGATCAGGTAAATGTTAATGATAGTTTACCTGGATTTTAGTGGTGTCTGAAAGAGTAGCTCATGTTAACGTTTAGCAAAGAATTGGGTACCACATGCCCACTTGTAAGATAAGCATCAGTAAAATTAAATGGACCCAACTAACTGAATTGTCAGGGTCAGAGAGTAAACATCTAGTTTACTGTCAACATGGGTATTCAGTTTTATGCGTAAGGGATCTGTCATTTTCTCTATATTGCTTAACATTGTGATCAATGACTTGGATAAAAGGTATTTTCAGGTGATACAAAGCTGGAAGTGATACTTAACATTTAAGTGTTAGGGTGAGTCTGGTACAATGAAATTTAACAGACATAATTGAGAAATTTTACACTTGAATTCAAAAAAGTAACTTCACAAATACAAGATGGGGGAAGCATGATTAGACTGTCTGAAAAAAATCTTGGGGTTTTAGTGGACTGCAAGTTCCATATGAGTCAAGCCCTGACTAAAATCCCACTTTCTACAAGTAGCACTTCCCCAATCCCTCTTAATTCCAGTGTCTTCTTTTAATTATTTCCTATTTATCCTCTATATAGCTTGCATATTGTTTCCCCCATTCCTCTTGTAAATTCCTTTTTCCTCTTCTTGAATCTCCACAGTTTAGCGCAGTGCCTAGCACACATTAGGCACTTAATAAATGTTTACTGATGGACTGATATGGTAGCCAACAAGGCTCAACATGATCTTGGGCTGCGTTGGAAGGCATGGCTTACAGAAATAACAGCCTCATTGTATTTTGCCCTAACCAGACTACAACTGGAGTGGCATATTCAGTTCTGAGTGCAAGAATTTAGAAAGGACTTTAGGAACTGGAGAGTAACTCAAATGGTGAAGGGCTCTGTGTACATGACAGATGAAGACCAGCTTAAAAAAAAAAAAGAGAGAATGTTTACAGTGGAGAAAATTCAAGGGTGAAGCACGTGAGCTATCCCACGAAGGAAAGATTAGATTTATTCTGTTTGGGTCAAAGGGATACAACTGGAGCAATAAGTATAAGTTGCAAAGAGGCAAATGTAAGCTTGAGATAAGGAAAAATGTCCTTACAATTAGTCACCCCAAAATGGAACGGTCTGTTTTGGGAAGGCCACATTAGAAGTCTTTAAACTGAAGTTGGATTTCGGCTTGTTGCCTATGTGGTAATGACTCCTTTTTGGGTACGAGTTTGCCTAAGACATCTAAAAGGTCCCTTCCACTTCTGAAATTCCGTGATCCTTTGGATCCACCGAAGTTTCAGAATATAAGAGAAAAGAAACCCACTGAATCAGCAGGAAAGAAAAACTTGCAAAACTTATTTGTATTTTAAATTCTGAGCTCTTAATTAATTTCCAGGCTTTGGTTAAAGTCTTTTTGTCCTAATGTTAACAATAATCAGTGAATTTCTATGGACAAATCAGAATGTTATTTTGATGGATAAAAATCAAGAATCCAAAGTATATTTCTATACTTGCCTTATTAAATGTTCAGCAAGTTCTGTCACAAATTCTTCAGGGCCATCCTGAATGTGCTTCTTTAAAATATCTTCAACTTCCTCCAATGACATGAATGTGACATCAGGCTTTTTCCTACCTATGACAGACAATGACAGTTTTTACAAACAATATAACCCAGTAAAACATGAAAATTCATTTTATCTGCTGAGAACAAAGGTAACAATATAAAATCTTATGTCAACAAAATTTACTAATAGTTACTAAAGAAAACAAATACATATTAAACATCATTTGAATGATTAACTCTCCTAAAAATTTTCCTCTACAAATTAGTGACAAGACAGTCATCAAGGTGGAGGGAATAGCATGTTTATAGCTTTCTCTCTAAGCAGTTTTGAGTACAACATACATTTATTTTGTATGGTCATAAAACTTCATAAGTGTTTTGAATTCCTGGGGAGGGGAAGGAATTTGTGTTTGAGGATTTCTAATACCTTCTACATCTGAAGGTTTTTGAAATCAAAAGGTTGTATGACTTCTTTAGGAGATCACAATTCAATATGTGTGAGAGGTGCACCTTTACCTAGTCATCCTAATTGCTAATCAGATACTTATCCATTACCTTACTTTCGCATTCATATTTAGAAATAAAAATGCAAAGAATTAGAGTAATGTAAGAACTAATAGCAATGATGAAGCTTTTAATCTGCAATAACAGCTAACACTTACATAGTAGCTATTAGCATGAACCTTTCCAATGGCTGAAATGACAACATATTTTGATGTATAAAACAATTCACATTTTACTAAAAATGCGGGTGCTAGAAATATATAATTTTTAAAGTTTTTTCTAAAATTTTATGCTCTCCTAGTTTTTCGCTCATATAATGTTTGTCATGAAGCTATATTTTTAATGAATGAATTACTATTTTAAAGTACTCAAGAACAGAGAGGCAGGACAGCATAGTTAGCTAACTGTCTCTGATACATACTCCTATGTGTCCCTGGGCTAGTCACTTAATAGTGAAAGAGAGGAATTTTTCCTCACTGGCCAGCGTTCCTTAAACAATTAAATGAAATCATAGGTCCAGGTCCTAGTCAGTAGTGGTTGATTTTTACTTCATTTAGCAGTATTATTGTATTTGACATTGTGTTAAAAGGTTGAAAATGGAGCCATTTAACCGCTTCTATCCCAGCTCTCCTGACAGATAAGGCTGAGTCATATCAGTAACCACCTCACATGGTGTCCACTAAAAATTTAGCTTAAACACTACCTACTGCACTTTAAGACCTTTGTTGATCTTCCCAGTTGCCAGTGTCTCCTCTATCCTCCAGACTATTTTGTAAATGTTGTCTTTCCTGTATAAAATGAAGTTTTTATGAGGACAGGGTCTATTTCATTTTTGGCTTTGTACCCACAGTACCTTGGCCATAGTGGACACTTAAAATTTACTGACTGATTAATTTCAGATATATTCTCCTATGCCTTAATAATTCAACTTTTCCTAAAACATGAATCTAGTTAATAAGGGCCTAATATTATTAACTAGTGAAGAGGGATGTAACAATTTTTACAAATGCTATAGTTTCCTACCATTTACCAAAATTCTAAATTTTGTTAGTGAAACAAGAAATTGTAGATACTTTTACCTGCTCCAATAAGAAAAAGATGCAATAACTCAAAACTACTATGCAAAAAAAAGCAGTGGGTGCTAAAAGGCTACAGCAAATCCAAAGCTGGAATGATTTTACGTGTATTCCTTATTGTTTGTCACTAGTATCTCTGTAAGACTCATCAGTCTAATCAGTTCACTACAGTGAAACAACATTTGGAATTTACATATAATTCTGTTGAAATAAAAATTAAAATATAATAATTATCTTACACTTTCCTCCATTAAGGGGGACACCAAGTTTCAGTAGCTTGATTAACTTAATATTAACTTAAACTCAAAAGCAGAAAATTCTCATTTAAAATTGCATTCCAAAAACAGTTCTTTTGTAGAGCTCAAAGCCAAGAACTAATCAGCCATAAAACGAAACAGACATTTAATTGTCGCACTTAGGTACAGAATGAAGTAGTACAATAAAAATGCTGAAGTGTATTGTATTTCTCTTTTGTTTTTCAAGAATCCAAATCTTAAAATTTTATAATTTCATAGTACTTAAACATATACTCAAAGAAAAACCTATAGATTAGAATATTTAATAAAATAAAAATGCCACAAACCAGTATGTGCCGACTGAGTCTCATCATCACTATCATCATCTTTCCTTCCTTTCTTCTTGGTCTTTTTAATTTTGATCTCTCTGGCATTTCCACCGCCACCTCCTCGCACACTTCCACTGCCCTCTGGTGGAAAATGACATTATTTAGTACAGCCCATCCAAAGTACCTTACAAAGGAAAAAGTGATAATATATTGTTACATGGCCCAAGTGTATGTCAGACTAAATCAAAAAGCAATGTTTATTTCTCTTCTTTGCCTTTTTCAAACTACTTGGGATTTTCTTAAAAAGATTACAAACATGAGATCTCTCAACCAGAAGAAGAGATTTTGTTAGATATATTTAAAAGAAAAAACAATTTCTTATAAAAAGCAATCTTAGCTCCTATCTGAGAAATAAACTATATAAAATATATATATATATAAACTATTTATAAAAATGTGAAACTGAGAAAATCTGAAAAACAACCTTGCGTACAAGATTTCTCAGGTAGGTAGCAAAGGAATCAATGCCAACTTTTCTGACTAAATAAAAATTTGGCAAATGTAGCTCACTAAACACTTAGCATTTAAAGTACTGGAAGTAAAAGCAACATAGCGAAGATCTGATGCCTGTATTTAACGTTACTTGGAAATGATGCTTAATTTTATACGTTTTTAGAAAGTCCTTAAAAAACAAAAAACTAGAGCATTTCCTTGAATCCAGTACCTAGTTATGTTTAAAACATAGCCATCTTTATATCACGTTTGTCTTTTAAAATACAATAACTTACATAATAACTAAGTTCTCTATAAGTTCTAAGAATTCTATTACTTCTAACTGCATTTAAGGAACCACTACTTTATCTTGTCTCTCTTGACTTTTAGGATCAAAAAAGACTTTATCTTCCAAAGCACGGTACTAAAAAGAATGTGATTTTAAATTTGTTGATAATTGGGCCCTTATTTAGGATGGCATTTTTGCCTGAAGTCTTGTTCAGTTTGAGGGATGTTAAGGAATGTTAGTTGATGTCAGTCAACTGCATAAAACTGTATGACAGCACTGTCACTGAAAGCAACCATACCCAAAAGATTCCTTTAATTCTTGGAAAGGAATGTAATAGATTAGTTAAACTGATATACCAGAGAACAAATTTATGATGTTCAATTTACAACAATATCATCCCTTTAAAATAGAACAGAAGAAAGGCATGACTTTTGAATACTATGATGCTTTACTACTTTGAGTAGTATATTCTTGGTGCAAATTTCCTCAAGGTAGCAGAGAGATTTAAAAGTTATACTGCGATGTTTGGCAGAACAAAGAAGAAAAATATAGTTGGATAAGCAAAAACGAAGTGTTACAATTTTTTATATGTCTATGACAAATACCACAGCTGTGAATGTCCTGAAATCCTGATTGTTCTAACTTGAGACTACATTTAAAGGTTTTGAACATTTTACTTTTAGCTATATTAAAAACATTTACAGGTTTGTTATTTTTACTTTTTTTTTTTGGTTGCTGTTTCAACTTTTCCAGTGATAATTAGCAGCATTACCAACAAAAGATAATTTCCACTTATTCTAAAGCAAAAACATTCTTTAAAAGAGGCCTTATCTATCTTACTGGGAAACCACTAGCCTTTCAAGTAAGAGGTGCTTTAAAATTAATAGAAGGCATTTACATATTAGCATTAAAAATTTAAGTCATCCTGCTGTACCGTTTACTGATTCAAACTCTGATTATCAACCATGTCCTAGAAACATGAATTCTTAATTCTCAACCTAAGTGCCTTAATTCCCATGTTAACATGACCCTAGTATTTTCAGAGTGTAACCTGGAGATTTGAAAACTCAAGTGAAACATATATCAGTACCCAAAGTGGTTAGTGTTGACAATCAACATTAAAACTGAAGAAATGTAAATCTTCTAAAACTTGTTTAACTTCCAGTGGGCATAAAATGAAAGTTCAACCTTTACAAAGCAGATTTCATAAAATTTTAATCCAAAAATATTTGGATTAAAAACACCTCTAAGCTTTCAATAAGCTACCTGTTGCTTTTCGTCGTCGTTCATCTTTTTTATCCTTTTTACTTGAACTAATACTTTCCAGGACAGAAGACTGTTTCAAGTCTTCTTCAGTGATTAAATGAACAGGATTATTCTTCACTTCCTGAGGGGAAAAAATGAGCTTACTTTTACTACATCAGTACATGTCTGCTACATAACACAAAACAAAATGATCTTTAGTTACATAATGAGGTCACACTTATTTGTTAATGTAAGATCTTATTTTCCAGTGCCAGGAGAAAGAGAGAACCGTTCTGGACTGCAGGTGTGATCTCACTTTCTTCTCAGAGTTTTTTGCTATTGCACATCCCTACCACTGCTTCCAATGTCTAAAACCATTCCATCCTTCCTTGCATCTCCTTTTTACTTTTATTTTATATTGCTGTTTTTGGTTTCTATACCAATAAGCTTGGCTTTTATTGCCATCATCATATAATATAAAAACTCTTTACTTCTGGGCAGTGAAACAATCAATCTCATTACATTAGATATAATTTGGGAGTTTCCTATTTTCATCAGTGCTTTAAAGGTTGCTTATTTACACTGAGGCACTCTTTTTCACTTGTTCACTATTTTGGATACCTGAGGTTTCCAGAAGGCTGACTCCAAATAACCACAGTACCAATGTATCTGTATCTATTAAAATAAATAATCTTGTAACTCATATTACTAACTTTTTTGTCAATTTCCTTAGAAACATTTTTGGGTGATTAATAGTTAAGTATATTAGAAAGAATTAATCCAAGTTCTATAGCAATTATCAGTAACAAAGGATGGGCAAGTTTTCTACAAGGAATAGATTTTTCATTCATTTGCTTCTCATCCCTTAGTGCTCTAAGGATGCATGTCTGAAATATTAAGACATAGGCAGCAAGTAAGTATAATTAATATATGTTCTTTTCTAATCTTATTACTAGAAAAGTCAATGGTTATGTCAAATGTATAGAACTATTACTATAACTCCAATAAAAAAAGATTAAGAAGCTCCAATCTGGGAAGAAGTGTTAAATTCACGAAAAACAAAATAAAACAACCAGCTTCATTTATGGTACCTAGGGTAACTATATAAGTATGGCTACTCTTGTTAAGAAAACAAACTTTAAGGCTTCTACTACATTTAATGCTATCAAAATTTTTACTAGCAGATATTATCCAGGCACCCTAAATAAATACAAATATGTCTTGAAGTTCTAATAATATAAGTAGAAAGGGTGCCAACCTGAAATGGCAAAGGGAATTTCCTATAGCAATGAAATCACAAACCCTATCCTTACTTGTTAAAGCAGAACTAGATGATATCTACTTGGAAGAAAAATTGATAGCAATATTTCAGGTGTAATACGAACAACAACAAACAAATGTACATAATGTATTCAAGTGCTTTATTTATGTATCATCTGTTAAAATACATGTACATGTGCACATATATAATCTGTTCCATACAATTCTGTGAGGCAGCACTTAGGTTATTTTAACTGTCCTCCTGATAAATAAACTGAAGAACTGGGAAAAGTGACTTGCCCACAGTTACAAGCTGAAGAGCAGCAGTGGAATGTAAGACCAGGTTTCTCCTTAATTCTAGTCCAATATTTTCCCCCCAAAATGTTCCTGATAATAACAAAATTGTATTTTAATCGATCAATAAACTTTTATGAAATGCCTACTATGTGCCATATGTAGTACTAATGGGATACAGGGACAAAACAGTCCCTATTCTAAAGGAGCTATTTTAAAAGAAACTTTCATAATTCTGTCTTCTCAGTAATTTAGAACTGCCTTTCCTACACTTAAATTCAATTAACAACACTTTATTATAGAAATATTTAATGTGTACAGAGAATACAGAGAATATGCTGCAGAGAAATTATGTATCGTATGGAGATTCTTATTCAAATCCAAACTGCTTTAAATACATGGAATAATTTTTGTGCATTTAAATTGTTAAAATTTATATCTGTACCTTAAGGGAAACCAACTGAGAAGATTATGATTTTCTAAACTGTCAAACACTGAGAGGCAGAGGATAAGACATTTAAAGAGAAGAAAATGAGAGACAAATACAAAGGAATAAACTAAAGGGAATGTACATTTAAATATCATACAAATACTGTAATATTCATCTCTTTGGCTACATTGTCAGTTCTCTCTCAAAAACAAAAGCAAAACCAGAATCAAGAGCTTAAAACATTTCAATATCTGGTATATGACAGAAAAAATGGCATACCTTTTCAGCTTTCTGGTGCATCAAATCACTGAACAATTCTATACAGTTACTTATAAACTTTTCACTAACTACAACAGTATCATTAAAGACCACCGCTGATGGCTGTTTGTTGAATGTTCTCATCACCTGCTGAAGCAACATTCCAGCATCTTCTACTGACAAAGAACTGGGCAGTAGTGGCTAAAATAACAAACAAAACTAATATTACATACATAAATATATACTTCCAGTTCAAACATTTAAGCACCTACTATTGCAAATTGTTATACTAGGTATGGCAGGAAAAAGGGACAAAAAGCAAACCATCCTTGCCCTCTAAGAACTTCCTAATTCTACACAGGGTGATACAATAGGTACAATACATACAATTAAATACAAATAATTTCACAAAAGAAAGGGTACTAATAACTAGATGGGTGAGGTGTACAAATGAAGGAAGGTTTTGAATTGGAGATAGCACTAAGTGTTAAAGGAAGCTAGAGAATTCAGAAGAGTGTACATTTTAGGTATGGGAGACAGACTAAATACAAAAGAATAAAGACAGAGATGGTATGTGAGTTTGCGGAACAACCACTCAGCCAAATGGACCAGAAAAAAATTGCATGAAAAGGAGTGATGTGAAGTAAGTCCAGATTGTGGAGTGCTTTAAATGATGAATTTATATTCTGTCCTGGGAAGCACTGAAGGTTTTTGAGTATGGGAATGATATGATCAAACCTTTGTTTCAGGAATTACCATAGCAACTATGTGGAGGATGGATTAGAGAAAGAACAATTAGGCAAGCCATTACAGTAGTAGAAGAAAGAAGTGATGTAGTCTGAAATGGAGATGTGGCAGATGAGTGTAAAGAAAGAAATGTATGGGAGACACATGAAGTAATTATGTGTAAGTAAAATCAATTAGGTTTGGCAAGTGAACAAATTTGAAGGGGAGAAGAGTTGAGTATTATTTCTGAGGTTAGGAACCTGTAAGCTTAGAAGAATGGTGCTACCTTCAATAGCAAAAAGAAGTAAGGCAAAGAAGTATGTTTTTGAGATGTTGATGGGGCTTCCATATGGCTATGAATAGCAGGAGGCTATCCAGAGTTCAAAAGAGAAATGTATATGTCCATGCATAGATACAGATATGAATATAGATATAGATACTATCTGTATAGAGATAATCACTGAAACCATGGAAGCTGAGCTCACCAGGAGAAATGTAGAAAGAAAGGAGGGTCCAGGAAAAAGCTTTGGGGAATACCTATGCTTAACAAATGTGAGAGGATGAAAATAATGATGATGCAGCAAAGGAGACTGAAAAGCAACAGTCAGAAAAGCAGGAGGACCAAAATAGGCTATCAGGAAAACCAACAGAGAATAGAAAATCCAGAAAGAGGGAATAGTCAACAGTGCTTCAGAGAGGTAAAGAAGAATGAGATTCGTAAAATGGTTTTAGCAATATTTGTTGGCAACTGAAGAGAACAGAGAGGGTAAGAGATGAAGGAGTGGGAAATGAGAAAGCAGAAGCAGACAGAGAGCCAAGACTGAGAAGAGAGAACAGACTGGCCAGAGCATGGACGGCTGACTGGGAGAATAGGAAAGCGTGGAAAAACTAGGTTTCAAATGAGTGACGCAAAAGGACAGACCCAGGGATCAAAACTTACCCAACATCACACTTCAAAACTAAAAGACAGAAGATAAAACTGTTTCTTAGGGCAGTAATCTTAGCAGAAAAAACTCTCACAATTGCTCAAGTATGCTTTTCTTCTTATCCCCCCCTCTTCTTTGCATCATTGATTTTTATCAGTGTGGGAAACTCTCTGGTACATCAACTCTTGCTACTGACTGGCAACTTGCTTATGACTTAGTTTTAAAGCGTTGCCCAGGACATTGAGGTTAGATAACTTGCGGGGGCATATGTTCTTGATCATGTGAATTAATTTTTAGGCATATAAAAGGGCTAAACATTAAGGAGAAAAAACAGAAAACATACCAAAATATCCACCCAGGAACCAGAGCTGATAGCTTCCTCCACTGAAGCTTCGACTTGATCTACAATTCCTTGACCAACACAAGCAGCTTTCAAAAATAAGAGCTGTGCAGTTTTGTATCTTTTCTTTATGTAGCTCACAGCATCTGGGATCCCAAGTCTGGATAAAGCATCAAATTCTAGATATCCATCACAAAAAATTGTGTGAGTTATAGCTTCTTTGGATGCTCAAAGCATTCACATTTTCCAGCATAACACATACTTTTCTTAGTACTTCCTACATTTAGAATATATTCTTTTCTATCATTGTAATGTGTGCATAATGTATTTTATTCATTCATTCAACAAGAATTATTGTTCTTGCCCATACTGTATTATTAACCACCTATGTGCCAGGCACTGGGATGCAAATACAAAGTTCAAATGTCCCCCATCTCAAAGACCTTTCTTTCTATTGAGTGTCTCTGACTAACATTTTTCAGTAGCTTGATGGGTAATTTATCAATCTCAGACTTATAAACTGTTCAGATACTTTAGGTGGGTACAGAAAATAAGAAAACTATCAACTATAAAATCCTCAATATTAGAGGTACCCTCAGTATTAGAAAAACCAGAGGAAGGACTCCAACAAGTGAGAGGAATAATCTATTGAAGATTTTTGGAAAAATATGGGTGATAGAATGAAAACATGGGAATCTGCAATCTGTCATCAGTAGAAGGTATATCTACACCACTGAGAAGATCCAAATAAACTAAGAAAAATCATTTGGAAACAACATTTCAGTTAGATTCAGGAAACCAGAATTCAAATTCTGGCTGAGTAACTTACTTATTCTGTGATACTGAAATAATCCCTTTCTCTCTCTGGGCATTAACTACCATAAAAATGATTACTCTTCTTTATGGGTATTGCCCAGTGATGTGTCATTCATTTTTAGGCAACTTAAGTGCTTTTGTAACAAAGTAACAGAATACAGTTTATGTGTCATTAATGTATACCTATGTAACTAACTAGAACAAAACTGTACAATGAAAACATTGGAAAAAAACAGAAGTCTAATCAGTGATAGTACTTAGTACTAACAAAAAATTAATTATCATACACAAATAAACCTTAGTTAAAATAACATAATTAACAAACATTTCATTAAATGTCCACCATGTACGAGAATAACAGGATCACACAGATTCTGAACTAGGAGTCTTAGGTGAACTAGTTCAATCCTCTCATTTTACAGATGAAAAAACTGAGGTTGAAAACAGCGAAATTTTACACAGAGGTCAATGCTAGACTCAAATCCATGTTCTCAGACTCCAAGTCCATCATTCTTCCTCTACACAATACAGCCTCTCAAAAATGTAATTCTAATCTAAAGTTCATGGTTGTAGAGCAAGAAACTGAAAACGGATCTGTAATCTCCATGACCCAAAGTCTAGGGGGAAAAAAAAACTTAAGAGTAGTTTGCTTTTGAGTAGGGCAGGGGTTTGTTAACCTAAGTCTGTGATCGTGTGTTTAAAATATTCTGGTGACTATATTTCAACATAAGTGGCTTCCTTTGTAATATTTTATATGTAAAATGATTATTCTCAGAAGAGGTCCATGGCCCAAAAATGTTAAGAACCTCCACTTTAGGATATATTTTAAAATATGGTACAGAATTATGATCAACTGAGATGACTGTGATATAATAGGCAGCTAATAAAATGCCTATTGATTGTTACATGGTCAACTTTATTTGGTTGACAAGAAGACTAAAATAAATAGACCTCACTTTTTTATCTTAATAATAATAGGTAACATTTATATAGTCCCTTAAAATATGCAAAGTGCTTACAAGTATTATTTGCTCTTCTCAACAACCCTTATAAGATAAATTCAAATGAGATAATCACTCTCAGTGAGTGGAATCAATCAAGCACTATCTAAAAGACAAGATAGTTCTTGCAGTAAGCATCGTCTTAACTTTACTGCTAACATTTTGAAACCTCTTTAGTAATAAAAATCAGTAATATAAAAAAAGGTAAGACACTAATAAAGTTATGGAACTTATATACATACTGAAAATAATCTACTGATGAAAAATGTAATTCTATAAGAATGAGAAAAAATAAGTACTTTTCCAATGCTACCTTTAAGGAAAAAAATAGGTGTTTATTCAGCAAAAAAAACCCTATGCTGTGCATTTTAAAATTGATAAAACTTTTGATATGGTAGTGATAAGATTAAGACCAAGATAAGCATGTGAATTTATTGTGACTATTTTCACATTAAGAGGGAAATGAATGAAATCTGTATATTTAACAGCTCAGTTCATTTGTTTATGTGACTATTTGGATCCTTTACAATGTATGATCAAGTTTTAGAAAGAAATCAAAAAGTGAAAGTTTAGAAAAAGCTAAAAATAAATAAGTAGATACCTAGATAGCCATTTTGCCTGAAAAAGGAATCCACCCAGTTGCTCTGTGTTCTTGAATATATATCAGGAACAAATACAGCTTTATCTTGTCTCCCTCCAACTACCGCACCTTTTAAACGTCCACTATTAACAAGTTCCTCAAGCACAGCTTTAGGAGGAAAAAGTACACAAAAATCAATAGGGGTATAAGATTACTAAAAATCAAACAATTCTGATGAGCTTATAATACTTTGCATACTTCTTAAAGGTATAATCAGATCAGTGAAAGCATCATTTAAAATTCCTCACCAGCAAAGGAAATTCTGAGAAATCAATGCACCCAAGCACTGTATTAAGTGGGGAAGAAAACACATAAACAAAGTTCAGATGCAGAGCAGATAGAGGCCCAGAATTCTTAAGGGTGCAATGGTGGACAAAGGTTAAGGTTTTGTAGCCTCTTTCTCATAGATGTCAAAACACACTGTCCACAAGGCACATGTAGCCCACAATACTCCAGATTAAAATGTAATTTGGAAATATTTAGCAAAATAAATAAAAATGCAATAAAACACAGATGATATTAATATGTGGCTACCTAAAGTTACCTCTTACGCTATTTGAACTTAAGATATTAATTTTCCTCATATTCTCAAAATGAGTATAATACTATTTAATAATTTTTTTTTGGAAAGTAGGTAGTGGCAGGATATCAAATTTGTCCTTCACTAGTGTTATAAAGATCAAAGTTCTGGCATTTAGAATGGTGCTTACATGCTAAAAAGTTTGCAAAATTCATACAAAATTGAGTTCTTTGCAATTAAGTCATAAACATTTAGGTTGTTCTTATAATTGCTATTTTTCAAAACAAAATAACAGGTTACAATATGTATAATTTTCATGCCAACTCGACTAATTCACAAGTTGCACTACTTCCATTATTATGATTTTAAATTCAATGTTACCCACTATCCAGATGTCTTATTATATAAACTCTATTGCACATTAAAGCTGAATTTTTAAAAAGAATTTTCTTAAATGCAATATAACCATGCCCTAAAACTCAACAGGTTTTTTTTTTAAATTACCATAAAGTTTCTAATTAGAGATCCAGCAGCTCAAAACACACAACCCAAATTCCTGGTGGTCTTAGGCTTTATCATTTTTGATTCAACTGGAATATTCTCTGCTTTAAGGTGATTTTTTATCACATCAAGAATATTGATAAAAATCCAAATACATCATAGACTCATATTAAAGTGACCAGAGTTACCATTACGAGGAACTTACTGTACTTTAAGTACAGATTTAAGTTTTTAGAATTTTTAATATCCTTTGAGTTCTCAGAATATAATTACACTTGTGTACTTTCAGAAATAATTTTAGTGCTGGGAAATATGCATTTTAAAATCTTTTTTCTTTATTAGGCAATTATGTTGGCTAAAATAAGCTTTATAAATAAAGCAAGAAAGGCTATTAAAATTCTAAATTTAAGAATCACAAATCTATAGAAAAGCTATTTAACAAATGAAACACAATTTGAACCAAACTTACAATAAAGCAACTGCTCCTGAAATCCATAACGGGAAATCAAAGAAATTACTGGGGTGGGCCTATAAAGAGAGAAAAATTTAACATCACTGACAAGCATAGTTCAAAATAAATTTATTTTAAAGTAGATAAGCACAAAGAAATTTCAATAAATTTTCTAGTAAAAATGAAAATGTGAAAAACCATTGGTTAATTTACAACAAGAAGTGACACTCCAAATTTTTTCCTACACTGGTATACTTGGAACTACCTATTAAGACACACACAGAAAAAGAAAGAAGTCAATCATTGCTCTGCATGATGCCTGGCTTTTTCTGGAAAAAAATTAAATGCAAAACTATATTAACAATGAAATATATTTTTAGCTTCTCATATAGGCTTGGTCCTAAGTCCTCTTTTCTTTGTACTCTTATTATCTCACAGGTTCAACTGCCATTGCTATACAGATGATTTCCAGACCTATATATCCAGCCTTAGCTTCTCTCTAAGCAATAGTCATAAATCACCAACTGCCTTTTTTGAACCTCTTGAACTATATATACCAAGGCATCCTGAATTTGACATATTCAACACAGAACTGATAACTTTCTCCCCAAACTTTCTGCTCTACCAAATTTCCCTTTTACTGCCAAGAACACCTCCATCCTCCTAGTTATTACCCTGGACTTCTTTTCTCATTCATCCCCAAAAGGAATGAACAATGAATAAAAAAAAAGCATTTATAGGTGTTATTCTCCCAAGCACTGTATTAAGTGGGGAAGACAATACACAAACAAAGTTCAGGTGCAGAGCAGATAGAGTCCCAGAATTTTTAAGGGTGCAATGGTGGACAAATGTTAAGGCTTTGTATTCTCTATCTCATAGATATCAAAACAGACTGTCACAGGGCACGTGTAGCCCACAATATTCCCAAGTATATTCTGAACCAGATTAAAATGTAATTTGGAAATATTTAACAAAATAAAAAAAATAAATAAATAAAACATCGATGATGTTAATATGTGGCTACCTAAGTCAATATGCAGTTCACAGGTTGCATTTTAGCCTTCTGTAAGTATCCAAGCCTATGTACAGTTTAGTGGCCCCCATTTCTATTTGAGTCTGACACTATTTCTCTATCTCATCAGAAGGAATGGAATTAATTTCCATCTCATTCAATCCCCAAAAGGAATCAAGCAGAGGGAAAGTCTGGAGTAGAATGTCCCTGTGGAAGTATTCTCACTGTTTGCCTACTCTGGGTGAGTTGTAGGACAGCCCAGGCTGAGGAGGGGAGAAGACCAAAGCATAGGGCACTCCTAAGTAGGCCACCGCGGATGGGTCCTAGGATAGACTGGAGCCTAAGCTTCTCATTTCTACATTTGTAACTCTCTTTTTTTCACTCACACAGTTAACTAGTTCAGGCTATTACCTAGACTACAGAAATGGATTTTTAACTAGTCACCCTCACTCAAGTCCCTCTCCACTCCAATCCAGCCTCCATTCAGCTGCCAAGGTGATTTTCTTACCATGTTAATCTCCTCTCATTTCCATTATATATCACATATAAAGTCCTCTGTTCAGAATTTAAAGCTCTTAATAAAAGGACCTCTACCTTTCTCATGTTCTTATACATGACTCTCCATGGCATATTCTATAATCCAGTTATAGTGACCAACTCTGTAGTGCCAGAACAGGACACTCTTATTTCTCCTTTCCCTGCCTTTCCACTGACTAGTTGTCCCCTTTGTCCACTGTTATACTCTGCCTCCTCCTCTCAACTTCTTCTTTTCCTGGACTTCTCTCAAGACCCAGCTTAAGTCCTACCTTTGGCAGAAGACCTTTCCTGGTCTCCCTTTTTCTAATGCTAATGTTTTCCCTTTTCTCAGCAAACCTAGTCTACTCTGTACCTATCTTGTTTGTGCTTATTTACAACTAGTCTTCTCCATTAGAATATAAGTTCCTTAAGGTTAAGTGCTGCTTTGGTTTTCTTTGTATGAAGACAACCAAGCATAGTCCTTGTTACACAGTAAGCCACACATAGTAATATATGCTTGTCAACTAATCATTCGTTACAAGATGTTTCAAAAGACTGAGTGTAGACTTTCAGGACATCCTGCATTGATGGCTACCTGAGTCAGAAATCTAAAAATCCCTCATGAGTCAGAAGGCAGAATATCTGTATCCAGACACTATCACTAGGGTATACTGAATTGCCCTGGAAGCCAAACTCAATACTGTCGAGACGGTTCCACTGATGCTTCCTCTATGATAGTGCACGCTCTCGCTCTCATCACATGGTAGTAGCAGCCAGTGATTAGAACTTGTCTTTACAATGTTGTCAACCACAGAAACTGAAGGTGAGAATGGGTCACTAAATTACTGTGCTTAATAATGGTCAAAATAATATCCTTCATTGCACCTAGTATGATGCCTTGTACCTGGCATATGCTTAATAAATATTTCTTGACTAAGTGAAAAGTCAAATAGAAACATATGAAGAACAAGGGGGTGGGGGTGGAGGAAGGTGTCTGTAAAACAGGCAGCCAAATAATAGTTATTATTAAAAAATAACAATAATAACTAAAAACCTTTAAGGTGATTTTGCCAAAACAGAAATAAATCATAATGTAATGCAATTTTATTTTTATAAGACTATATAGAGGTTGACTCACTATAATAATTCCTGCCATATGGGCACTGAGTTATGTACTTAGATATAAGATGACCAAATTTTGGAAGTAATCTTTTAGAAAAAAGAATTTTAAGGTATCAGGGACTAGAAGATTTGGCCTCAGTAAATGCTACTTTATACTACCTCCGCAGTGTTAAATTGAAGCTGGTCAAAGTAAACAAAAAGGATTCTGATATCCTACGACTAAAAAGAAAGCTCAGTTCGACATATAATCTACATAAACATATATGTACTTTTTATTGTGCATTTCTTACCGGGTAATAGCACTAAAAAGTCCACGTATGCGTGCCTTATGTCGAGCCACAAATGCCTCAGTAAAAATCACTCCCCTGTTGTCAAGGTCTATTTGCCCATTGATAATTTTACCCAGACGCTGGGACAGTGCCTAAATATAAATATAAACGGTAAATGCAAGGATAGGTTACTATATGCAGATACACTAAATCCATTTAATTTTGTATTTGTGATGAGAACCAGAAATATCACAAATGAGTAAGCTGAAGGAGACCAACGATTAAGAAACTGACTAGCTTAGTGACCTTGTGGCAGGACTATGATAAGAATTATACTAAAACATCTACAATTCATTTTCAGACTAGAGTTTTTTATGCTGGACTTTTTTCAACTGGACATATCAAAAATACAACTTTTCCTCTCACATGACCAACTGATTTTGGTAAGTAGAAAGTAAAGTGATGAAATGTTAATAACTCTGAAGACAAAAATAAAATGTCCTTTTTTTTTTTTTAGTGAAGTGCTTCCTGTGTACTACTTTTCATTCAAAATATATTTTTATTATTGTGTTTATTGAAATATTAACAGATACTTGAAGAATAATGTTTGTAAGAGTTCTTATTCTTTCAGTTATTGAACTGAAAGTTGGCTGATACAGAATCAAAAGTTCAAAATAAAATTATAGCCTACTTTGGAAAATATTTAAAATACCATAAATACCAGAATAAGAATGCTAATTTGATGTGTTTTTATGAAATGTATACTAAGTGATTAAAAGCATTAAATTAACTAAACCCACTTCACTGTGATAAAACATTTAGTCTCTGGTCATTAAATTTTAAAAGTTTGATTATGTTTTATTCTACTTACACTACCACTAAAATGTTCAAGACTAATATTTTAAAAAAATACTCCCTTCCCCCAATCAATTAGCGATTTACATGTGAAAAGACAATTTATGGTACCTATTAACTGGGAAATGGCAGAAAAAAAACCTCATGGTATTTGAATTTATGGTAAATGAATTACTGTATCAAAGGAAATGATAAATATAAGGAAATCAAAGAAATATGGAAAGACTTGTGTGAACTGATGAAGAGTGAAATGAAGATCAAGACGACAATATACACAATGAATATAATTTAGACAAAAAGATAGTAAGAGGAAGTCGCAGTGTAATGATGTAAGAAAAAAAGCAATGAAGATAAGAAGAAATTACAAAACATACCTCCTACCTTATAGTAGAGAGGTAGGAAGCTACAAGGACAAAATATGGTATTGTCTAACAAGGTATCTGAATCACATGATTTTTCACTGTCACAAGAGAGGGTTCAATGGGGAGAGGGGAGATAAACTGTGAAAGACAAAAGATATAAAAATATTTTTAAAAAAGAAAAACAATTTATATTAATAACGAAATTACCTGTGTCAAAAAGTTTCCTGGAAGATCATAGGTTTTACAAAGTTCTGATATAGGCACTTGTCCTGTTTCCTGTAATTTGTCATTTACTTCTTCAGCTAAGTGATCCAAATAGTTCCTAATATGAAATTAATAAAAATGAATGATCAAATTAATTTTTGTACTTATGTTTTCAGGTAAAAGTATTATTGACAAAAGAGACACATATATTTCCCAAACCTTACAATATAAATCAAAGCCATTCTGGAAAGGACAAATTTCTACCAATAATCCAAAAAATGTATTGCCTTTTTTTTAACTACTACTTTCCTAACCATAATGATATTCAAACAAGCTGTTTTATTTTTTGTTACAGACAGACAGATGGGAAAAATGAAGCAGTATTTTTTCGTTAGTAAATAACTCCTATTTCTCCTAAAGTAGAGGAAAACTGCATGACAAGTGTGATCATTAGAATGGTCTACTGAAGAAAATCATGTTTTCCATTTCTTTGGTTAACAGAAGTAAAAGAAAAGTCATGGTCTATAAAATTTCACAGTAGATTCACAGCACTTCATACCATTATATACTTAATTTTTGAACTGCCAATATGTGTGGAATTAACAACATTTTAAAATCACCGTTTAAAATAAGATAATCAATTCAAATACTAAGTTACATATACCAATCTAAATGTAAATCATGATTATAGATTTAAAACCGGAAGGCAGCTCAGAAGTAATCTAGTCCAACCTCTTCATTTTACAAATGAGGAAACAGTGGACCAGGGAGGTTAAATGAGTTGCCCAAGGTCACACAGATAGCAATATCAGAGGTGAAATATCATGTCACCAAAATGCTATTTAAATATCAGAATGAACAGAAAAAAAGCTCATAGCAGACAGCAACATAAGAGAACAGTGTTAGGTACCAAATATCAAAGTAACCACAAATAATCATTATCAAATTTTAGTAGAAATTCTATCATAAAAACAATGCACTGCTCTAAAATGTTGTACTTACTCATCTATCAGCTGTCCTAAGATTACTTGAACATTTTTCTCTGACTTAATAATGTCACTAATTCTGTTTTCAATATGAGTCAGATCCACATTAATTACCTGAAAAACATAGAGACATTCTATTATTATTAAATCTGCACTACTTCTTAGGTTCTAAAATGCATGCTAACAAACAGTATATACAGAATTACATATTTTGATTGTTTTATGTTTTAATCTCAAATATCTAACTTGAAATAATATTTCTTTAGAACCTAGAGTTGAATTGGAAGTTTGTCACATTATTTTATACATTCCAACTTCTAGAAAGAAAAAAAAACCTTTTATTTCTAAATTTAAAAAAAGAGTACCATACAAATTAGTACTCACCAAATCAAACTGAAAACCAATGATCTCTCCATATATGATAATACACTATGGCTATCGTACCCCATTTTACTATGGCTTCCAGTTTACTTTGTTAGTATCATAGTGAAGGATAATGTAGGAAGATCAGACCAAAATAATTTGGAGATACTCAATCCAATGAGTGACTTGCTCTCTCAAATATTTACTTCTCTTTCCTTTCTGGCCATATTTCTTCTATTAATGAATACAATTTAATTTTTCAAAATGATACAAAATACTCAACTTATATTTTGTGATTTAGCTGAAAAAGCACTGTCAAGGGATTTTAAAAATATCTAAGTATTTATCTCAGGCTTGTTACTAATTTTATGACTGTGTAAGTTAAAAAACTCCTCTGTACCTCATGCCAGTTTCCCCATATGTTAAACAGAAATGGCAATATCACCAGAAAGAAATGGTGTGAAATCTCTTATAAACAAAAGATTTATAAAAACAAACACTGACTTATTTTAGAAAGACATAAATTTAAGATAGTGTTTATTTTAATAGTACTTTTTTCCTTAAGTATAGAGAACTTCATACCATGCACATTCAATTATTTTCAAAATGTTTCAAAACAGATCTCATATCTACAGTTAGGCTTTAACTATCCAACTTTCACACAGATAGAAATGAAATCCTGTTACCTTTGCAGAAGCAATTATATAAAATTTATGGGAAAGGGAAACTAAACTTGCATGCACTAACCAACTTAAATAAAATTATTAAATATAATTTGCACATCTGTGCAAATACATTTAAATACATTATACAAAATTATTTGCCCTTTAGTATTAAAGACCATTTTAAAAAATTAAGATAATGGCACCTACAATATCTACAATAATAAAAAAGATTAACTGTCAAAATAAAATATTTTAGAAATTGCAACGTTACCTGCTGAAGGTCAACAATGTTTACTCGACCTTTAAAAAAAAGCACAAAGTTTAAATGTCACTTTTAAATCCGTGTTCTAAAATAAAAGGAAAAATTGACAGCAAAATAAGAAACATTTTTTCCCAACTTGTGTAATTTTAGCACTATCTTATTTCTACAGAGGCAGTATCAATAATTATCTGTTTACTATTAATCAACTATTTCAATAAATCCTCTTACTCAAGGCACAAGCAAAATTAAATATGTATACACACAATCACATATACATATATGTACATGTAGATACATATATGTACATGTAGATACAAGTTTTATTTTTTTATAATCACATTTATTTCCCTATATTTCTCCCCCATAATTTCCCCCGGTAAGCCATCCTTTGTAACAAAGATTTTAAAAGAAAAGGGGAAAACTCTCAAAGTTCAGCAAAACCAACCAATATAACAATTATTTCTGACACTATGAGATATTCTTATACCCTTTGTCCCACTCCCCTCAATGAAGCCAGGGAGATGACAGTAACATATTTTTAAGATTTCGATTAAGCTATATGGCCAATTCATGAGATCAAATAGTGTATAGTAGGTCACTGAGAAAGTACATTCTAACTTTTCAAAATCTCACCAGATAATTCACGGTACTAAGTCAAGAAATTATCCAAAGTATCATAATATTCAAACTATCATATCAAATAATTAAAGAACCATAGAATCTCAGGGTAAGAAGGGACCTCAAAAGTTATTTGATCCATCCCTTACCCTTAAAAAGATAATATATAACAATATCCTCTGCAAACAATCATTTACCACTAAGGGAGAACCCACAACAGCTCCTAAGGCAATATACTCCACTTGTGGAGAGTTCTGTTAGTCTTTCCCTACGTGGCACAGCAGACAAAGTGTTTTGTCTGGAGTTAGAAGATATAAAGTGAAATCTGGTTTCATGAAGTTATTAGTTACATGACCTGTGGGCAAGTCACTTTGCCTCTTTGTCTCCGTTTCAAGTATAATGGGGATAATAACAGCATCTACCACCCAGGGTTGTTGTGATGATCAAATAAGATATTTGTAAAGTATTTAGCACAGTACCCGGTACACAGTAAGTGGTATATAAATGCTATCATTATTATTATTACATAGAACCTAAATTTGCCTCTGGAATTTCTATCCATTACTCTTAGGTATACAACCTTTGGGGCCTCTTCCACAAGAAGACATTCATGTAAAGTCAGCTATAACATTCCTTTCTGGTTTTCTTTTCCTTTCCCTGTTCCTCCAACCGATCCCTCATATGGCATGATTTTAAAGCCCTCCTCTAGATCCTCTCAAGTATATCAAGATCCTTCCTAAAATGTGGCATCCAGAATTGGACACAACACTTCACATATGGTCTGCCCAAAGGAAAGATCAGTGGGACTATATTCCTGTATACTATGCCTTTCTTAATGTAACCTGAAATGGAATTTACATTCTGGACTGCCATACCAGGGCTGAATTCTACTGAACTTTAAGTCCATCAAAATTTTCAGATACTTTCAGATGAACTATCTAGCCCAAATCACTAGCCATTTCACATTTGTAAAATGTTTTTTTTTAAACAAAGGATAAGACATTTAATTTCACTTCACTAAATTTCATTTTATTAAATCTGGCTTGATGCTCTCACTTACCAAGATTTTTTAGATCCAGAATCTATCATCTAAAGGGTTGTATCATCCACATATGTGAAAAACATATTTTTGATAATCCAAAAATCTGTTTTCCAGGGATAACTTCTCTTATGACAGGCTACCTCTGCTCCAGAAAAACCTTTCTATCTTCCTTTTTCAAAAAGGTTCTAAGAACTTTCATTCCACATACTAGAAATATTCATTGCTTTTGTAGGAGTTGAGGGGAGGCTTCCTCTGGATAATGAATATCTAATATTTTCTAAGTTATATTAGAGAGGAGAAATAATTTAAGAGTGTATCTACTTGAGTGAGACTCAACTTGTCCCTATGAAACCAATGTCCTAAGTTATTAGCCTTTGTCATCAAGGGTCCCAGTTGTAACCTTTCCTGGTCTTGATGAAGAGGGGATAAAGAACCCAGGCATTACATTCACTGATTGTAAGGAATGGTGAAAATGTAACCTAACTTGAGTGAGTCAAATCTAAGGGCAGCCTATTTCAGTGCTAAACCCCCTTTTTCCTCTAGCTGTAACCTCAAAAGTCAATCAATTATTCATTTCATAGCACTTTCATTTGTTACAACCTCTGCAGATGGTACTGATAAATTAGCACCAATAATATAAAAATTATTCTCAAAAACTGAGAAAGCCATCTACCAAAATCCTTTTATGAAACAAATTTAATCCTGATACCGAAACCAGGAGAGGGCAACACCTAAACGGAAAACTACAGACCAATATCATTAGTGAATACTGATTCAAAAATTTTAACAAAATCCTCACAAACTGACTACAATGACTTATCTAAGAAATCCTTCTTTACAACTAACTTGGATTTATACCAGAAAAACAATTAACATAATTAATCATATTAAAAACCAAAACATCCCAAATCACTTGATTATCTCAATAGACACAGAAAAAGTTTTTGACAATGTACAACAATCTTATTTGCTATAAATTCTACAAAGTGTAGACATACATAATGAGGATACACTAGAACCTTTTCCCAAAAAATACAAGAGTTAAAACAAGGATACTAACTCTTCCCACTATTATCTGATATACTTCTGGGAAATACAGCAATCGAATAGGGGAAAAAAATTAAAGGTATGAAGACAGGTAAAGAGGAGATAAAACCTTCCCTATTTGCTGATTATATGATGGTATATTCAGGAAACTCTCAGGAATCAAAGATACTATTTGAGACAATAGCTTCAGCAAAGTTGCATTCTACAAAATAAACAATCAAAAATCAACTGCATTTCTAATATCTATATTATTACATATACAATCCAAAAAGCAACGCTAGAAAGGAAAATCTCATTCCAAAATGCTACAAAGTGCAAAAAGTATCCTGAGGATCAAAGCATATAAGCCTTGGCATAATGCAATTACAAAGTTCTCCATAAGGAAATAGAGAACAACTTAAATAGTCGAAGGAATATGTGGTGCTCATGGCTGGGCCACACTAACATAATAAAAATAACATTACTACTGATGCAGTGCTCCAGGACCAGCCCTAAAGATTGTGTCTCTGGAAGCCTCCCAATTTCTCAGTAGGCCCCCGTCCTGTGAGAAAATTTTCTCTTGTTGCTGAACACATTATCTTATCAGAACAGACAGAGGGGTGCCAGGCCCAAGGACTCCCTCAAGTCAGATCCCCAAGGTCCATGCCTCTGACAACTCCCTCAATGCCTGGTATACTCTACACTTTCCCATCATAGCTCCCCAAGACACCTGGACCTTAAATTACCTAATTAGCATTTCTGGCATTCCTTTCCCATATAAACCCCAGCACCATCCTCAGTCTCTTGAAGGTTCCCTAAGGACCTCTGCCCACTTTTGGTAAAGTGTTATAATAAACTTTATGCCACTTGACTAAGAGAAGGCTTGAGTGTGTGAATTCATTCCAGACAACTCTACCTTTGCATTCTGGAGGTCCTAGCACCCCTAAACTTCTTCACTACCAAGGCTAATTTACATTTTTAATGCTGTACCAACCAAATTACTAAGGTGACATGTCATAAAACTTGGTAAAATAACAAAATCATTTGGAAAAGTCAAAAGACCTTGAATATTGTGGTAAATAATGAAAAGAAACAGGGATGAAGGGAGAATAGCAATTCCAGACCTCAAGCTATAAAGCAGCAGTCATCAAAACCACCTAGTTTCAGTAGATCAAAGTGTTAGACTTAGATGCGGGAGAAATCAGAAACAATGGAATGCAATAATCTAATGTCTGATAAAGCAGAAAACATAAATTACCCAGGAAAGAATTTCCTATTTGATAAAAAAAAAACATTTCTGGGAAAACTGGATAGTATTTGGCAGAAATCTGGCTTAGACTGACACCTTACACTATATTCCACAATACATTCTGAATGGATAAGGGACCTTAATATTAAAGACCATACTACTAAAAAAAAATTAGAAGAGAAGATTATCTCCCTCTCAAAGCTATGGGGAGGAGTGTATTCTTAAACAAAATAGAAAAAGAGGCAATTATGAAGGATAAAATAGATTATTTTTTAGTTGTTTCAGTAGGGTCCAAATCTTCATAACCCTTTTTAGGGCTTTCTTTGAAAAGATACTGAAGTGGTTTGTTATTTCCTTCTCCAGCTCTTTACAGATGAGGAACTTAAGCAAACAGGGTTAAGTGACTTGCCCAGGGTCACCCACCTAGTAAGTGTCTGAGGCCAGATTTGAACTCAGGTTTTCTTGACTCCAGGCTTGGCACTCCACTCACTACACCACCTAGCTGCCCTTATAAAAAACAGGTAACTATGATTACATAAAGCTGAAAAGTTTTTGCATTGATAATATTAATGCACCTAATATGAAAAGAAGTGGTTGGATGGAACTGATAAAACAATAAAATCAGGACAAACTGTTTTAGTTTGGCATTCACAGAATCATATTGAAGGCAAATGAACCTCAGAGCTCATCTAGGCATGAGGAGTGAAACTTGTAGCTTAACTGGGAAATGTAATACAAGATAAATAAAAATACAACACAGGTAATATTAATTATGTTAATTTGTGATTTTCTAAGTCGATATGCAGTCAGTAGTAGTGTTTCTAATTGAATTTCACACCACTGATCTTCGCCAACTTCCTCATTTTATAGATAAACTAAGGTCTAAATAATGAGGTGACTACCCAACTAGAAGCGTCAGCTAGAATTTGACTCCAGAGCTTCTGACTCTAAGACCAGTTCATTTTTATTAGGGAATGAAGCTCTACTGAAGGTTTTTCCACATTTTTTCCATTTTAACTTCTTGGGTGACAGTAGGAAATTCAGTTTTCTGGGAAGGAGAGAAAGGTCTGCCTACCACTACTAATATAATAAATAAATGGGCAATAAAAATTCCAAGGGCACACTTTGATCACTTCTCAGACTTGTTACTTAAAAAGTGTCCAAGACTAGGAAGTAACTGAGAAAAGGTTTTCTTCTTTAAAATTTTACTTCTGTGTGGCTGAAATTAAAATGAAAAGCAAAGGGAAAAGGAAGCATTATTTTATCCTTGAAATTTAAGTTCTTTATGCCCAGATGTTGTGATATTCTTAGTAAAATAAAATGCTTCACATTAAACTTATAAGGAAACAAAGTTTGGAGATGCAAAGAACATTAGAGATCATCCATCTATTTCAACCTCCTTGTTTTACAAATGAAGCTAAGTGAGGTTCAAGGAGGCCATGACTTATCTGAACTCACATAGCACATAGCAAAACCAGGATACAAACTTTGGACTCCAAAATTCAATGTTCTTTCCACTGTACTACCCCCCAGTCCCTTTATTTGCAGATATATAATTCACAGGCGAAAAAAAATCATTATCGTGTTCTTGACCTGCTTAGTAGCCAATTTTTCCAAAATTATTTAAATCATTGGTTCTCTCAAAATTATCAAGTAGCTTACAGATAAGATCTATCTTATAGATAATATAGTCATACAATGCAGTTGAATACTTTCAGCTACAAATCAGTGAGTTAAGAAAAATAAGCAAAGTAAATTAAAACTTGGTATTTAAAATATACCGTTCTATTTACCAAACAAATGTTATTTTGCACCTCTGTAATGATCATTTAAAATAATTTCAATTATTTTCACGTTTTTATTTCTATTTTAAATATTTCTATTTAATCATATAACTATCATAGTAGCAAATAATGTTAAGGAAAATTTATTATAAGCTTTAAATGACTATCTCACAATTACTGCTGGAATAATTTTAAAAGAGAGAAGAAAGTAAAATTTAAGAACACTTACCACCACGAACATGAAGCTCATCCCTCATTTCTCTTGTTATCTGAGCAGGAGTAATATATTCTTTACCATCAAGTGTGTGAACCACATCTAACTGCTTCTGAGCAATCAATTTAGTTACAATTTCAATGCAGTTCCGTTCTGATAACCTGTGAAAAATAGGGAGGGATGTCCATTTAAAAAAGATATTTTGATGGACCCATAATCTCATCAGTGTTGGTACTATATCCTCCTATGCAAATCAGAGGCTATCCATATAGTCTCATCCGGTACGATTCTTGTCCATGACCTTCCATAAATTTTCTTTAGAGGCTCTACACCCAATATACTAGGAAGCCTTCCTCTAAGTTATTAACATTTCATTGATTCAAGTAAAACATTTGGGGTTTTCATCATTGGGCCCTTCCTCTATCCTAGTATTTGCATACTTGTCCTCAATACCCGATACCACTTTGCAAATAGAAATTTTTTTGGTAAAATGTACTTATAGTAACATAAATACTAACAATCTTTTCTAGATAATAGCTACTAGTCTAATTTTACAATTTGAATATCTAAATAGTACTCCTCAAAATAGCCAACTTAAAATTTTTAATTCTTTAAAGTACGCTAGTTGAAATGTTTTATCATTTACTTGACTCATTCTACCTGTGAATTCTACCATATATTTCAAATCAATTTTCTCCATAGCCTGATGTTTATTTACCTTTGGTTCTCTTCATTCAAAGAAGGTCAAATCAAAACCAAATAGTTCAAGAATAAAAAAAGATACTTATTTTTCTAAATATTTTGGATAATTCTGGGAAAAAAATAATTTGTTTGGGCTATCTGAAAATACATGTTGTCCTCAAAGTCATAGTGTAAATAAATGTTAAGCTATTAAAGCTTTAAATTAAATGTGTACATTGTGTAAACTTCACCCAATATGTAGAAAATTCAGTCTAATAATACTGTTAATGTTTTAATGACCTAAGCAATTTCTGAGCCTAGGGTATTTACGGTATTACCAAGTAGATTATCTTGGGGCTACAGGCTTTCCACCTTCAATATTACTACTAACTAGCTATGTGAGCTCGGGCAAATTATTCAATCATTTGTTATTTCCTGAGTCCACAAAAGCAAAATATTTTGATGATTTCCTCTCAGCTCTAAAATCTGATTCTACTAAGTCAATGGTTCTTAACTTAGGAGTACTGAACTTTTGTTTTAAAAATATTTTGATAAGTACATTTCAGTAAATTTATTTCCTTGGTAATCTCATATATATATATAATATGGATACATATTAATATATTCTACATTAAAATATTTAGATATCTATAACGGTACAATCTATATTCATCAATAAATGTATCAATTTATATTTATCAATAATAAAATGTATTTAAAATAAATGTATTTATTAAATATATTTAACAAAATATATATATTTAAAGAGGCTCACAACCCATGGCACAACTCTCACAAGCAGTCACCCTACCTCTGGTTGAAGACCTCCACTGTGGGACTTGTGGGCCAAGCCCCCCTAAGTCTCCCCTTCACATCAAAACTAAATCTGCCTCTGCCAGTTCCACCAGTATTGCTCCTATTTCTGCAGTCCGGAAGGCAGAACAAAAGTCATTCCTCTCCCCTTCAGGACTCTCTCTGGGCCTCAGTTTACTTATCTGTCCCATTAAAAGAGCCCACTCAATCGCATTTCTTCCCGGTGAAAAGGGGGAAGGTCTTAGAGACAAGGGCTCTGGAGTCTGGGCTTGGATCCTCTCCTGCCTTTCTTTAATTCTAAAACAAGGTCAAAAACACTGATATTACAGGACTGCTTTAAGGAAAGGACCTGTGGAGTCGTGTTTACCAAATAAAGATCCCAGAAAGATTTGTCATCTTCCTTTCCGGCTCATTTTACAGATGAGGAAACTGAGGCCAGCAGGGTGAAGTGACTTGGCCAGGGTCACACCGCTAGGCCAGTTCTGAACTCAGGAATATGCCCTCTACCCAGCGCACCACCCAGCTGCCCCGATGCCCATGAATCATTACTCTCATGATCACGGTTGGTCGTGGTGGCGTCGTTTTGTCCATTACACCCCCCCAGGTGTGGGAGGAAACTTTTACAACGCAGCTGAGGGCAGAGACACGTACTGATGCCACTCGACCCTCCCCCCGACCCGGGGGAAATGACAGGTGGGAAAGTGGCGGGGCTACAGAGGAGGGAGGGGCCCAGACGCGGCCCCCACCCCGGAGGGACCGCCCGGAGCCGGCGGGGTCCCAGGGGCCAGGCCTCGGGAACGGGCGAGGGGCGGCCCGGCGTCCCAGAGGCCGCCGCGAGCAGAGGTCCTAGGGGGCTTCCTCTCATAGGAGGGCGGGGTCAGAGCGTGCACCTCTGCGTGGTCTCTGCGAACTGCGCCCTCTGGAAATCGGCCGCCAGCCGCCGGATTTCGTCCCACGCCTCCGCCATAGCGGCCGCGGCGCTGGTGCGGCCCGGTTCGGCTCCTCCCGACCCGCCGCAGCAACGGCGGACACGTCACCCCAATTCTACCGCCGCCGAGCGGGACGGACCGCGCCGAGGGACAAACACTTCCGCTCTAACCAGAACGCTTAGACTTGTGGGGAAGAGAGAAGGAAGGGGAGGGGCGGGGAAGGTCGGGAGGGAGGGCCGAGAAGACCCCACGTGGGCACGGCCCCGCCCCGCCCCTGATCGCCCCGCCCCCAGGCTCTGGGAGGCAGGCTGGCGCCCCCCGCTGAGTTTTTGTGTGTTTCTCTGTCAAGAAATGGGGAATTTTTTTTTTTGAAAGGAGAAGCTCTCTGAATTAAACTCATTTTAATGCTGTGCTGTAGCCTTTCAAACTCTAAATGTCCAAAACAGAACTTATCTCTCCTTACCCCACCAAACTCTAACTTCTTTCCCAACTTTGTTATTTCCTGATAAATATCTGGTCATTGGATCCAGATGGCTCGGGAGGAGAAGTGAGGCTGGTGACCTGGGCAGCCTTCCCTCACTCAAAACTAAGTCAAGTGCAAGTCATGTCATCATGTCTCTGATCTGAGAAAAACCACTTGTCTCCCCAGTCACCCATGGGGGCAATCTAGGAGTCATCCTTTGATCTTCTTTCTTCCAATTTAATTTTTTTGTGAACTTATGAAAAACAAACATTCAAGAATGAAAAACATTTTAATATTTGTGGATAATTATGAGGGGGTGGAATTTGTTCAAGCTATCAGAAAAAATATAATTAATAATAATAAACATTTGTATCATGTTTACTATGTGCCTGGTACTTTATAGTTACTATCTTATGTGATCTTCACAACAACCCAAGGGGGGAGGTGCTATTGTTATCCCCTATTTACAGGCAAACAGGTAAAGTGACTTGTCCAGGGTCACATAGCTAGTAAATGTCTGAGTCTGAGATTTTGAACTCAGATCTTCCTGACTCCAGGCCCAGCTTTCTGTCCACTGCAGTATCCAGCTTTGTGTGTCCTAACTTAATTCTTATATAAAGAACAAGAGGATGGTTTGAGAAACAGGATGCAAGGGAGGGAGCATTCTCGAGTCTTCATTCTGTCTCACCCCTCCCACCCAATCAGTTAAGTCTTGTCAATTTGACCTCCTATCTGTTTGCCTTTTCTCCACAGACAAGGCTACTAGTCTAGTTTAGGTTCTATTTGCTAGGATTATTGTAATAACCTCCTATTTGGTTTCCCGGGCTTTAAGATTCTCCCACATTCCAACTATTCTTGATAGAGATGGCAAATGGTATGCTTAAAGCACAGAACTGACCATGGCTTCCCAAAATTATTTTATTTTGTATTATATATATATATATATGTATATATATACATATATATATGGAATTGGTTTATATGTTTGACATGCTTCTCCAGCAAAATGAATATTGAGTCTTCAGAAATTATTTTCTTTGTATCCAAAGTGTCTAGCACTGTGTCTGAAACATAGTGCTTTCTAGATTGTTACCCTCAGAAATGAAAAGCTGCAAAAATTATTCAACAGCTACCCTTTCAGTGTCTCAGAACATGCAAGATATTATTACAAGAATTTAAGACACTAACCCATTCCTAAAATATCTGTGAAACTACAAGAGGTGTTCAGTTCAACAACAGAAGAAATTTTATAAGTATAGGAATAACTGCCAAGAAAGTATCACAGATCCCTCTTTTTGGACTGCAGTGCAATTCACATATACTGCCTACAGAATAATGGTAGCATACCAATTTAGTGTTGAATCTCAGAGTTAGTACAGTCTTTTGGTCAAATGGATCATTGTCAATGAAGATAGAAATTACCTAAGACTGTCTTTCTGCTAAATTATTTACACGCAGTTGAATAATCTGGATTCAAGTACAAACTGGAATTTGTGGAAAAGTTTTCTCATGTTATCTCCCATCTCTATTTTGATCTCTATGAAAAGTGGCCTTTTTCATTTAATACTAATAATATTGAAGGTTTACACTGATAGGATTTGAGCGATCTTTTCCGCCATCATGTTTAAAGGAAAAGGATAAAAGCTGATGCATGCTCAGAAGGAGAAAGAAGTTTCTTGTGTATTGCAAGAGCAAAAGATGTACATCAACAAAATTTCAAATGAAAAATGAAAAATTATAATAAATACATAAGAAATTAAGGGTACCAGATGTGGGACATGTAGACTCTGGGCCTATTCTGTCAACCTGACCATGGAACTACAGATTAAGTGCTCAGAATGTAGCTGACTACATTCTCTCCCTAGATTTCTGGGGGTATCCCTCTAGGGAGGAAGCAATCTTCTAATGCTTTTAGCTTGAGTCCCTATTTTAGTATCTCCCCACCCCAATAGCAATCACCACTTAGTATCTTCACAATTTCACTGATAATACTGATTACCACACTACTACTAATTTAACCAATTCACATCAATATCGAATAGCCAATGAAAATCAATTATTGTGGATATTTGTCCTTTGTTCTCAAAAAGGACCTGCCTGAAAATCAATTATATTTCACAAAAGGGATATCTCTCTAGAAGACAGAGCAAGAACTGAAGTTACAAACACACTTCCTTAAACTTGGGTGGTGGTGGCATAACCATTTGAACCAATTCCTTTTAGAAAAGCATAACAAAGAACCTGTGATAGCAGGTTCACCACAAAACTGTTTGAAAATAGGGCTCAAATTTAAAACATTTGCTACAAATCATTTTCCCACAAAATTCACTTACAGGAACAAAATAGTTGGTGGATAACTTGTCCCCTTGCTTGTAGGACAAGGCATCTTGGCTTCCAAGTCCAACTACTGCTGGGCTGGGTCCAGAAGGTTGCCCATCAGCAATGCAATAGCTAAAGCTTCTGGCATTCCATCTTAGCTTTCTACCTTTTGAAGCTCACAAAGTCCCCATTATGCTTATATTCGTCCGTCTAACAACGGGAAAAACAGACACAACAGGGAAAGAACCAACATAATCACTATGTATTTCAGCTCACATTGTGCTTGGGTAAGGAGAGCCAGAGACTCCTACTCTACCAGGAGGCCCATAGCAGTTCTTGCCTTGCTTGGCACTAGGTGTCAATTTCACCACAGTGCCTTTTTTATGTACAATCTCTTCCAGCTCAGAAGCCCATCAAAAGACTGTCTTCATGAAAAGCCAATGGGAAATAGAGAATACCTGCTCTGAAATGAAGAGCCATGCCCCTCCATTCCATATTATTAAATATTTCCAGGAGAAAGTCAACAAACATCAATATGGGTCCTTTGTCCATATACCCAGGACTGAGACTTCCATTTCCAGTCCCCTGTCACATAGGGAATAGTATGGACAGGTATATGCTAATATTATAGCATTTATAGATTATATTATGTTATATAGACTATAGAACTTAAAACAAATAGATGATTGACTGCCAAAAAATTACTAAAAGAAACAAAACTAACAATTGGAATAGATCAGTCTTAGATGAGTAAATAAGACAAGTGATCAAGGAACAGCTTCATGAAACAAAACAAACAACAAAAATGAAGCCAGCTCAAATGCTGCCCCAAAGTGGAATGGGCAGCCTCCCGAGGTCATGGGGTCCCACTCCTGAAAGTCTACAAGAAGAGGCTGAAGGACCACTTGACAAGTGTGTTATTGTAGGGAGTCCTTTCTATTATGGGTTGTATAAGCAGACTGGTGAAACTCTTTTCAGCTCTCATGTTCTGTGATTCGGTAATTTTGTAACAAAGATTTAAGAAGAAAGAGAAAAAAGTTCAACCAATGCCTCACCTGGGTAATTCTATCATCACATGCCCCACCTTTTCAAAGAGAGGAGGGAGGTTTTTTTCTTAACTCTCCTCTGGCAGTGTTCTTTTTTGCTTTTCTGATGTTTCATAGTTTGAAGAGAGTGTGTCCCGTCACTCTCTTCCCTAAACCCAATCTCTACAATATATAATGAAATAATCTTGTCCTTTTTGTTCCTGTTGCCACCGTTTTAGTATAGACCTTCATTGTCATTCACTTGGACTATTGCAGTGACCTCCTATTTGGCTACCCCAACTTAATCTGAGTCTCTTTCTTTTATTGAATTCCTATCAGAGCAATATTCCTTAAACACAAATATGATCATGTAATATACTGTTCAAAAACCCTCCATAGCTCTCTATTTCCTACTAAAATAAACTCTAAATTCCTAAGTCCAGCATTTCATATATATATATTTGGCATCAAATAGGTCTGCCAGCCAAATGACTCCATCGAGGTGGCAGGTATAAATTTGCTGTGGGTGTCACAGGGTATATTTCAAGTCAAGGTGAGAGAAAAGGTCTCTAATTGCTGCATTAGAGAAAAACAATTGTAATAGCTGATATTTATACAGCTTTAAAGTTTGTAAAGTGCTGTCCTCGTAACCACTTGTAAAAGTAAGCACCCCATCATACATACACAAGAGGGCCTGCTATCACAGGTTCTTTGATATGCTTTTCTAAAAGGAAAGGCAACTTTTGAGGGGGTCAAAAATCATTTTAATCAAGCACATAAATCATTCACTTAGTTCAGGGGGAAAAGTCAGCACTCTAAACTTCAGAGAAAATATAGAGAAATCAAAATCAACAGTTATGACTTCCAACTGCCTGCCATAAGCAATACATACATCATAGAGCAATAGACAGATCCAACTGTCTGGCCATTACATACATATGTAGTTACCGGAGAGCAAAGCACCAACATCTGGATTTTCAAACCTGGGGGCTGCATAGAGATTTCCCAGAGTCTCATCTGGCACATAAAGTTTCTTCCAAAAACTAAGCCCCAAAGTAAAACCACACCTCAGTCTTTATACACTTTTTAGAGCCAGAGGGCATCCCAAACCTTGAGAACCAGTACCTCATTAACAAAAGGTGTGGGCCTTCCCACAATCTTCCCAGGCCAATTAATGGGTGGGAAAGATCTTTAATCACATTATTCAACCAGAGGTACTTAATTATACTAAAAAAAACCCAGCAAAATATCCTACTTTGCTGGCCATTATATTGCTCTGTAAGGTAGGTTTCTACTACAAAGTGATATAAGAGATTACAGGATTTAAGAATATATTAAAGGATTGTCTAAATATGCCTTCAACTGAACCCCAATCCAGGATGTTTGGGAAAATGAAATTAATGAAACTGTGTAAGTTGGCCAGGCATTACTAAGCCTAGAGACCATGATGGTCCACTCAGTTTGCCCTCGTGAGATTAGAAGACATTCTTCCATTAGTTGCCTCTGTGAAGGGGTTCAAGTTGTATACATCCTAGAGTTTTAGTTTTTTAGGTCTCCCATAACTAGTTTAAGACAACAGTCCTATAGAGTTACCATCTTAAATGACCAGAAAACCGTGAGAAAACATGCTACTTTGAGCTGGTTATTGGCATCTGACTTCCAGGAAAAATTAGATTCAGGTCTGAACAATATTTGTTTCTGATTATGTGCTCCTGGACATAACATGTACTAATTTTTTGGCATGCCAAGCAAATTTCTCATATGATCTGATGAGACAGACTGAGGAAAAGGAGTGTCTTCTTGTAGCTTCTGTAGTTAGATTTATTTCTGAGGATTGTTAAGTGACTTTGCAGGGTTACAAGCTTATGGTGTAGTTGGAAAAGATGAGCCTGTAGGTTTGAGTGCCGCCCCCCTGGAGATTCTTGGAATCTGTTTCAACTTCCATTGCATGTACTTAAAGCCACTGCATGCTCTGTAGCCATTGTCTAAAGGAATAAAGCAAGATGTCTGATGCAGAGGTAGGTTTATGCATTCAAGTTCAATTCATTGTGCCAGAAATCAGCAGGAGGAATTCTGGGAAATGTAGTTCTAAGGCAAACCGAGTTGGAAATCATCAAAAGCAGCAGCACACAGGGTAATGAAACACTCTGATGACAACAGTGATTGAAGAACAGCATGAGTAAACAATCCCACTAGAAAAATCCCCAATGTAATTTCCTTTTAGAATTATAATACTTTAAATAGGATAGTAACATAAACTGCATTCAAAAAAGCCATCACAGCCACAAAAACTCGACAGGATTTTTTGTAGTTGTGGTCATTTAAAATTCTAACCATGGTCAGAGTAATTTAACAAATGAGTCCTAATAAGGAGAATACTTCCAAAGTACTCTGGTTGCCCATTTGCATAGTTAAGTATTTTTCTCTCTTGTTTTATTTTAATAAAATTTCTTTTGAAATCATGGCAGCAGGGTAGGATAATATTGGAAATGGCAAAGACTTTGATGCTATAAAAACAACAGAAAACTGGGGCCAAATTCAAGGTAAGACATTTGGGACACAGATAGTATAGGTAGATGATTGCTTTGTTCTATACTGTAGTGACTAAATAAAACATCCCCTCTCCCCCAACATACTAACTCCATCATCCCTGGAGAGAGTATAATGAACTAGCTGGTTGAAGTCTTGTTCAGTGAATTCATCTTGCTTTACAATTCCTGAGCCTGTACTTTTCCCTCTTATCCACAAGGATAACTGTGTCAAATGTCTTGCCAAATCAATGAAAGAAAAATTCCTATGGGATTCTCTGATCTACCTTTAATCCTGTAAAAATATGCTAACCTGTATTTCCTCCTAGTAATGCCTTTCTTTTCCTGAGTGTTCAGTGATCATCTGTTTAATAATCAGCTATAGAATTTTGGTAGGGATCCATGCTAAATTGACTGATCTTTAATTTCTGGAATCTATCTTTCCTGACATTTTGTAAATCAGGATAATGTTTACCCATTTCCCATATTCTGGCATCTTTCTCAAATGTCAGTATTTCTCAAAAATTAATGACACCTGAAAGTTCTTTCTATACCTTGGTATAAAATTTGCTTGGTGTGAGATTTAAATAAACTTTTAATTATGTGGCAAGAGTAAGGGATAACCACAGTAGATTGCCCATGTGCTCCATTGGCATCTTCAGCTATTGAGAGAAAACAAAGAAGATCTCCAACATGTGCTTGTTTTGTTCCCTCATCCCCCACATCCATAATGAACTTATGGAAGGCTGTGGACAGTAGCTGTCCAGGATGGTCATTTGTCTATGAGTGGTTTCTTGTATTGATAGAAGAGATATCCACTAATAAGGTCATAAATCCATTAATGTCAACAAATTACAGCTCTTCTCCAAATGTGAACATTTTGTTGCTGACTTGGAGGGAAAGTTGAGCCAACATACAGTTGGCAACAGCAGAGCAGAAAAGGAGTGGACAGCTCTCAAAGATTTGGTGTATAGCACTGCATTTGCTCATCTGGGTCAGAACACTCACAAACACCAAGACTGGTTTGATGAAAATGATGGGGAAATTCAGAAGCTGCTAAATGAAAAACATGAACTCCATAGGATTTACCAGCAGGATAGTTCATTCACCTCTAAGAAGGCAGCATTTAATTTCATCAAAAGCAAAGTACGAGCAAAGCTTAGAGAAATGCAGGATTCCTGGCTCAGTAAGGAGGAAGATGAAATTCAGTTTTATGCTGATAGTAACAATCCAAAGCACTTTTGTGATTCCCTGAAAGCTATTTAGGGACCAAAAACCTATGGTGCATCACAAGTACTCAGTGCTGATGGACCACATTGATTAGTGATAAGGACATGATCCTAGAGAGATGGGCTGAACACTTCCTTAGTGTTCTCAACAGACCATCATCAATCAATGCTGAAGCCATTGACTGTTTACATCAGGTTGAAGTCAGTCCATCCTTAGCTGAATTTCCAACTGAAGAAGAGATTTTGAGGGCCATTGGGCTCCTTTCATGTGGCAAAGCACCTGGTGCTGATTCTATTCCAGCTGAGATTTACAAGGTAGGGGGCCCATTACTCATACAAAAGCTGACTGAAATTTTCCAGGTTATATGGCAAGAGGAGGTTATTCCCTGGGAGCTCAAAGATGCCTCCATTGTCCATCTCTATAAGGGTAAAGGGAATAGATTGTCCTGCGACAATCACAGGGGGATCTCTCAATCATTACTGGCAAAATTCTTGCTAGAGTCCTCCTTACTAGGCTGATCCTTCACCTGGAAGATGGGCGCATACCTGAGAGCCAGTGTGGCTTCAGAAAGAGCCGAGGAACAGTCGATATAGCATTTGCAGACCAACAACTCCAGAAGAAATTCCAGGAGCAGAACAGAGGTCTGTACACAACGTTTGTGGATCTGACCAAGGGCTTTGATGCTGTCAGTTGTGAGGGTTTATGGAAAATTATGTCAAAATTGGTTGCCCAGAGAATTTCATGAATATGGTACATCAATTTCATGATGGCATGTTTGCCCGGGTTCTGGATAATGGACAAAACTCTTGTGCCTTCCCAGTCACCAATGGAGTGAAACAGGGCTGTGTGCTCGCTCCCATGCTTTTTAGCATGATGTTTTCAGCCATGTTGACAAATGCTTTCAATGAGAATGAACATACCATCAAGGACAACTACCATACTGATGGTAAGTTCTTCCATTTGAAAAGGCTACAAGCCAAGGCCAAAGTGGAGGGAGTGTTGGTGCATCATTTTCTGTTTGCAGATGATTGTGCACTCAATGCAGCCTCTGAAACTGAGATGCAACAGAGTATGGATCAATTCTCTGCTGCTTGTGCTAACTTTGGCCTAATAATTAACACCAAAAAAACACAGGTGCTCAATCAGCTACTACCACACCATCTATGTGTGGAACCATTGGTTATAACAAATGGAGTAGTTTTGGAGGCTGTGGATAAGTTTACTTACCTTGGTAGTGTACTTTCCAGGGATGTAGACATTGACAATGAGGTTGATGCAGACATTGCCAGAGCTAGTTCAGAGTTTGCAAGGCTCTGAAGAAAGGTTTGGGAGAGAAGAGGTATTAGACTGACTGCAGAACTGAAGATCTGCAGAGCTGTTGTGCTGACCTCATTGTTATATGCTTGTGAAACATGGACAGTCTACTAGCACCATGCTAGGAAACTGAATTGCTTCTACTTGAACTGTCTTAGGAAGATTCTGAGGATCACCTGACAGGATAAGGTACCAGACCCTGAAGTCCTTGCTCCAGCTAAAGTGACAAGTATCCAAACTATGCCTCAGAGAGTGCAACTCCGGTGGGCTGGCCACATTGTTCAAATGCAAAATGTACGCTTGCCAAAAAGACTATTTTATGGAGAACTTGCATGGGGCAGGCGATCACATGGTGGTCAGAAAAAGCAATACAAGGACACTTCCAAGGTCCCTTGCAAGGACTTTAGATTAGACTGTGCACATGGGAGACACTGGCACAGGACAGCTTAGCATGGTGTGCCCACATCAGAAAGGGTGCTGTGCTCTTTGAACAAAGCAAAATTGAGACAGTAAATGCAGAGTGTGGAAATTTGGAATATCTACCCCAAATACTCAAACAGGCTATCTATGCCCAACCTATGGTAGAGCATTCCGAGCTCATATGAGTTTGATCAGCTACAGTGGGACACATTGAAATTTCACTTTACAATGGTGATGTCCTTTTGGTCCTCTTCGAAGACGAAGGACAACAACCAACCAAATCCATTTGTCCGTTTGAGTTGGTGCTCTTTTTACCATCTTAACCATCTCTATACCTAACCTGAGCTTCAATTAAATCTTTTTCTAAAAATTCAGTTTTATTTTCAGTTCCATATTCTCCCTCTTCTTTCCTTCTCCCCGTCCATCTTAATGGTGTTGTTTTTATTTACCTTTTCTGTTTTGAAAATCATGCGTCATAATGGAGAAGACTGAAACAGCATAGGAGTTGTGTGTTTCTGCTTTGACTCCTTTATCTGGTGGAATTATGCTATATACCCAAGGAACGATCAATTCTTTCTTATTCTTCTTCCGACCTCTCTTTCTGTTGTTTTTTTACATATGTTGGCTAATTCTAGGCTTAGACCTTTCTTTCTACTGTTATTCTTACAAGTTTAGAGCATTCTTTTGCCTTTGTTTCAGGTCAAGTGCTGCTGTTTCCATCTTTCATTCCTGTCTTTTTTTTCAATCTGAGCTTATTAGAGAACTGTTATTTGAATTTCATCAGCTACCATTCTCTTTTCCATCACTCCCAGATCTCTTATGATTTAGTTTATTTTGCGGTGTGTGTGTGTGTGTGTGTGTGTGTGTGTGTGTGTGTGTGTGTTAGCAACACAGTGTTTGAGAATCGGGTTGCAAATAAATTTAGCATTTTTTGTTCTTGATGCTTCCTAAGTATTCTTGTGTTTCCAAGGGAGCAAAATCCTCTGCCATTGGTTTTATTTTTTCTCCAGCTCTTCACAGTGTTGCAGCAAGAGCCAGACCTATTTAGCTCCAGGCACCACTTGTATTCCTGTGTATCCTTCTCCTCCTCTCAGGCAAAATGACAAAAAACAGCATCACAAAGGAACAAGTTAATGCTCTTAGTCAGTGCTCTGGGTCTGTTCCCACAGGACCTCAAGTTCTTCTATTTCATCAACCAAATGTGATTTAAAGGAAAGTGCTGCCAACTCATATCACTGCAGGAACAATGGTGTGTTGCTGAGGTCCTCTTCATCATAGGAATACATTCTCAAGAATATACTACCTGCCAAATCAAGGGGAAAAAACCAAAATGATCAAAATCTTTAGGACCAGCTTGCATCTTGCTTTCTTTACTAAATTTACTATTAAACACACCATTGAGATTATCTGTCTTAAAGGAATGCAGAGCTTGCCACGATGTTATATTAAGAGCAGTAGCCATGATAGCATCTGGGAGTTGTCAGGGTCCACAGCTGGCACCCCAAATCCATCCTCCTGATTTCATTCTGAGGAGACCTTTTCTGAAAGAAATGCTTGGTTAACCTTTTGGAAATGTTAAAATTGAGGGTAGTTGGCATCTTCTCTAGTCTATTTGAAAGGTAGAAGTATCTTTGGAAGTTACAGATTTGGAAGTTAAGTCAACAAGCATTTTAAAGCATTTATCATGTCCCAAGCCCAATGCTAATTTCGAGGGATACAAAGAAAGACAAAAAAACAGTCTGTGCTCTCAAGTAGTTCAGCGTCTAATGTGGGGTACATTGTACTTGTCCACAGCCTTCCTTATGGACTCAGCTTTGCTTCAACATAGGATACTTGATTTTATTCTAAAATGTATGTCCAGATTTTTACTTGACTCATTTGTTTAGATATTTCATATCTGCCTCTTTCCTCCTGCCTGATAATTGCTTGTGAGTGCAAAAAGAGTGAAGGTCCTGAGAGTTCTTTTGGATGCTCGGCTAGATGACCTTGAAAATTTCAAGATACTATGACTTGCAATTTTTTAGTTATAATGCATCACAGTCAATCAATAAACTTCTATTAAGTGAATACTATAGACCAGGCTTTGTGCTAAGCTCTGAGCATATGAAAAAAGATAAAAAATAGTGCCTGCATCAAGTTTAATCTAGGAAGACAGTTTGCTTGTTTGAGCATGCAAAGCTATTCAACTGTCATCACTGTCATTATTAGCAATGACATAGAAAAGGAGACACTGAGCATAGCACAGTTTGAGATGTCTATCTTAGCACAGTACAGTTCAAGTTGATAGAGGAGTTCTCAGGCATATTTTATTATCTTTGAAAAAGTTTTATTGATGCCCTTTGTCATTTCGCCATAGTAATTTATGGATTTAATCCTTCCTTCCCAATAGAACTTGTCCTCATAGCAAAGAAATGCAGTTAAACAAAAGTGACGGCCACCAAAACTGTTTTGGACAACATATACAGTATTTCATATCCTTAGCTCTCAATCTCTGTACTGACTGGAGGGACGTGTGGATCATCATTAGTTCTCTAGGACCAAGACCAGCTGCATGTTTAACCTGAATTATCCTGCCTTTTAGCGTTTTTGTTCACATTATTTTTAAGTATTGTGTTTATCATTTTCCATTTCTGCTTTCTTTATACTGCATCAGTTCACACAAGTTGCCTCATCTCTCTCTGAATGTTTCATACTTGTTTCCTATGGTACAATAGTATTTTTTTACATCTTTGTTCACATTTTGTTCACCATTCCCCCAACCTGTTTAATTTCAGCTGTCACCAGGATATCTAGTTTGAAATATCTCATAGATATTTTAATTCAGATGTAAGTAAAAGGGAAAAGTTCAGAGGATGAATAATTGTGTGAGACTGACCTTCTCCACCCCAGTAGTTCCACACATGGTGGGGGAGTATAAGACTTAAGAAATTACTATTTTATAATGTTCATATCTAAAAGAGAGAAACCTGATATTGGTATCTGGTATTAAAAATGGTGGGTTATCGTGATGCCCAATATTGAAATATATTACATATTTGGTCATAATAGTTATTACTAAAGATATAACCAGAATTTTTCTTAGAATGCACCAGTAATTGCTTTTGATCTTTCAAAGCATTGTTGCATCTATTAGTTCATCTGATCATGACAACACTCTACTTCCCCTCCCTCAATATATAGAATAGGTACTATTGCCTCTGTTTTATAAAATAAAATTGGCACAAAGATATTAAGTAACTTGGTTTAGGTGATTTAGCTACTTCGTGGCAGAACCAGGAAGCACGGAGGCAATAAAATGGGATTTAGAGTCAAAGGCTTGAATCTTAGTTCTGCTACTAGAAGTCATTTAACATTTGGTCCTCAGTTTCCTCATCTGTAAGATGAGGGAGTTGAACTAGAGACAATTCAATAAACACTAAGTGTTGCTCTGACCTAGTCAATAAACTTCAGTGGCTCCCTACTGCTTCTAGGGTAAAATGTAAACTTCTCTCTTGGGCTTTTAAAGTCTTTATATCGTGACCCCAACCCACCTTTCCAGTATCATCATACATTACTCATCTTCCCATCACTTCCCATGTTTCCTTGTCTAGCCAAACTGGGTTTCTCTGTTCACCACACCAAGCATTCCATCTTCTAAATCTGTGCATTTACACTGACCATGCCCCCATGCCTTGGAATTCTTTTCCTTATCGGGACATCCACACAAAGACTGCTCCTCTCTTTTCTAACTATTAGGAGACACCTTATTTTCCAGAGCTCAGGCCCAACAAGCAAGCTGTGTGCCCTCAGTTTGGCATAACAATAATCCTTTGCGTTCGCCCTTTGGATGAACTCTGCTACAGCCAAGTCACAGATTGCTTCTGTTAGAAGTGAGCCAGTTTAACAAGCCCCAACAGTGAGAAACACGCTCACCTTAAATAAAGAACAATACCTGTTGTGAAATCAGCAAGGCCTTTATTAATCTTTGTCCATTCCCCCTGTAAGTAAGGTTACTGGAAGATTACAGGTAGACTACAACACGTGTAGGAAGATGGGGCTTCTTACACTGTTTACTGAACTTTGAATCTCCCTTAACACTGTCCCCTGGCCATGTGACTCCATGTTTTCCTCTCTGATAGGCCCTTACTCACACAGCTCCTTGGGCCTGCGCATCAGTCCCTGACCTCCAACCTGTCCATGCAGGGTCACAACCCCCTATCACCCAGGAATGTGGACAACAGAACTTTACTTACCATAGTTCAAACCAGCCCCAGGTGGTCTCTGAACTTGGACAAGCACCTACAGGAACCATGTTCTGGTCATGAAACCCTATTATGAATAGACTTATTGTCACTAGAAAAACTTGCCTCATTGTTTTCCGTTACATCTCGTTTTGCACCTCTGCTTGGTTCTTTGTCTAGTCACAACTACATGTATCAAGGCTTAGCTTTGCAGCTTTCAGTCTCTTAGGTCTTAGAGGAAACCCCAGCAAGTATGTCTCCTCCAACAGAGTAAAGAAGGTATTTTTTGCCTATAACTTCTGTGAACTCTTTTGTTTTGTTTTATTTTATTTTTCAGAGATGATGTACAATTGCTATGGCTCTTTGGTTCTTAATTTTAGAGTTTGACAACCTCTACCTCTTAGAATCCCCTACTTCCTTTGAAACTTACCTCAAGCACTATCTGCTACATGAACTCTTTCTACACATAATACCAAATTCAGCCATGTCATTTCCCTACTCATCCTACTCTAGTGGCTTCCTATTATTTCCAAGATAAAATATGAACTCTTTTGTTTAGCTTTTAAAGCCCTACATAAACTGGGTCGAACTGCCTTTCTAGATTCACTGGATATTATTCCCTCTCCCCATTTTGTAATCTAACCAAACAGGACTTTTTTAGAGTCTTCCTTTGGTCCTTGGGCATTTTCACTGGCTGTCCTCCTTGCCTGAAAAGCTCTTCTCCCTCGCTTCCATCTCAAAGGTTCTTCTCTTCTTTTAAGAAAGAACTTAGGCACTATCTTCTTCATGAGTCCTTTCCTGATATGCCCAACTACTTAGTATTCTCCCTTGCAAACTACCTTATATTCAACTAATTCATATAACTATTGCATTTATTAACTTTGGGGGAAGCTAGGCTATATAGTAGATAGAGCTTCAGGCCTAGAGTCAGGAGTCTGAGTTCAAGTCTGGCCTCAGTCACTTACTAGCTGTGTAACCTCAGGCAAGTTACTTAACCTTGTCTGCCTCAGTTTCCTTATATATAAAATGAACTGGAGAAGGAAATGGCAAACCACTCCAGTATCATTGCCAAGAAAACCCCAAAAGGGGTCATGAAGAGTTGGATACAACTGAAAATGACTAAAGAACAATAATTTATTAACTTGAGATTTGTGCTTGATATATGCCTGTTGAATGATAGAATTATATAAAAAGATGATAGGATGTTAAGATTCCAAGATGTAAGAGACCTTAGAGATCATTGAGCCTAAGTATAAAAAAAAGTAAACACAAGGTAATGTAAATGGATAGACAATAGAGCATAAAAATCTATGTCCATCAGGAAGTTCCGAGCAAGGTTCTTTCTATCCTAAATCTCATAATCCTTTGACTCATATCCCTAGGGTACTTCTGGTATTTCAAAGTAAAGAATCATTTCTTTGTTGAGGCTTTTGAAAACAAATTGATGTCAATATGTCTAGAGTAGATCCCCACCTTCAATAGTATATGTATTATAGCAAGATGCTTCTTGCTATAGCAAGAAACATATTATGTATTTATTTGGAAAAGGAGATAGTTATAAATGCTAACTTGTTATAAATCAGAGAGTGACTAACAAGGAACAGAAAGACAGAGATGGGTGAGTTGTCCGTCTAACTGGAGACAGAGAATATTCAAACATCAATAAAATTCAAAACATAGAAGAAAATGAACTGGCACCCAGCTCATTGAGCAAAGTATTTAATTCTTTAGCATAAGACCCAAAGGATAGTCGTTTGGAATGCTGATACAGATCGTGACTTGTTATCACCTATGGTCACAGTAGTCATGGTCTGGAAGGAACCTTAAAATATGTATGTCTATCTATATCTACACACACACGCATATGTATATATACGTATATGTGTGTATATGTATATGTATGTGTGTATAATATATATATATATGTATATAGACACATATATGTTCATAAAATCCAACATTCTCATTTTGCAGATGAGGAAAATGAGACCCAGAAAACCAAGATGAGTCAGGGCAGGGCAATTTTTCTCTGAGGTGGGAATGCAGCAACTTCTATTAAAAGCATTAATGAGATTACTCTCTGAAGTAAATGTAGATAGCTTATAAAAATCCACCTAGGGCCAGCATTCTTAAACTAACCTTGATGCTACAGACCTGAAAATGTTAGCAAGAGGAGGAACAAGAGAGCCAGATGAGACATTTTTATGGGAGAACAGTGCAGAGTCTGCTTACTTAAGTGGCTTTTTGGGCAATTTTGTGTGTATCAGCATTTTCTTTGGTCAAAGGTCAAATGATGTCTAAAGAGACAACCAAGATGAAGAGAAGATGTGGGTAATTAGATTTAATTAAATTCTTGCTGAGAAGTAGCTTAGCATAGGCATAGGAAAGAGGAGATAACAAGTAGGCCTTGGAGCTAGGAAGACATCAGTTTTAGTCTCCTTTTGATATATGGATTGGTATCCTGGAAAAGTCTCTTAACTTCTTGGTACCCAGGATAACGTTTCAAGACTTCAATTTGTGGAATCTGCATTGTATTAGTAAGAATTCCCTATACCAATTAAATAACAAGATTTACTTTAAAAAGTATTAAAAGTCTTGCTGGTAATTGTATTTCTTCTTGATACCAATACGCAGAGGATAGTTGGAGCAATTTCTGTTTGCTTTACATCTTGGCAGGATTCTGCTAATTATTAATCAAAGGAGGCTCAGCATTAACATCATATCAAAGGAAAAGGTGGTAAGCCTGTGATTTAAAAAAAAAATTAAGGAAGATCTCTTTCTTGAGCTCTCAGTGACTGAGAATCTCCATGATTGAGATCCTCAGTTTATCCAACAGGTGTGAAAACATACAATTTGTACTAGCAGTTTACTACAAGAGTAAGGCATGAAAGAGATCAGCAAGAATGAGAGAGCAGCCAGAGAAATTAGTTGCCAAGAAGAATGATGTATTATATCTCACTCATGACCAGGATGTCTGGAGAGCAAGGAGAATTTTGCAATGAAGTGAGCATATTATTTTTCTGTCTTTTCTTGTGCCTTGTAACATAATGTGTACACAGATGGAAGGTTATTTTACATTCTAGAGGAGATAAAAGGGTTGGAGAAATATTTACTTCCCAAGTGGTTGTTGCTGGGTCATTTTTCAGTTGGTTTGCCATTTCCTTTTTCAGCTCATTTTACAAATGAAGAGTTGTGGCAAACAGGGTTGAATGACTTGCCCAGGATCACACAGCTAGCAAGTGTCTGAGAATAGATTTGAATTCAGAAAGATCCATCTTCCTGACTCCAGGGTCAGCACTCCATATTCTGTACTTCCTAAGTTACCAAGAGGGAAATCAAGCATTCTACAGAGAAAGGAAAAAAAAATATTTCAAGGAGAAAAATGAGGAAGAAAATATATGCAGAGGGGCAGGATAATCACATGCAATGTTTCTCAACAGACTAGAAAATAAGAGAATCTGACATGGAAAAAGAAGATAAGAAGGATCACTGAAAATATAGAGTTAAGAAATAGTAGAGGAATATGTTCCTAGAAGAAATAAGACTGTTATGCTATAAGAAATGATGATATAACTTCCATAGGTATTATTAAAAGAAAGATTTTCTAGCCCTAGAAAGAATAGGAAAGTAGTGGAAAAAATTGCTAGTTTAGGAGGCAGAGAACCTGGGTTTATATATCCCACCTCTGATGCTTATTATATGTGTTACCTTGAGCAGATCACAACCTTTCTGGGCCTCAGTTTCCTTATCTGTAAAATGTGTGTGTGTTTATGGAAGGGGGTGGTTTGAATCAGATGATCCCTGAGGGTCCTTCCAGATCTAGGCTCATGATCCTTTGGAGTGAGGGTTGGCCACTACCTATTGAAGAATCAGCCAAGGTGTGTCAAGCCTGATGACCACAACCGACTCACTACTGTTGAAGGCAAATGATACCTTCAGAAGGAATTTAGAAAGCAGTATTAGAGTTTAGGAAGTCCTAGGTGAGTAACTGAAGATTTGAGGAGTATAAATGGTGTTTTAATGACCTACACAGATTGGTCCTAAGGGAGCAAGAAGAGAAAGGCAGGTTTAGGAAATGAACAACTGGTAAGAAGAGGGTGTCCAGAATAAGATTTTCGTTTGTATACCATGGGTTAAAATATAGCCTTGTTCAATACCTAAAAGGGATTGGTAAAAATAAAATTTTTGCTGGAGTTTTGTGAATCTTATCAAGAGGGCTTTAAAGTAAAAAGAGAGAAGGAGGGGGAAACTTCTCACATAGATCTGCCAAGCCAGATACCATGGAGAATAGTAGGCACAAAGTATTAAGAAATATGGCAGTGGAGAAGACCAATAATTTATGGGATACAATATCCAAAAAATAACAATAAGCTCATGTCTTCAAATCTCTGTATGTGAAGACAGAATATGCTGCAGAGCTTTAATGGATTTGTTATCTTATTGGTAGGAGTAGTTCTTCAATGACAGATTGCAATAGGGTCAATGATTTCCCAAATGCAATTTGCCCAGTCTCTCCTTGCTATTTGGTTCTGTGTTTGCTTGTCCATCTATGTTCAACATCTATCTAAGACTAATGTACTTTTTTATTACAGTAGATGCCTTTTGTTTTTGTATCCTATTCATCTCTGCATATATCCCTCCCTCTCTCCCACCTGGGAGCCCTATTTTGTAGAACAGATTAAAAATGAAAGTGAAGGGGGAAAAAGCAGTTCAACAAACAAACGTAACATTGACCACCTCTAACACTATGTGAAAAATTGAATGAAATATCCCTCTCCTCTGCAATGAAGGGAAGGAAGTGCTTTCTCATAATTCTTAGGTAAAAACTTAACCATTCTGAATACAGTGCTCATTTTCCTTTCATCATTCTTTTTATTTCAGCACATTTGTTCTAATAAACCTGGTTTCTGGGCTTTTCATCCAGCATATAAAAAACATATAGATTACAAGCTGAACTAGAGATTCTAAGGCAAGGAGGTAAATTTGATCTCAAAGATATTATTGAGATTTAGTAGAATGAGACTCATTACTGGAAGAAATCTGTAGAAAAGGAATAATAATGATGGGTAACATTTACATAATGTCTTAAAGTCTTGAAATCACTGAACATATATTCTCTTTTAATCAATAAGTATTTATTAAACATTTAAGATGTACCTTTCAATCTGCTAAGTGTTAGGGATAAAAATATAAAGGAAAACCAATTACAGCCCTCCAGGAACTTAGAGCCTAATGAGGGAAGCAAAATTTCAAAATCAGAAGATCCAAGATAAATATAGAGTACATACAGGTTAGGTGCTAATACTACTCACATTGTGCAGTTAATAAAACTGAGCCTGAGAGAGGTTGTGACTTACCCAGGGTCACATAGCTAGAGAATACTGTATTCAAAAAAAGTAGAAAAGAGAATAAAATGGTAAGTAGATTAGTGTTGTATATTGAGAAGATTTGCTTATGTGAGAAAAATCCTGGAACTTGAGTTGGAAGGGATTTGAGTGAAGAATAATTGAAAGGAAAAAAAAATATTGCCATAGGAATATAGTACAGAACAAAAGATCAGAAGGAATTCTTCAAGGAGCTGAGAAAACAGATGCACGTTGTAGAATTGATGTGGCTCTTTAGTTCCTTGGCTACATTTTGGAACTCTGTTTCACTGCCCAGAACCAAGCAACTGATAATACCTTGTTTCATTTTTCAAAAAATGGATAAATTCTTATTCTGGATCTGATTGTGGCCAGCAAGTAGAGACTGGTTACTGAAACATAAATGATGAGAACCACGGGAGGAAATGACCGCTCCATCTTAGAATCTGAGACAGAGAAGAGGAAATCTGGGAATAACCTAATGTACATCCTGGATATATAAAGAGCTGATTTCAAACTGTCCAGATAAAAGATAGATCCTGGAGGATTCTGACTTAAAATTCCATAGATGAATTTCCCTCTATCTTAGTTGTGGTATATGATTGTGATGGATACTGCTGTAGTTTAAGAAATGATGAGATCAGTGACTGTAGAAAAACATAGATAGACTTGCACGAAATAATGACAGGAGAACAAGCAGAACCAAGAGAATATAGTATACAGTAATAGCAATGTTATTTTGAGAACTTTGAGTGACTAAGTCATCTGATCTATTTAAAATACAGAAATTAACTACAAAGATCATATGAAGAAAGATGCCATCTGCATACAGAGAAAGAAAGGATAAATTGATGCATAAAATTTTACATATATACACATTTTTCTGTCTAATAGTAACCATCTTTAGGGTATGAAGGGGGGAAAGGAAGGGAAGAAGAAAAAGAAATCCACACTATAATTTTATTATGTATTTAAAAGGAATAGCAAGTATTTTTCATTATTATACTATGCTATGGAAATGCCTGTTTCAGTACATAAATTTTTAAAAATCCATAGGCAAAGTCAGCCCAAGATAAAGGGATGTTCTCAAGACTAAAATCTTGACCCAGAAATTAAAAACTTTCCAGGAAATAGTTTATTTCATTATTTTAGGACAATAATAGAATTAGGAATGTCATGCATTTTTATAGTAATTATAACATTATACTATGTAAAGAATGAATGAATTAAAAGCATTTATTAAGCACCTTCTATGTGCATAGAACTATAAGCACTGACGCTATAAATGGAACAATTAGTCTTTGCTCTCAAGGAGCTCAGATTCTAATGGGGAATTAATATATATAGGACTCACTTGCAAATGAGGTGGCACTTAGGGTGCAACAGCAAAGCAGATGGTACTAGATTTTTAAATGTCATTTCCATTGATAAAACCATATTCCTTTCTAATGTCGAACCTTTGGTCAGTGCCATGGACTTTGGGGGTGAGAACTTTCTCCTCTGGTTCTTCAGTAACTGGCAGGGTGGAGGGTTGTTGGAACTGGAGGATAGAAGTGCCACAGTTTTTGTTTTTTTCTGGATGTGGATATCATTTTTCATCATGAGTCATTTGGAGTTGTCTTAGATCCTTGCATTGCTAAGAAAAGGTAAGTCTATCAAAGTTAGTCATCACACAATGTTTCTATTACTGTGCGCAATGTTCTCCTGGTTCTGCTCACTTCTCTCAGCATTGATTCATGTAAGTCTATAAAAGTAAACACCCTGATATACACAAGAGAGTCTGCTATCACAGATTGTTTGATCTATTTTTCTAAAAGTAAAGGCAACTTTTGGGGTCAACAATAACTTTAATCAAGCACATGTATTACTCCCTTAATTCAGGGGAAAAAGCACCCTAACCTTCAGAGAAAGCACACAGAAATCAAAATCAACAAACAGGGCTTTCTACTGCCTGATAGACCAACAGACAGATAACTATCTGATCACACATATATAGTTACCAGAGAGAGAAGCACCAGAATCTGGGTTTTCAAAGTTGGGAGGAGGCTCCTTACTGGCTGCCCAGAGTCTCCTTTGGCCAAACAAACACTTCTAATCAGTAAACCCAAAGTAAAACCTCACCTCAGAGTATTTATACATTTTTCAGAGCCAGAGGGCATCACAACCTTTGAAAATCAGTACCTCATTAGAAAATTAACAAAAGGTATGGACTTCCCCTAATCAAGCCTTCCTTAATTGGCAGGCCCATTACTGAGTGAGGAAGATCTTTAAACTCTCATAGTTACCATTACAAAGTCTTTCCAGGATTTTCCTGAAGTCTGCCTGCTCATCATTTCTTATGGGACAATAGTATTCCATTGCATTCGTATACCACAACTTGTTCAGCCATTCCCCAATTGATGGGCATCCCCTTGATTTCCAATTCTTTGCCACCACAAAAAGAGCTGCTATAAATATTTTTGTACATGTGGATACTTTTTCCATTTTTATTATCTCTTTGGGATACAGATATAGAAATGGTATTACTGAGTCAAAGGGTATGCACAGTCTATAGCTCAAGGCCTTTCTTAACCTGGAGTTATGGTACATTTCAATCCCGTTCTTTAGCCTGGCTAGAATTTTGAGGTTGGAGCAGTGGGGACTTGTTGGGCTCACTCTCAAGTTGGTAGTATTCCCATAGAGTTTTCTCCCTCTGGTTTGCAGACACGGGCAGTGCCAAACATTCTGCTGACGAGCCCAGAAGGGTTTACCTGGAAGAGCTCAGGAGGGTTGATCTGGAGGGTATCAGAGGTTCTGGTAGCAGGGGCTGTATGGAGATTGAGGCTTAAAGCAAGCCAGAGCAATTTGGTACTTTGAGCTTGGCAGAAGTGAGTGCTATGAAGTGGATCCTTGGAGGTGCATCTCCCTACATTCTGTCAATGATTTTTTATTCACATAGGACTTAGCCTGGAATCTGGAAACCATCAGTGACCTGGAAATCTTCAGGACCTGTGTATTCTGCACTGTCCTGACTCAGGAAGAAAGGCAAAGACCCCATGCTGGGGTGAGGGTTGGGGGGCTGAGAAGACATCTTTTAACGAGGAAGTAAATGGAAAAAGCAGTCCAATAGGTGTGCTTTGAATTCATCATATATGAAATTTCACAACTACAGTCCTATGAAGGGAGAGAAAGAGGTACGTTTTCATATCTTTTCTTTGGTGCTAAATTTGGCCATTAAGCAACACTTAGTGTCTATTTTTATCATTGCTATTCTTTCTGTTTACGTGGTTGTGGATGTGTATATTACATATACCGTTGGACTTGTTTATTGTTAGCTTACTTGGGCTGTCTGCAAATCTTTGTCATGATGGAAGGTTCCCAGGTTAAAGGAGGAGAGGAGGAAGAACAGTGGGATATTGGGAAATGAAGTTGGTTATAAGCAAAAAAATTTTTTTAAAGATATCGAGAAAGGGGAACCAAAGCATATAATGTGGGATAAATAAAATAAGCATTAGAATTGTAAAACTAGCATCAGGATTGCTAAATCTCAGACTAAGTCTGAACTGGTGGGAAGAAGCATTTATTAAGTGTCTACTGTGTGTCAGGCCCTGTGCAAAGCACTTTACAAATATTAACCCATTTGAGCTTCACAATAGCTTTGGAAAGCAAATTATATCCCCCATTTTACAGTTCAAGAAACTGAGGCACAGAGAGTTTAAGTGACTTGCATAGGGTCACATAGTATCTGAAACTGGATTTGAACTCAGGTCTTGCTGACTTCAGATCCAGTTCTCTAGCCTTAAATATAAGAATCTCAATTTCTGTCTTTAACAAAATGAGATTATTTTTAGTTATTTGGGGGGTAAAAAGAACTTTAAAGATGAAGTAGACCACTACTCTGGGTTAATGGTAAAACACCATAGAAACAAGGCAAAACTTTTCATCTTTTCATTTGCCTCCATTTTTTCTGACATGGAGAATCTGTTGTTTTGTCTTTCATTTTAAAGATGATCAGCGACAACTTAGGGTGATATTTTGATTTGAGGATGAGTTGGATTTAAGTAAGACAGGGTTACACAAAGTCATCAGCCTCATTCTGTCTTTCAGAGTCACTGAAGTTCAGTGGCAAGTCAAAAGTCAGGATGACTGGTGATGGCCCAGGATACAGAGGATGACCTTGGTGTCTTCCATGTCTAACCAAGCTCTAAGTGCTCCATGGTGCCTGCTTCAGCTTACTTCATGATCATTGGAATAAATTGGTCTCATAGGCCCATGCTGCTCGGGGAAATCTTCACATGTTTTGGGTAGATATCTCCCTAAATCACCAATGGGGTTTGAGGCCCATTGGTTACCCTCAACCTGGTATAGCCCGTCTACTGACATCATTTTACTAGGGTGTAGCTGCTGCACATGCTGCAGCTTCTTGGAGCCACAGGTGAGCATTGCATGAAGGTAGACACCAAAAGTTGATGAGCAGCTCTGGAAAGGGCCTGGCAAGTCCTTGCACCAGAGATGCAAGTGCTCTTGGAAGACCTCATACACCCTTTGTGGAGAATACTCTTCAGATAGCAAGTAGGGGGCGAGGATAGTGGTTAAGAAGGGGTGGAAATGAGTTTAAATTATAAGTCCTGGATGTACTCCCTCTCTTAATACAGAAAGATGTGCTGGATATGACTGCCAAATCTCCATCAGTGACTTTTGAAAAATCACTAATAAAGAGAGAAGGAGCTGCAGGATTAGAATCAAGCAAATTTGCTTGATTTTCTAGGATACAAAGAGTGAAATCATCAAATTATGGATCAATGAGCTTGACTTTACTTTGTGACATATTATTAAGCAGATGATTTGTAACATTTGTGAATCACTGAGAGTCTGCATAGCTCTATTAAGAAGGGAACACTCAGGACTAACCTCTTTTTCATGTTGCTGCTTTGTTGTTGTTGTAAGTATTAATAAATAGGTCAATAAATGGAATTCAGTGGATAGAGTTTATTTAGAAATCCATACAGCACTTGACAACGTTGTTCACCCTATGTTTGTGGATGAGATAGAGAGACATGATTTAGATGTCAATACAGTTAGGTAAGTAAATTTGGAACTTTTGGAATGACTAGACCAAAACATAATCATTAGTGAGTGTCAACTTGGAGTAAAATGTCTAGAACAGTGAACAAGGGATGAGTCTGGTTCTGTGGTGCTAACCCTATATATCAAGAATTGGATGGAATCATAGATTTTTATATGCCATGAAGTTGAGAAAGAACCAATTCATCATGGATTGACAGTCTTTATCTCAAAAGATTTCTATGACTCAGAGTTATTGTTGTTCAGTTGTTTTCAATTGTGGCTAACTTTGTGACCTCATTTGGGAGTCTTGGCAAAGATATTGGAGTGGTTTGCCATTTCCTTCTCCAACTCATTTTATAGATGAGAAACTGAGGCAAACAGGGTTAAGTGACTTGCCTAGGGTCATACAGCTAATAAGCATCTGAGGTCAGATTTGAACTCAGGTCTTCCTGACTCCAAGCCTGGTGCTCTATCCACTCTGCCTCCAATTCCTAATTATAGGCTTAATCTAATAACATGAAAATTAATAGAAATAAATGTAAAGTCTTACCCCTGAATTCAAACAGTCATATTCATGATTTTTGGCTGGAATTCACAATTACAGACTGAGGCAATCTGTGTAAACAAGATTTGGAGGTTTGTGTGGACAGAATCTCCATGTTAATCAGAAAGGTACCATGGACAACAAAAAAACTAATGCGATTGATAATAAGTTGCATTAAAAGAGGTCTAGCATCTGGTCTAGAATGAAGGAGGCCTGATGAAAAATGAGGGCTCAGATAGGCCCATTCTACTCCGTCCTGATCAGAGGTTCTGCCAAATGACTATTTTACTGTGTCTAGTGTCTTCTCTGGTCGATGTTTTCCATGTAGATCTTGGTGTGAAAGTTACTCTTCTTTCTTTTTCTTAAGGAGCTGAGAGAAGGGGATGGGAGGGTGAGAAGAAACTTAGAAAATCCCTTGACTCCAAATATATTCCTTAGTGATACCAGAAACTCTATTAGTGTGTCTTTCTTTTAAATAAAGCATTTCCCTCTCCTTGAGGGGATCTACAAGCTTAGCTAATTCATAATGGCTAAGTTGGTAGATCCTTAGTACCCTAGTGGTACAGTGGAAAAAGCACTAGGTCTAAAAATAGAAGACTGGAGTTCAAATCAACAGCACTCTTTCACTGGACAAATAATCCTATCTCTCTGAGTCTCAAAAAAATACTAACACTATCTGCCTCTTGGGATTATGATCAATAAGTGTTTTGCCAACATTATGGTGTAAATATGAACTATAATTAGTAAATTTATCATGCTATTGTTACGTTTGCTGAAAAAGAGAAGAGGCATGGAAAATATGGACAAGAACACTGAAGACAAAATTTGCCTATCCAGTATTACAATCTTGTAAACCTTATTGGGGTAAGTATCAATGCCATATAACAGATAGGAAAACTGAACTAGAGAGAGTGACTTACAAAAAAGATATTGAAACTACCCACCATGCCACTTAGCTGCCAATACTCTCCACCATTCTACTTTCTATTTCTTCTCCTTGACTCTTTTCCAGTGACTAATTGTACACAGCTTCCTGAGTCTCACAATTTCTGCTAAATTATATTTATTTCTATTATTTATTATTATAGAGCATTACATACTATATATTTAGTTACATTTATTTCTATTATAACTAAATAGCTATTATAATTAAAGTCCTTTTATACAAATATGCATCTACATATAAAAGCTCTAGATAAAAATTATGACCAAAATAGCTATTATAACTAAAAGATGGATAATATTTTCCCCAAATCCTTCTACTTGAGGCTTCTGAAACATTTATTTTGAGGTCAATTAGCTAGAGTTCATTTATTTGCTTGTTTTCTTCCAAATATATGATTTCATAAATATAGGGAACTTCTGGTGTGGAAACTGCCTGAAAGATCAACAATGACCTTTATAAAAAAGGAATTACTTGGGGACACTGAGTTAAGTGACTTTTCCATGGTTACACAAATACTTTTCTCAGGGGCAGGATTCAAACTTGGCTCTTCCTTATGCTAGGAACAGCTCTACCAAGCTGCAAACAGTTATTTGTATGATTTAGGCAGAGGCCTTGTTAAGAAGTGAAAAGTGAAGTGAGTTTTTGTGTCTTGACTTTCCTTGTAAGAGTACTTATCTTAGTAATTTATAGCAAAAGTGTTCATCTCTTCCTTCCATCTTGGTTATTCAGACCTGCTTTGAACAGTCTGACCCCAATCTAGGCCTTTAAGAGCAACCAAAAGAAATGCAACAATACTGCTTAATTCTAGCCGACTTTTTAAGAAATGCTTTTCTTTCCTTAAGCATATTCTTGATTCTCCACTTCTCTAAGTTTGTGCTTTGCTTGCCAAATTTACATTTTTAAATGAGGGAGCACTGCCTCATTCTCTATCTGGTATGTTGTTGGCAATGAAAATGTGTTAGATAAGACAAAGCAACATATTGTTGCATGCAACTAAGTGTAACAAACAAAAAATGATCACATCTGCTGGGAAGGGGGTAAGACTGGTGATTGCACTGACAGGAGGGCTGAATAATTTAATCAAGAAAGCTACAAATATTTATTGAGCTACTACTCTATACAAGGCATTCAAAAATAAGAAGCAAGGTCTTTATCATCAAGGAGTTCGTAGTCTAGTTGAGGAAATAAAATATCCAGGTATTCGTGCGTGCCTGTATGTGTGTGTGTGTGTGTGTGTGCATGTTATCTAGGCATATTCTCACATATGACAAGTTAACCAAATTTCAGGGCAGCATATGTTCATTTACTAAGTGAATGGTGGAGACAATAAAATACTCTCAGAGTTCAGAAGACAGAAAACTCAGTGTGGGCTAGGGTGGACAAAGAAGGCTGTATGAAACAGCTAGGTCTTGAGTTATCCTGAAATAGACTTCATTCAGTAACCATAGAGGAACGAGGGAGGCACACCAGGCAGGAGAACTGTACAAGCCAAGGCAAGGCTGAGAATATACAAAGTATGCACACAGTAGAGTGGGAGTGCTTCGAGAATAGATCAACCTGGCTAGAACAAAAAAAATTTATATAGGGGAGTTAGCATAAATAAATCATGACCAAATGATGGAGGAACTTGATTGGTAGGCTAAGAAGTTTGCAGGGGAACTGCAGAAAGCTTCTGAGCTGAGGAATCCCATAACCAAATGGTATTTTAGGACCATTTATTTGGGAGTATTGGCTAGGACTGACTGGGGTGAGAGAGAGGGAACCTGTACACAGAAGACAATACATAGCTGAAATGTGAGATGATTGTAGCTTGAATTGGATGGTACGAGTGAAAATAAGGCAGTGGGGGAGAGAAAAGGGAGGGGGTGGAGTCAAGATTGCAGAGAAAGACAGAGACTTGTCTGAGCTCTCCCTGAAATCCCTCATTTAAATAACGACCTAAAACAAGTTCTGGAGTAGCAGAACCCACAAAAAGAAAGGGTGAAAGAAATTTCCAGCCCAAGACAACTTAGAAGCTGGCAGAAAAGGTCTGTTGTACCATGGTGAGAGTGGAGCACAGCTCAGCGCAGGCCACACCAGCACAGGCCAGGCACCTCACCAATCAGGAGCAGGTCATGGGAGTGACTGAATTGGCATCAGCTGTTTCCAGAGCTCTCAACCCACAGAAGGTCTAATAACTGGTCAGAAGGAGATTACAGGGATCTCTTTACTGGCACTGGGAGCAAGACTGTTGCTTTGCCCATACTCAGATCCAGGTCACAATCTTGGGTAGCAGTCCTAGGGGGAGATGGAGGGGAAGTCAGGGGTGGGGGAGAGATGGTGGGGAATGTTTGAATCTTATTTCCAAAGGAATTGTCTCAAAAAGGGAATAACATATGGTATGTTCGTCCTTCATTGCTGAAGAAGACATACATACTCAACTGGGCACAGAAATCTATCTTACTGTATCAATAAGCACCCCAACATACACAGGTAGGCCCTGCTACCACAGGTTCTTAGATCTGCATTCATAAATGGAAAGCAACTTTCAAGGGGTTAACAATCACTTTAATCAAGCACAGTAAAGTAATGTGAGGGGAAAATGATTACAGACATGACACTCATCTTTGCTAACATGGAAAAAAATCAATACATGAGGGCTGCTTTTCTCTAAATAATTAGCAAGACTTTAAATACTCCAGAAGCCAGGTTTTAAAAATATTTTTCTTCACCTAAATAATCAAATGAATTTTTTAAAATTAAGTACATTTTATTGATATTATTTGTTTTTATTTCACCTATATTTCCTACCATATAGTTTTCTTTCTCTCCCCATCATCTATTATAAAGTATTTTTAAAATGATGAAAAAATTCAACAAAAAGAAGCAGCATATCACAAATGTCTGATATTACATGTGGTATTTAAAACCTATGGTTTCCTACCTCTTCAAAGAAGCAGTAGGAGATATCTTCACATATTTGTTCTTTGGTACAAAGTTTTAACCTTATGAATATTAAAACAAGCAGAAGGTTTCATTACCAGGGAGTATATGTTCTTTATATGGTTCATATGGTAGAATTATGGTTTTTTATATAGCTAACTTACAATTCTGTATCCAACCTCCGGGTTTGCAGGGACTTTTCAAGCATGGTTGCTATGTTCTTTTTCATCGTTATCTACAAATCTTTCCTGGTATGTATCATTTTCTTGAAAGATGAGTGCCTTGCCTTGTAGAGCACACAGATGTAGCTACTTATTCTGAGCTACAAAGATGAAAATCTCCAGTAAGTAATTACTTTGTGAATGAATTTTATGGAATGCCAACGCATGCTGAGAAACTAATTTATCCTTCTGTTAATAACAAATATTCACCCAAATGTCCCCCCACCTGCCAAAACAAATATGTTGACAAATATTGGATTTGAGAAAACAATGTATTTACCAAGTGTTGAAGCAGTATTTGATCACACAACATTTCAGATTCTTTGTGGGAGAAATCCATTAGACTTTAAGCTTCTGCAATATATCACAATCTCAGAACACTATGCAATGTTACAATATTTTAGGAAAACAATCTTATTAGCTTTACAGAAGATGTTTGAATCTTAAAAAAAATGCATCTGGAGAGTTTTTCATCCTTGCTGGCTTTATTTGTGTGTTCCTGCTCTCATTCCTTCTTGAGGCATGATTAACCCTTCAATTCATTTCAATTCAACAAGACTTTATTATTTACCTACTATGTGTAAGACCCTCTGCTAGATACTAGGTTTAGAAATACAAATGTATAACAGATCTTGCCCTCAAGGAGCTTCCATTTGACAAGACTTACTTTCCCTGTTAACTGATTTTCCAATAAAAATGAATTCTAAATAGCTCAAGGGAAAACACTTCTATTGATGATTAACATGAGAATTAAAACTCTGAATGAAAATAAATTCAAATTTAGAAACTGAGGCTTCCTAGGATCAGGTTAAATTCTGGGCTCCCACAAAAATTTTAGGAAGAATCTTGAACTGTTGTTAATTGCAAAGTGACTAGATTTTCAGTTACTTGGCCTTTCTGAGTTCTAGTTTAATTATCTATATAATAGGGATATCTGAATAGATAATTACTAAGATGGCTTCCAGCTCTAAAAAATTCCTTTTTCTCTACTACTTGGTTTCTTTCTTTTCCCATTTTTCTTCTCTTCTTTCTTCTTCAGAGTACCTTATATTGTTGAAGGAGTTCAGAATTTTGCCTCCTCTCTTGTTCTACAGTCTTAGAGAGCTGCCTGGAGGCATTGAGACTTTAAATGACTTACCCAAGGTCTCATAACCAGGATATATCAGATATGGGTGTTGAACTCAGGTATTTTTAACTCTTGATTTACTACACCATCATGCTCCTCTTTTTTCCCCTTACCTGTGAATTAAACAGAGCTGTTTGAGTAACTCAGAGAATTGGATATCTTGTAGAAGTTTAAAGGAGCTTACTTGAAGTCCTTTTCTTAAGTAACTTTCTACAAGCTACCTTCCTGACTTAGCAGAATCTGTTAAGTGGGGATTGCACTGCCATCCTGCTACTCATTCAGGTGGTCTCTTGAGTGCCTTTAACTTCTCCATCCCTCAAGCCTTGCTTCAGTGATAAGTACTCCAGCATCTGGAATTTATGTTATAATAGCATTTTAGCTTATCAGTTAGAAATTTTACTTTTAATTTAAATTTTAAAAGTTACATACTTTTAACCTCTACTTGGGACACATATTCATCAAATGTAACGAATGTTGTTCTTTGTCATGCAGAAATGGCCTTCTGCAGGCAAATTTGGTTCAAGACTTCTGATTTGGGAGCAATAGAGCAGAAACACTTCTGTGATGATGTACAACCTTGAGAGACATTTTCTATTAATTCAGTCCATAAGTGGAAAAAAAATCATCCGGAGGAATATAAAGCATAGAAGAACTAGGAGGAGCTGATGTATATCTGTCCCTAAGATGAAGTTGAATGGCTTGAACGTAGACATTCTAAGCTCTACTGTAGTTATTTTTTTGGGAAAAACCAGGTATTTAACCTACCATTATTTTTACCAGTTTTAAAGGTTGGAATACTTGGCTATAATTGGCTATTTCTAAATTTTTTATTAAGTTAATGCGGATTAACTAGGTAACACTAAATGAATGTACAGGTACTAACTTTTAGGAGGTATGCAGCAAAGAAGCCTAAATTTTGTCATATCAACTTTGAAATAAGAGCAAAAAAGGGTGAAATTTCCTGCTTCAACTACAGTATATTGCACCTGATTTCCTTTTGTTCATAGTTGAGGGAAAAAAAGAATCTGCAGTGTTTCTAACCATGTTGGATTCTGTAATTTGTAAGAGGATCACAGTATTAGAGTATACTTAAGGAGAGCACTTAGCATAATTTGGGCACTCCATGTATAGAGGGCGTTTCTATGTTTGCATGTGTGTGTGGGGAAAGGAGTTGGGTTACTTTTTTTTTTTATTTTTTTTAAATTTATTTTATTTTATTTTTTTTAATGTTTTACAATCATTTCCTTAAAGTTAAGATTTTATCCCCCCCACCCTTTCCTCCACTACCCCCCTCCCTCCCCATGACAGCATACAATTCTGTATAGGTTCTACATATATTTTCCTATTGAGCACATTTTCACTATAGTCATGCTATGTAGTCGAACTAAAATAAATGGAAGAAATCACATAACAAATCAAAACATAATACACTGAAACCCACACACACACAAACATGATCTTGGGTTACTTTTTAAAGTTATTTTCCCCCTTTTTTCTTAAGGTTGCATAAGGTTCTCTTTATAATAACTTACTCCTTGCATATTCCTTACATATGACAGCAGAAATTTTTTAAAAAATAATACTTTATTTAAAAGATGTCTGTTTTGTTTAAAACTAAAGTACACATAACTGAAGGTCTTTTCTCTCCTTCCTTTTTACTTCTGCTGGGTTTTACATTATGCGAATTCAGCATAATATAAACTACTTGAAAGAAGGAATTTGTGTGTTTATTTTTTTTTCATTTCTAGGATTTAGAAGAATGCCTTGCACATATTATAATAGGAACTTAATATTTATTGAATTAAATCTCACCTGAGGAATAAGACTAGACCACACATACCCTTGAAACTAACTAGTTATATTAAAAGAAGTCCCCCTTGTCCATCAGGCTATTTTGTTTATTGTAGGCTGGGTACTGTGCTAAGTGCTTGGGATACAAAGAAAGGTAAAAGGATTTCACCATCTAATAGGTAGACAACGTAGAAACAACAATTATGTACAAACAAGATGTATACAGAGTAAATAGGAGATAATCAACAGGAGGAAGGCACTAGCATTAAGAGGAATCAGTAAGGCTTTTTAAAGAAGATGAGCTTTTAGCCTGGACTCAAAAAAAGCCAGGGAAAAGATGGAGTGAGATATAGAGAATAGTCACTGAAAAGGGTTGGAATTAGGAGATGTCACTGAAGATTACATGGAGGAGAGAGTAAAATGTGAAAAGATTGGAAAGGTAGGAAGAAGCCAAATTACAGAAAGGCTTTATAAGACAAACAAGGTTTTAAATTTAATCTTGGAGGCATTAGGAAGCCACAGGAGTTGAATGCACTTTAGGAAGATCACCTTGACAGCTGAGTGGATGCACTGAATAAGTGAGAGACTTGAGACAGGGAGACCAACCAGCAAGCAATTATAATAGTCAAGACATAAGGAAATGAAGGCCTATACTGGGAGGTGCAATGTCAGAGGGAAGATGGGAGAATACACAATTAATATCAAAAAGGTGGACGTGAGAAATTTAAAGGAGGTAGAAACAAAACTTAGCAACTGACTGGATATGGATGTGGGTGAGAGAGACTGAGGGGTCAAAGATGACACCTAGGTAGTAAGTCCGGGACACTGGGAAGATAGTGCTACCCTTGACAGTAATAGGGAAGTAAGAAAGAAATGAAGATTTTAGGGAAAAGAAAATGAGTTAGTTTCTGGACACGTTGCATTTAAGATATATATATATATATATATATATATATGTCATATTGTTTGAGATGTCTTAAAGATAATTGGAGATGGAAGACAAGAAGTTAGGGCTGAGATTCACTTTTAGAATCATTGAAACCATGGGAGCTAATGAGATCAGTAAATGAAATGGTACAGAGGGAGATGAGAAGAGGGCCCAGGATAGAGACTTGGGGGACACTGAGAGTTAGCACGAGTGATTTGGATGAGCATCTAGCTAAGGAGACTGAGGAGTAGTCACATAGGTAGGAAAACTGAGAGAGCAATGTCGTGAAAACACAAAGAGAAAAAGTATCAAAGAAAGTCGATTGATTGACATTGCCAAACCCTGCAGAAAAGTCAAGAAGGGTAAAAATTAAGAAAGATCATTAGATTTGACACTTAAGAGATCATTGGTAATTTTAGAAAAAGCAATTTCCATTAAAAGATGAGCCTACCCCAGAGTAAGAGTGAGCCAGCCAGTCCCAATTTCACATTTTCTTCTAAAATGTAATAGATACAGTTATTCTTGGCACTCTTGCTTTTACTTGATGGGAGTTTACACGATGTGTTCTTTTGTTGTGTCATTCATTTCTCTCTCTGCTCCTACTTGACTTGGCAAATATTTGCTTCTTTTCTATATAAGCAAAATAGTTAACTATACAAATGTTAATTCAAGAGCCATGCCACATTGGGACACAAGACAAGTAAAAAAGGCCTAGAGGAAGCCTCCCAGGATGCTGAGTAGCTACTCTGTTAAAGATCTGTGGGAGAACAAAGGCAAGAACCACACAGGATAAGAAGGTCCAGATTGTTTACCATCTGTACTCATCTGGGGAGAACCCACATTGATGTGTTCATAGATCCACGTTAAGTACTGAGATACACATCTTATTCAAATAGTAGAACTTAACTCTTGAAAGGAGGAAGGCACATCTTGTGTGAACACCTTAGATATAGCTCTCTGCTAGATTTTGGCCTATTATGTTCAGACCAAATTCATGTAGATAATACAAATTATTATTAATAGTAACCATTAATAGTTTATTTTTAGACTCATGATAGAAAATGCCACTCATATCCAGAGAAAGAACTATGGAATCCGAATATAGAACGAAGCAGACTATTTTCTTTTCTGTTGTTTTGCCTTTCTTTCTCATGGTTCCTCCCATTTGTTCTAACTTTTCTATACAACATAACTAATGTGAAAATATGTTTAATAGGAATGTTTATGTATAGCCTATATCAGATTTCATACCATCATGAGAAGGGGGTAGGGGAGAGAAGAGGAGAAAACTTAAAACTTATGGAAGTGAATGCTGAAAATAAGAATTAAGTAAATTAACTTATAAAAAAGTTTACTTTTACTTATTATTCATACTATTATTAATAATAACTAGTATTTACATAGTACCTTAAGATTTGCAAAGCACTTTACATTATTAACTCACTTAATCCTTACAATAACCTGGTGAGGTTGGTGCTATTTTTATCCCCATTTTACAGATGAAGAAACTGAAACTGACAGAGATCAAGTGCCTCATCCAAGGTCACGTAGCTCCTTTAAAGCAGAGATTGATTCATTTCTTTGTCTTTGAAACCCTTCAACTTAGCATGGTGGTTGACTGATTAATTACTGAGGGATTCAAACGTAGCTCTTCCTGACCTGTCTATAGAATATTTACTATACTACATGGTCTTCTTGCATGGACCTACTCTTTAAAAAGAAAAGAAAATGATCAAATATAATCCCAGTACTTTCAACTTATCCTATATGTCTCTATGTTCACAAGTTTATTGCCTTCTGTATTATTAGTATTTTTTCATCTACTCAAATAATGTAATAGCGAAACATATGGAGAATCTAGTGTGGGGGTTGGGTGATAACCCACTTGAGAAATGAAGCCAGCAGAGTCTTAAAGAAATCCATTTATCATGTCTATGAGATTTCTTCTCCAATCCTTCCCACAGTTTCTAGGTATCTTTTGGGGAATGATACACACACACACACACACACACACACCTTTGTAGGTATAACACGTACACACATAGAAATACTTTAAAGTTAGAAAAGTACTTTGCATATATTATTTCATTAAAAATTCATAACAACTCTTTAAGGTAGGAACTATAAGTACTATCTTTATCATTTTACAAATGAGGAAACAGAAGCTTAGAAAGGTTAACATACCTAGCAAGTGTTAAGAGGCAAGATTTGATCTCAGGTGCTGCTATGCTATGCAAACTCTACAAATAATTGAATTCCATTAAGTATACCATATTTAAGGAGGCATGAAAATATGTGATATGTTTCATGATGTTTTCCATCATAAAGGAGTAAAATATTTTTCAAAACTTTAGTGACTAAAGGTGTGTCAATTTTATAGCAAATTAATTAATGGGGAATACTTCATTTTCTGAAAATTCTAGATTAATGAAGCATTCCTGTACTTCTTGGTATTTTACTTGATTACATTTATTACTAGGTAAATTGATTTTATTTTTTAGCAGTCTTATTTAATATAACTTGGCAGTAAAATATTAACCTCAAAGAATGACAAATGATATGTTTAGAAATATATAATGTATTGTACACATTAGAATTGAGAAATTGACAGCAGAACTACAAACACATGGATGAATTTGGGTGGTTTCTTTTGTCATTGATTTCAGTGCCACTGGAACCACTCACTCTATTATGTCTTCCAATCATTTATTCTATATGTATTGATCTACTGGCAACCAGAATGGCAGCTAGAGGGAAAAAAGAGCACTACTTCTCTGTACAAATGCACTCTGTACCGTAGCACCTGATGTTAATAAAACTGAGTTGGAGTGAAGAAGCCATGTTGATTTATAACCATGGAACATCAGACCTGGAAGGGGTCATGTTCTAGATGTCTTTTGGTTACTTATGGCAGGTGCGGGAGTGGGTTGGGGGAACAAATACTTTGGTTGTAATGCTTTGCTACTGTCCTCCTCTGGAGTGGGGGAGAGAGACAGAAACATAGAAAGACACAAAGAAAGAGACAGAAAGGGATGGAGAAGAAGAGAAAAAGAGAAAGAGAGAGACAGAGAAAGACAAAAAGAAACATTAAAAGGAAAAACAGAATTAAGCCAAAATGAAAGGAAGGAAGGAAGGAAGGGAGAGAAAGAAAGAAAGAAAAAGAGAAAGAAAGAAAAAAGAAAGAGAGAAAAAAATTAGGTCAGATACAAAATATTCAAAAAAGAATCTATTGCACAAAAAGTGATTTAAAGACAGAGGAGAGGCAGAGCATAGATCTGATTTCAATATGCTTTGTACTTTCCATCTCTGGCATACAAGGCTCCCCTTGGAGCTAATAGCTGCTCAGTACTCCTAAGTGGGGATGTTGTGAGACTCAAATGAGATAATGGGTATAAGGTACTTTGTAAACCTTAAAGCCTACAGCAATGCCAGCTCTTACTGTTATTTTTAGGTTCTAGGCACCAGGCCTCCAGTCTAGCGATGACTTCGTTCCCTGAGCTTTCTGCCGCACCTCTGCCGAGTTCAGGCATTGGTAGCAAGCCAGTATAGGTTCTGATCAATGTTTAATAGCTGGGCTCTCCAGAAAAAGAAAGAATGCGTGCACATACACTCTTTTAAGTTTAAGCTGCATTATTCATACTTTCTTATGTCAGCCAATTAGCAAAACAATAAATTCAGCCCTGATTTGTAGTAACTGTGATTTCTGAGGCACAAAGGCTCAAACTGAAAAAAGGGACAATAGAGCAGCTAGAGCTGACTCCAGAATATCATTGTCTCTTAGAACAGTTTCTGAGGAACATCCAGTCCTTGTACTTAGCAGGAGCACAATAAATATTTCTTAAATTGAAATAAAAATATAATGTCATTTTCTCTTCTGTTATTATTATTGTTTTGCCATTTAGAGAATAATGAAACTGGAAAATATCTTCGAAGTCTTCTAGTCCAACTAGCACTTTACAGATGAGGAAGCTGGGAGCCAATGAATTTAAGTGACTTGCCAGCGGTGACACAGCCAAACAGCAAAGCTGAGTTTCAGATCCAGTAGGTGTTTCATTAGTATAACCCATGCTAACTAAGAGCGACAAGGGTCAAATACCATTTAGTTTAACCTACGAATAAGAATCCCATCGAAAACATCCTTGATAAATGTCCGTCAAGCCTCTGCGTGAAGACCCCTCCCCTCCTTCCCTTACGTCCAGAGTTAGGTTATTACTTTTGAGAAGCTCTCTTCGGGAAGCTTTTCCTTAGATTGAGATGATGTCTGCCTGAACCTTCTACTCATGCTCCCTATAAGGTCTAGAAGGACAAATGTGGTTCCTTTTCCCCAGTCCTTAAAACACTTGAAATAGCCATTGTTCCTCATACTTATCTCTGCTCCACAGCATTCTCTTCTCTAGATTTAACATTCTTGTTTCCTTCAACGGATTCTTCTGTGAAGCGCTCTCTAGGCTTTTCACTATTCTGGTTGCTCTTTCTGCATACCTTCTAGTTTGTCTATGTCTTTCCTAAAATGTGGTGCCTAGAACTGACCGCAATACTTCAGATGTAACTTAACCAGGGGAGAGCCTGATAAAAATATTACCTCTTTTGTTTTGGATTCTATGCTTCCTTTGATACGGCATAATGCAGATTCCTTCCTTCCTTCCTTCCTTCCTTCCTTCCTTCCTTCCTTCCTTCCTTCCTTCCTTCCTTCCTTCCTTCCTTCCTTCCTTCCTTCCTTCCTTCCTTCCTCCCTCCCTCCCTCCCTCCCTTCCTTCCTTCCTTCCTTCCTTCCTTCCTTCCTTCCTTCCTTCCTTCCTTCCTTCCTTCCTTCCTTCCAGCTTTTGGTACAGTAAATCTCCTAAATCATTTCCCTACACAAACTCCTGAACTAAGTCTCCCTCATACTACATTTGTGAAGGTGTTTTTTGCACCTCCGCTCTGATCTTTCTTTTTTCCCTGCCCAGTAGTTAAGTAGTTGGAATTTCCACTCCTCTGTTCTCAAATCCCAGTTCTATCACACTGTGCATACCTTTTCCACCCTGAGTTACCCTCACTATCCTCTTTCATTGATCTGCGTGTGTGGTCCTGAAGACTGCTGAAGGAAGTTAACCCGTTGCTAGGATCCACTGCACATTTGTAGCATAAACCTAGCATAAACCGGGTCCTTATTGCTACTTGAAGTTCCTGACTGACTTTGTCTTACACTGCTACAAACCTTCACTTACATGCATAAGCAAGCTAACCTTTCAGCTTCCTTTCTCCCTCTCAGCACACAACTTTGACTCATACTTCAGTGAAGAAATAGGGACCATCTATTATCAGCTCTTTCTTTAACCCAATTCTGTATTTCAGACCTCCTCAAGACATGTTCTCTATTTACTCTAGGTCCTAAGAGCTACCACTTCTTGCTAATTCCACTCCCCTTTGATCTCCTCCATTGCCCTCTTCTTTAGGAAACTTGCTCTTTTCTCTTTCTCCCTTTCTCTCCTTTCCTTCCTCCCTAATCCCATCCTTTGTAATCTCTCTTGGGTTTCTCTCCCTACCCCTCTCTCTCATCTTCAATTCCCAGATCTACCATTCTAAAAAACCTTGAACATACTGTCCATTCAAGCTGTTTTCCTGTATCTCTCCTTTCTCAGCCATGCTCTCAGGGCCAAAACAGCCTCCTACAACTCCTTTGCTCTGCTTTCTCACCTCCCACTCACTTAGAATTGTTCACTTCAAGGTTATTAGTGATCACATAACTGACAAATCTAATGGCTTTTCCTCAGTTATCACCTTTTTAAATCACCCTGCAGCCTTTGATATGATAGACTTCTTTCTTATGGTACTGTTCTCTCATTTTCCCCCCAGTAGTATTTTCATTGCTTCTCTGCCCATGAGAAGGCTATGGAGGCTGTGTCTATCGAAGATGAAGAGAAGTGTTATTGTATCCTTGTTGAATATCCTTTCTTTTTTAGAGTAGAGTAAGTCTCCTTTCTGACAACTGTTCAATGATTTACTAGTGCCTTATTTCATCTCAAACCTGAGAATGTCCTTGCGTCAGGACCTTATAAGTAAGCTAAGCCTTAATTTGGCTCAGTCTAACAGGTTCGAGGTTATTAAAAAATATGAAAGTACTTGCGAACCTAAAAAAATATAATTAAAAACCATATTAATGATTAAAGAGTAAATACAATTCAAGAATGAAATATATATTAAAATACAACTCTTCTTTTATAGTGACCAGATCAAGAACTCAAGGAAGTGGTGGAAATTCAGGAAAAGAGCTCTGATGACCTTACCTCCTCTTCCCCCTGTCCCCCATCTTTTTAGTGTTTTTAGGTCACCAGAATTTTAAAGGACCAGGCAGGCAGCAGAAAGATTAGCCTGATACTAAGTTTCAATAGCCCTGGAACCCAAGTTCTTACTATACCACTATCTCTGTGAATATACTATAGCACTCTGCCTTTTTCTTTTCCCCTCTGTACACTCTCTTTGGTGATCTCATCAGCAACCATGGGTTTCGTCATCCTCTCTTTGTAAATGTCTCCCGAATCTCTATATCCAACCATCATCTCTTTCCTCAGATCTGCTTCTATATAACCAGTTGCCTATTTGAGATATCTACCTAGATGTCTCATAGGCATTTAAAAATCAACATGTTCAAAATGGATAGTGTTGTCTTCCCACCGTAAACCCGCCTGACGTTATAACTTCTTTACTCTTGTCAGGGGTACCATTCTCATTTCAGTCATACTGATTCACAACCTTGGATCTATCCTTGACTCCTCATTCTCCCTCATCGCCTAAAATCAGTCAACAAGTCTTAATGATTCTATCTCCAATATTTCAATCTGACACCATCTGTTCATTTACATGGTCACTACTTTATCACAAAGTTACAGAACCACAGAGAAGGGACGTCAGTATATATCATGTCCAACATATACATGAAAGGAATTGGTACTATAACATTACCACAACCAAGTTGCCATCTAGCCTCTGATTAGTTCATACCCTTATCTCCTCTAAGACTAATATAATGGCCTCCTAACAACTATCCCTGCTTGCATTCTCTCCCCTCTCTAATCTATCTTCCTCACAGATGCCAAATTCATATTCCCAAAACTCAGGTCTAACCATGGCATTCCATTACTTAAGAATTTTCAGCTGTTCCCTTTTATCGCTATGAAAAAATAAAAATATCTTTATCTGGTATTTAAATCTATTCACAACTAGGCTTCCATATGTCTTTCTAGCCTAGTTACATATTGGTCAGTTTTACACATTCTAAAATCCTGCCCAAATGGCCAGCTTGCTGCTTCCCGTATGTATCCTTCCATATCTCCTAACTATATGTATTTGTATATCCTGTCCCCTATGCTTGTAATGCTCTGCTTTCTTGCTTTTCTCTAGTGGAATCCCAAGAAACCTTCAGGGCTCAGATCAGGTGACACCTTCTACAGGAGACCTTTCTTAATCCTTCAAGAAGTCAATGCTTTCTACCCCCAAATTACTTAATCCTTATTTTATGTATCTTTTGAATTTATTTATCTATACATATGCTGTAGCTCCCAGCTAGAATACATGGCGTCTATCATTCTTATTTTTGCCTCTTAGAATCCTTAATTTTCCTTAAAATTCAGCTCAAGTGTCACCTCCCACATGACGGTTTTCCTGATCTGTCCCAGTTGCTAGTATCTTCCCTCTCCAAGAATGTACCAATCTGCCAGTTAATTAAAGTGAAAAGAAAACTTGAAAGCAGCTATGAACTGACCTTTGAGGCAGTTTATAAGGTATGAAGAACAGAGCTATGGTTGCTAATAATGTCCTTTTTTAGAACTGATTGTTAATGGGGAGGGTTTTCTTTTCTTTTTCAGATGTGAATATCAGCTACTCTGAAAGGCCTGAGATTTTAAATTGAACAGATGGCAACAACATTAGAGTAAATAGATGTGGCCAAATTCAAAATGATGACCTCCAGGTTGAAGATCATATCCTCTTACTAGGCTTCTAAGCCATGCAATACCCCAGGTTTATCCTTAGTGTAACATGAACATTGCTAACTCTAACCTTTAGTTCATTGTGACCTGCAACATGAAGAGCCTGACCTAAATACTGTCAGAACAAGAAGGTTCTGACCAGGCAACCTCTAGACTGTTCAACTTGCTTTGCTGCCACGGAGCTGTTTCTAAAATATACCTGTTAGGGCTAATCCTTGGATGCTACATTTCACTTCCTATTGCTCTCCTCTATGCGTTGTTTTCTTACTCAGTTAAAGGAAGCAAGGGAACTAAAACAATGAAGACCTGCTCACATAAAGCATCATTTAGAATGAAATAGCAATCATTTATTAAGTGCTTAATATGTTCCAAGCATTAGGATAAGCTTCAGTGTTATTCAAACAAACCAAAGTAGTCCCTGAATTAAAATACTTTTACATACTAATGGCAGAGACAACATGTAAATAACTACATACGTAGAAGATATATTGAGAGTAAATGGAAGGTAATCTTAAAAGAGGGGTTCTTAACCTTTTTTATATCATGAACTCCTTTGGCAATATGGTGAAATCCTTTACAAAATAATGTTTCCAAATGCATGAGATCAAATATTTAGAATTACAAAGAAACCCAATTATATTGAAGGAAGGACAGTTGTACAAATATTAAGAGTTCCAAGTTCAAAGATTCCCTCCCCCAATCTAGTCATAGATGATTGGCCTTTGATCCCCAAGTTAAGAACTCCTATATTAGCAGGAGGAAGAAATTATTTTGAAAAATTTTATAATTAGCATGTTCTACAATTCATTGAGAATCAAGCATCAAATCTCTCAACTTGCCTTTGGAAGAGTTGACAAGCAATCCAAAATCTGACTTATGCCTTCTGTTCTCTCTCATAAAGCAGCTCCACACTCTAACTATACTCTCAAAGCGATTTAAGGCTGAAAGAGGCAGAAGTCGTCATCATCATCATCAACAGCAATGTCATCAAATATTTAGTTAGTACCTACATATTTAGGACTACACCATGTTACTAATGATGGCTTGCTTGAAAGAAAAAAGATATGAAGTTCATTCTCAAGGATCAGAAAAGAGATAGGGCTGCCATTTAGCTAAAAAGAGAGATAGCAAGGGGACAGGCCTAAATATTTCATTGGTATCTATGAACCACAAAAATAATCATATCTTTGAAATGTTTAGAGAAGCAAAGGAGGGCAGCAGCTTAGTGCAGTGGAACAAGCACTGGCTCTGCTACTATGGAGTTTGTGAAAGCAAACCCCATCTTTGACATTTACTAACTGTAGATACTTGAGCAAATCCCTTCAATTCCCTGGCCTCAGTTTTCTCAGCTATAAAATGGGAGGCAATTGGATTAGCTGATCACTGAGATCCGTTCTATTTAGTTCTATATGCTATATCTTTCAATTTTGCTTTTAGTGATTTCACTGCGTAATGAATGTGATCAACAATGGATTAATGATGGTCATTACAACCATTGGGGTAGAAACAGTCTAATTTTTCCAGTTATAGAAATCCAGAATTGAAAGGGAATTTCCTGGTGGCTGTGTAGGCAGCTAGGTGGCAAGGTGGACAAGAGTATTGAACTGGTAATCAGGAAGACCTGAGTTCAAACTCTGCCTCAGCATTTACTAGTCCTGTGACTCTAAACAAGTGAGTACCTGGTCTCTCATTGTATCCTGGGCCATCTCCAGTCATCCTGATGAATATCTGGTCACTGGATTCAGATGGCTCAAGATGAGAAAGTGAGGCTGGTGACCTACACAGCCCTCCCTCACTCAAAACAAAGTCAAGTGCAAGTCATGTCATCATTTCTCTGATGGCATGGTCTTCTTCAGCAATGAAGGACGAACACAAACAGACTCTAAAAAAATCCCTTAACTTTTCTTAGCCTTAGTTTCCTCATCTCTAAAATGGTGATAATAATAAAATCTACCTCACATGGTTGTTGAGGATTAAGTGAGATAATATATGTAGAGCACTTTGCAGACCTTAAAATGCTGCCTTCTTGTTCAGTCACTTTTCAATTTTGCCAGACTCTTTGACTCCATTTAGGATTTTCTTGGCAAAGCTACTGGAGTGGTTTGCCCTTTCCTTCTCCAACTCATTTTACAGATGAGAAACTGAGGCAAACAGGGTTAAATAACTTTGCTGGGGTCACACAATTAGTAAGTGTCTGAGGCCAGATTTGAACTCAGGAAGACAAGACTTCCTGACTCCAATCCTGGCACTCAATCCACTGTATCACCTAGCTACTCCAAAGTGCTGTGTAAGTTCATTATTTAATCCAAAACGTAAAAGAAAAATTTCTCTGACAAGTGGCCAAATCTTTCCTTGAAAATCGCTGGTTAAGAAAGAACCTACCATCTGAACACGAGTATCACAATTGCAAAATTCAAGGCACAAAACGATAAAGAAATAATCTGAATCTTATTCCTCTCCATTTATGTTACTCGTCTCTCTTCCAGGCTAATCTATTAATAAGAAACAATAAATGGCTTGGATTAGACTTCCAGAGTGCTACTGGATGTTGACCATGGTGCCACAAGTAAAAATCAATTAAATGAAATAGTAATTGTCTTGAATATGCTATTTTTCCTAGGCTACATTGATGAATGGGCAATGAAAAAATCAAATAAGCAATTTGGTGACTCATTCATTCAAATTTTGGATAAAATACAAACTCTTTAGCATGGCATTTAAAGTCCTTTGTAACTTGGTTCCAACTCCTATTTCCAGGCTTTTTGCATATTTCTTCTCTTTACAAGTGCTATATTTCCAGTCTGATTGACCTCTTGGCTATTCCCTGACCTTTGGCATCCCATCCATCTCTGAATCTTTGCATAGGATATCCAAAATGTCCAGGATGTTGTCTTTCTTCACCATGTCTTAGAATATCTAGCTTTTTTCCAAAGCTTAGCCCAGGTACCACTGTAATGGAAGTTTTCCTTGATTCCCCTTAGTGGTTAGTACAGTATCCCTTCTCAAATTATCTTGTTATTCCTTATACATGCTGTGTCCGCCAGTAGGATATAAAGTCCTTTAGGAGAAGGGATCTCTTTTCTCTTTTTTATCTTTGTAAGCAAGCACTTAGTCTTGGGCAGGTGGGGGACCCAGTGGTTGGAATACCAGGCCTGGAGTCAGGAAAACCTGAGTTCAAATCCAGCCTCAGACATTTACTAGCCATGTGACCCTAGGAGGGGTCATCTCCAGTCATCCTGATCTATATATTGCCACTAGACTCAGCTCCAGAGGAGAAAGTGAGGCAGGTGACTTTATACAGCTCTCCCTCACTTCAATTTACTGGCAAGTCATGGTATCAACTTACTGATGTCATTGTCCTCTTTGAGAATTAAGGACAAACAGCAAGCAAGCAACCCTAGACAAGTCAAGTAACCATTTGCCTCAGTTTCCTCATCTGTAAGAAAAGGAAATGCCAACCACTCCAGCATCTTCACCAAGAAAACCCCAAATGCAATCACGAAGAGTCAGACATGGCTGAAAATGACTGAATGACAATAAGGACTTAGCCTGGTGTGTGGTATATAGTAGGTGCTTAATAAATGCTTTTGACTGACTGACTGATTGTATTCCAGAGTTTAATGCTTAAAAAATTATTTTTTTTTGAGTTAAGCTTTTTATTTAATGTTACAAAAAATATTTAGTCAAACAGACCAAAGCCCATGTCATCATTGGACTCCTCGGATTCTTCTTTCTTTGCTTCCTCTTTCTTCTTCTCCTCAGTTGGGGCTGCTGTGCTAGCAGGGGCAGCACCACCAGCTGCTGGGGTGGGTCCACCAATGCCTACATTGCAGATGAGACTTGCACTGTTTTCATTGGACAGGGCCTTTGCAAATAATCCAGGCCAGAACGGCTCAACATTTACACCAGCTGCTTTAATGAGGGCATTTATTTTATCCTCTGTGACCATAACCTCATCGTCGTGAAGGATGAGGGCAGAGTAGATGCAGGCGAGCTCGGAGGCAGCCATGTCAGCAGATGAATGAGGAGAGACTTGTTTGTAGTGGTGCTAGTTGCCGGCTGAAGTGAGGGGTCACCCCAACGCGGCCTTAGCTTCCAAAGAAGAACCAAGCACCTTACAGACAACTGAAGAGCACTTAAAAAATTATTGCTGAATTCTTTCTTCTTTATTGGCCATTTAGGGTTTAGAGGTTAGAAAAAGAATGGCTGAAGAACAATGCAACTTAAAAAGCTAAACCAAATCCTTTATTGGTTTCTAGATATTAAAAACCATCACAGGAAGGAGAAGTGTCTATTTATTCTTAGTGATTTCTAGTACAGGACATTCCACAAATCCTCTTGACAATACAGCATACATCTTTGGCAGGAAATTTCTTATATCAACCAAGAAAGATTTATTAAGTGCTTATTAAAGGCAAGGCAACATACAAATATCCAAGTGAGACCTCGTTCCTGACCTCAAGGAATTTTTATTTGTAATGGTAATTTGAGTCGGAAAATCTTTCCTATTTATGAATAGACCCTTTAAGTCACATGGAGCCTGTGGTAGGAGGAGTTTTGGTGAATGGCTGGAGCAGGAAGAGGCAGACCTGGAGCAGAGCTGAGAAGAAGCTAGTCTTGAGAGCAGTCAGAGCTAGGAAGGAAGCACACTTCTGGGTAGCCTGAGTGATTTTGTGATTGTGATTTTGTTTAAGAGAGCCTGCTTGTGATGAGTGTAGTGGAGCTGGTTTGTGTGAAGCCTAGCAGGGGGAAGGCTTGGGGCTGGTGTTGTCCTCCGTATTGTTATTGTGTATAGATTTTTGTTACTATGATGGATTTGGCTTTCTGGTGTCTGATTAAATGTTTTGGTTCTGTCTTCCATGTGGAGAGTCTGTGGTATTTCATGATTCTGAATTGTGCTGTGTGATATTCCTGGCTGCCACGTGCACTGTGAATATTGCATTGGTGCTACAATATTCTTTACTACTATTCTTTAACTGAGCCCCATGGTGATGCAGTTTACACCTATTTCTATCAACTGGCAAACATTTATTGAGAGCCTATTATCCCAAAATTCCATGCTAGGTATCATGGAACATATAATGACTTATAAGACATAGCCCTTGGTTCTTAAGGGTCTTATGGACTTGATCAAGGGTAGTCAACCTTTTTTGGCAGTCTGTTGAAGCCTATGCACCTATCTTGGAATATTATTTTTAAATGCATAAAATAAATAGGTTTACAAAAGAAATGAATTATATTGAAGTAGAAGAGTATTTAAAAAACAATTTAATGTTATTCAGGTTAAGTACCCCTGAGTTAGGGGAAGAGTTAAGACACAAATACATAAGAAGTTAATTACCATTATATGCTCAAAACACATTTATCAAGTAGTTAAAACATATAAGACATTGTGTAAGATGCTTTGAAACTTATACAGACAAGGGGGGATAGTAGGGGAGCTAAAGCACATATACATAACTGTAAAATTAATGTGACAAATATATAAGAGAAATAGAGTACCATGAAAGTCTCCAAGGAGGAAAGATCTTTATGACTGGTATATAGGGAAATCTTCATGGAGGACATGACATCATGACAGTTTGGTTGGATATTGAAGAATGATTTCTTCAAGAAATAAAGATGAGAAAAAGGGAGAATATACCAGAAATAGAGATTAACTTGAACAGAAGCATAGGACCAGTGAGGCATTGGATGTATCTGCGGCACAGTGAGGCCTCTTTGGATTGGAGAATAGGGAACAGGAAGAAGGGTTGTATAATATTAGACATACCAATGTAGATAAGGTGGTTTTATTAAGGAGATAAAGTTGGCTGTGGAGGACAAGGAGTTATAACTGCATTCTTTAAGCAGTTAGGGACCATCAAAAAGTCTGATGTTAGAAGATTTGTGCATAAGGTACTAGTAGATTAATGAAAGGTGAGACCAGAGTCAGGGAGTTTAGTTAGGAAGCATTTGAAACATTCCAGGTAAGAGGAAATCAGGGTTCTAACCAGGATAAGAGAAAGATGCTTAATGGATATTATGAACATTGACCTAATGGTGAGCATTGGAACTTAAGAAAACCATCAACTATATTATAGATGGCATCATTTATAAGGTTACAGAATTACAGAATCTCAGAGTTGAAAAGAACTGCTCATAGTCCACCCTGTAAATAAAAAGGAATATAATTTAAAACTTCTCTGACCAATGGTCATCCAGTCTTTGCTCAAAGACTCCTCTCTGCCTAGGAGAAGGTCACAACCAACTCCTGAGAGAGAAAAAGACAGACAGAGAAAGAGAGACAGAGAGAGAGAAAGAGAGGGGGGAGAGAGAAAGAGGGAGAGAAAGGTGGGCAGAGAGACAAAGAGGAAGAGAGAGAGAGAGAGAGATTTTTGAGGGATATCTGTAGGATTTGACAGTTGATTTGATAGAGGGGGTAAGAGGAGTTTAAAATATTACTGAGCTTTCAAAACTGGTATCGAACTAGGAAAAACAGGATTTTTTTTTTTAAGAAACAGGAAGGACTTTGTTTTTGAAATGTTAATTTTGAGATACAGATTAAATATCAAGGTACAGGTGTCCAGTAGGGATTTTGAGATTTGAGTCTGGAGTTCAGGAGAGTTAGGAGGTCAGGGCTGAAGACATAAATCACAGAGTCATTGACAGATGGAGGGTATAGTTGGCCCTTTGGGATATAGATTAGATCCTGAAGGAGAGAGTGGAAGAGAAAAAGAAGGGGGCTGATGGAAGAAACTTGAAGGAAGACTATGTTGAGGGACTAGGAGCCAGAAGAAAAACTTGGTGAAGGAAGAAAAAAGAAGTAGTTTAGGGTGAACTATGTATCACATAAATCAAAGGACTAAAAAGAGTATCAAGGATGCAGACATAAAAAATGTCAAAGAAGTGGTAAAGACAGAGGAAGGAGAGGTCATTGTAGAATGAAATGACCAAGGAAAACTTCACAGATGAGTTGAAAATGACATTTGAATAATAAGTAGGATTCTGACTGGCAGAGAATAAAGGAAGGACATTTTAAGTAACTGGAATATCATGAGCAGAGGTATGCAAATGATCAATATGCCAGGTATATTTGAGAAATCTGAGTAAGCAAACTTGCCTGGAATAGAGGGTTTAGGTAGGGAAACAAATAGATTTGGAAGGAGAGGTCATTGTCACATTGCAGAGGATCTTAAATGCTAAAGAGTTTGAATTTTATCCTGTTGGCACTTGGGGATCATGGAAGTTTTGGAAAGTTTCGTGGGAGATCATGAATGTGTTATAACATGATGGAAATGGTGTTCCAGAAAGATTAGTATGAGTCTGGCATGAATCATGTATTTATGATTGTAGAAGTATTATATATGAAGTGAAGATTAACTTGGTTTTTCTTGTTTACTTGGCTCCATGATGAGAGGAGACTTGGAAACACTGATGTTAATACTTGTGGGTGTTGCTTTAATGAGCTGCAGCAAATTGGACATGACCAAATATTTGTCACATTTGATTTTTGCTGCAGTCACATCTAAATGACCTTAGTCAACCTCTTTTAATGATTTTATTTGTCCTTTGAAATCAAACATGTCAGGATTTTAGGAATACATGGAAACACCGTATTATAAAAGAGACAAACGTGTCAGGCTAAAACATCAGGGAGATGTTAGCAGAATAATGACTGGTTGTACTATTATGTATAAAAGCATTGGGAAACCATTTAGCTCACACAACTACTCTAGTGATTATTCCCTGCTTTCAATTTAGCCGTAGGTCTTATGATTGTCCTGTAGTGTTATCTATTCATTTGTAAGCTCTGTGAGACAGTATCAATGTCTCATATCTTCTATGTTCAGTCTTTTAAAAAGCAGTAGTGAACACACTAAGCAATAACTGCTTAGTAAGTTAATATTAATAGCTTATATTTACATAAAGCATTACATAAAGCAAAATGCATCCCTCCCCCCCATCCGTAAGGATAAATTGTAAAACTGAGGAAAATGTAAAAGTTTAGAGCTAGCACTCACAGAATTCCAGAGTCTTGGAGTCAGAAGGTACTTCAGAAATCATATAGTTCAACTTTTTCTGGGGCAAGAATGCCCTTTACAGCATCTCTGAAAAGTGATTACCTAGCCTCCACTTGAAATCCTCCAGTGAAGGGGAGCCCATTACTTTGTAAGGCAATCCATTCTATTTTTAGACAGCTGTAGTTATAAGGAAGCTTGTTCTTATATCAGCTGAAATGTAACTCTTTGTAACTTCTATCCTTTTCTCTTATTTCTGATCTCTAGGGGCTAACAGTACAAGTCTAATCCCTCTTTCACATGACAGCATCTAAATACTTAAAGATAGTTATCATGTCCTCCTGAGTCTGATCCAAGCTAAATGTCTTGAGTTGTTTAAACTGATCCTTGTAAGGTTACTAGGCCACTTACCTCCTTGGTTACTTTCCTCTGAATACACTCCACTTTGCCTAAAATGTGATATCTACGACTGAAAAATATACTCCAAACATGATCTATGAACAACTCTCTCATTCTAATTATTACAGTTTTCACTGCATCCTAGGATATCAATAGATATATTTCAGTTGGCATGTCATACTTTGGACATACACTTAGTCTTCAGTTCATTCAAAACCCTAGATCTTTTTCAAATGAACTGTTGTCTAGCCAAATCTATTCCATCCTGAGCAGGGGTGGCACATATGCATGTGTATGTGTATGTATATATATATATATATATATATATATATATATATATATATATATATATATATATATATATATATACACATATATGTAGTGTATTTTTAAACTCAAACATAGGATTTTATATTTAGCTAAGTTAAAAATAATTTTATGAGATTTGGTCCATTTTATAGTCTTATCAAAGGCTGTATATGCCTTTAATAATACATTCTCAAATTTTTCTAGGTATTAAAGTTGAGGGTCTATAGTTGAGAGACTTCATTCTACCCTTTCTGAAAAGAGGGAAATTGAATTTATTTGGGTCTCTAGTATTTCTTTTGTTTTCAATGATTTTTCCAACCTTGATGAGAGTGGCTCAGCAATTTGACATTTTTTCACTTTGAGTACCCTGGGATCTAGCTCATGAGAGCCCAGTGACTTAAAATCACTAGGGTAGCTAGGTCTCATTTAGCATCTCCAGTTATATTGACTTACAGTTCTCTACTAACCAATTTTTTTCTAGTCTTACTACTTTGAAGCTCATTCTGTTTTGGTAGAGAAAACAGAAGCAAAATAATAGTTGACTAAAGTTGTTTTTTCTCATCATCAGTTACCATCATTCTGTCTACATCAAATAGTGATTCTGTCTCTTCTTTGATCATCCTCCTACTTCCAATAGATCTCACCCCGTTTCCTCCCCACAAAAGTCCTAGATACTCTTTTCATTTGGCACTAGCCTCAGCTCATTGTGAGCTTTGGTGATGGTGACACTAGTTTTACAGCTTAGTACCACTTCTTTGTATTCATTCTCTATCACCTGCCTTGCTTCTATATTCTATGCATGCCTTTTTAAAAATCCAGATTGACTGATGAATTCTCTGCAAATCCAGAGTTTCTGATCCTAAGTCTAGAGCTCTTTTTCAATATTTTCATATACCTCAGTGTACATGATGGAAGTTGGTAATTTCAAGATCTAATTTTTATTAGTGGTTCTCTGCTATTCACTCTAGCGCTCCACATATCATTATGAAATACCTTAGAGACATTTCTCAGCCAAATGGTGTGCCATTTTCCTATTCCCACAGGCTAGTTGGAGTCTAGCCAAGCCACAGGGATGCAGCTTCAGAAAGAAACAGTCTAGTATTTCTGCCCTGATTCAAGGTCATTGTCAATGTGAAGGAGCCTTAGAATTGGTCCTGTGCCTGGATCAGACTAACTGTCTGAAGTCGGAAGTTTCTTCTCCTTAATCAAAACACCCAAATAAGGTTGATATCCTGTCAGAGTGTGTAGAATTTCGATATTGCATATGTGTTGTTCAGACCACAAGAATGCAAACTCTCTGATGACAACTGATGTTTTGTTTTTGTCTTTGCACACAAAGTTTCTGGAGCAGTGCCATGAGCATTTTATAGCTTTAAAAATATTTGATGGGTTGAACTGAAGTTGAATTGATGGAGTAGAACAGTTTAGTGAGAGAATAAGGTTAATTTAATTCTCTGGCATTCATCTTATGCTAAGATTTTACATGATTTGATCCTTCTGAGATATTCTTAGTCTATATAATATAAATTAAATTGAATGTTTCCCCATGCATCTTTTTTATTATTAAGGAAACATGCAGATCTATTGGAATGGTACTTTCTCAACCTGTCTTCAACTCTCCATGGTTGCAGGATGTTTTACATTCACTTGGCTTTGGTGGGATTAGTTTAAGAATATGAGAGCTGGTGCTTCCATCCACATTCATCATTTTACTCTACTTTCTGGTAGATGAAAGCTAGGACTTTAGGATATTGTAGTTCAAATGGAGTCTGAGGGACAAGGTGTAAGGCAACTTTCATCCTAGGTCATTAACCTTCATCTACCAGAATAGTTTGTCAACTAATATAGGACCAGTTCATCATTACCTTTTGACCTCTATGACACATGTATACTCTCTGGGACAAAAGAGACTTCTAAAAGTGTCTACAGATAACATGGTGTGCTTATCTTGAGACAGTAGAAAAAATCCTCAGTCCAAGAGTAGAATTCACAACACTGATAGTGAATGACTGAAGCAGCACATGTGTTCATGTGTTTATGGGTAGGATTCCTTGAGGAACCAAATCCTGTAACAACTGACACTCCGTCAATAAGCCTGGGGACTTAGATCTCTGAAGTAATCCACAACACAGGGGGTCGAGGTAGTGTTATGGTATGATAAATGGCACTGGAGTAGGGGTCCCCACCTTGCTAACTGACTATCAGGTTAAGGAGAACTGCTTGTTTTAGCTGAGCAACTGCTACTAGTAACTCAGAGCTAGTTTGTTTTTCTGCAGCACCCTGGTATTTGAACACTTGAGGTCTAGAAATGTCAGCACCTTGGCCAGTGACTACTTGACTACTGACAGAGAATTCTACTACTAAAATAATGTTTTATTACAACTTTTCTGCATACCACACAAGAAGCCATTCCTTATATAATCACCTATTTGAAACATAAATATTAGCAAGAAATTAACAAAAAGCAAATATACCTAAGTTATAAAACAGCATCTCATATGTCATTCTTTATAAATGGGTTTTACATAGAACTTGGAAAGCCTCAAATGTATGAGAGTCTGACTACAGTAGAAGAGAGTATCTGTCCACTTTTAATCATTCACACCACAACCACCATGGTTCAGGCAGTCTCTCATCACCTCTTACCTAGACTACTTCAGTAACCTCCTAATTGATTTCTCTGTATCTATTCTTTCACCTCTCCAAACTATTTTCCACATAGTTGCCAAATTATTACAAAAACAGAAGGTTGAACATACTATTCCCAAAACTTCAGTGGTTTCCTGCTGCTTCTGGTAGCAAACAAATATCTTCATATAGTATTTAAAGTACTCCTTATTGGGATTCAGACAAACTTTAAAAAAAATTCTTTTTTCATTATGAACTCAATCTTCAGCAAATACAAGTATTTCAATGCATAAGAAAGAATAAAATAGGAAGTTGTATAAGAAACCATGATCTTCTGTTACATAACTCATTTTAAGTATAAATTAAATTTAACATGGTAGTAACATAATTGTCCTGTTTGTCCATGTTTCCTCCTGAACTTCCTTTTTTCTGTATATTTAAAAGGTTTTATTGCTAGTCAGTCATTGTCAGTCAATAAACATTATTAATAATTATATTATATATTATTTTATATATTATATAATCATATGTATAATAAGAATTAATATTATTAGTTAAATAAATTATATTTATTATGTCTATTAAATCCCAGGTACTGTGCTAAGTACGTACAGCTACAAAAAGATGCAAAAGACAATCTCTGCTGCCATGAAGCTTGCCATCTGATGGAGGAAAGGGGAGACAATATGGAAGCAGATATGTATAAAAATTTATGTATAGAATAGATGGGAAATAATTAAAGAGGGAAGGCAATAGAATTGAGAGGTATTGGAAAGGCTTCTTGCAGAAGATAGGGTTTCAACCGGGACTTGAAGGAAGCCAGAGAAGTTAAATAGACAGAAATGAGGAGGGAGAGCATTTCAGACATGAAAGACAACCAGAAAAAATGCTTGGATCCAAGATATAGAATGTCTTATTTGTGGATAAGAAGGTCACTGTCACTCACTAAAAGAATACATGGTAAGGAGTAAGGTATAAGAAGACTGGAAGGATGGGAGAGGGGTGCCTAGGTTATGAAGTGCTTTCAATGCCAAACAAGATTTTCTATTTAATCCTGAAGGTGGGGGGAAGGTACTAGAGTTTATTGAGTAAGGGAGTCACATAGTTGTAACTGCACTTTAGGAAAATCGTCTTGGCTAAATAGAGGATGGATTGGAATGCCAAGAGACTTGTGGCACTAATGCTATTGCAATAGTCTAGGAGTGGGGTGATGAGGGCCCATACCAGGGGGTGAAAGGATCACAGCAAAAAGGGGAAATGTTTGAAAGATATAGGAAGGATAAAGTTGACAGGTCCTGGAAACAGATTGGATATAGAGGCAAGAGACTGCTGAGCAGTCAAGGATGACTTCTAGGTTGCAAGCCTGAGGGACTGAGAATGGTGTTACATCCTATAAGTAACAGGGAAAGTAGGAGACAGACAAGGTTTAGAAGGAAAAATGTTGAGTTCAGTTTGGGACATACTGAGTTTAAAATTTCTACTAGACATTCACTTTAGGATTTCTGAAAAGTGTTTGGAGATTCAAGACTGGAGATCAACAGAGAAATTAGGGCAGGATAGGTAGATTTAAGAATCACTAACATAGAAATGATAATTAAATTCACTGAAGCTGACATGATCATCGAAGATAATAGTATAGAGATAAAAAAAGAGGACAAAATCCCATGGGATGCCTATGATTAGAAGGCATAACTTGGACATGAATCTAGTAAAGGAGATTCAACAGATGGTCAGATAGATAGGAGGAGAACCAGGAGAGAATGGTGTTTCAAAAACCTATTAAGAGGAGAGAATCAAGGAGATTTCCTCAGGTGTTAGTGTTCTTCCCTGAAATAACTTTATTTTTATGTTTAATAATCTTGTATTTACTTATCTGCATATATGGTATATCCCAACAGAATGTAAGAACCTTAAGGGCAGAGACTGCCTCACGTTTGTAACTAGTAGAATGTCTGCCACGCAGTAGATGCTTATTGCTGATTGAGTGACTTACATAACAGGAAAGGAGGAGAAGATGAAGGGAGAGGTTATCACATTAACATTTCTTGCATTTGATCTAGGCTCTCACAACAAGCTTGATAAAGTGCCACCTTGTTGTGCTGCCTGTTCCTAATTGAAATCTATAATTCTGTTTCAGATGCATTTAGGTACGTTCAATCAAACATATCCTGTTCTGAAAATTGAGATCCAAGTTCATATCTCAATATTAAACAAATTACACACAGGATGAAAGTCCAGCCAATGAATGGGTGTTTTGTAATACATGTACCATTTCTTTAGGACAACTGGGAAATTGGGTCGCCACTTTATCTGATATCTATAAAGTATGGCATCATGACTCATTTCCTAAACTGCCTTGTAGCTTTCCAAATATCTGTAGGAAATTGGAAAGAGGCAGCTTTGCATGATGGCTAGAACGTTGCTTTGTAAGTAGTATTTTTTGAGAAGCCAAACCTCTGACACTTTTCTAAAACCTGACACTTCTTTGAAGGCAAAGAGAGACAAAATAATTCAATGGAGAGAGTAGGAGACTGGATCAGAGGGCATGAGTTCTAATTCTACTTCTATCACTTGCTAATCACCTCTTTTCTCTGAACTCCTGTTTCCTCATGATTAAATGGGGGGTAGAAAATCAGTTTTCACTTCCCTAGGCTGCTCTAGAAAAGCATCTTGATGTGTTGCAATAGTGTCAAACTCAAATAGAAATGGGGATTCCCTGGATTCCCTGGATCACATATTGACTTAAAAACCACACTAACATTATCTATGTCCTATTGTATTTCTATTTTGGCAAACTTTTCAAATTAAATTTTAATCTGATTCCGACCATAGTTGAGCAGCATGTTGGACACCTGTGGCATATTGGGTAGAGAGACAGCATGAAGCCAGAAGACCTAAATTCAAGTCCTACTTTTAATACATAATATTTGTGATCTTGGCCCAGTCACTTAATCTCTGCATTCCAGACCAGTGTTACCAAATTCATATAGAAACAGATCTCTGCTATATGAGTACTAACTTAGAGTACCAGAAATTAACATTATCCATGTTGTACTTTTATTTATTTTGTCAAAGATTTCCCAATTGCATTTTAATCTAGTTTGAGCCATTCTGTAAGTGTGCACCTGCGGGCTAATAGTTTAACACCTCTAGACTACAAGTTGCAGAGAAGATGCTGACCTTCATTGGTAGAGGAACTTTTCTCACTTGGGAGTTGAAATCAACAGATCCAGTCTCTCTTCTTAACCTAAGGCAATCACCTCATATGGTACATAGACATAATAGTCTCATACTAGCTCCATGGAGGTAGGCATGGTGATTTATCTAAGCTTTTTATATCCACTAGTGCCTAGCAAAGTAATCTGCACACAGAGGAAGTTTAACAATTTTTGAAGAATTCAATTGAATTGAAAGATATTTATGATTTGTATGATCTATAAGGTCTCTTCTTGCTCTAAAATTCTGTGATTCTAAATTCTTGGCATGCATTAATTTCTCCTTCTCCATGTGCAGAGTGAACATATGTAGTGATTATGTAGCCATTATGTAGTGATCCTCTAATATATTTGGTTTGAATTGTGGCACCATGTGAAAAATGCAAGGGGAGCGTAGGTAACAAATTTTTCTCTAAATACAAAAGGGGAAACTTGCCATGATCCTAACAGGTACATTATAGAAAAGACACTTTTAGGGGAAAGTTGAAAGAGGATAATTATATGACAATATTAGAGGTTTTTATATGAAAGCAGATAATTTGTAATTTGTCCTGGCTGGATTTTCTGTCCTTATTTGGGATGAAAATAATATATTTCCTCTCTTGTCCTCAATATTATTCCCTTAGATTTTTCTAAATTTTGTCTGGGTTCATATCTGATTGGGCATCAGAATGACTTTCATCATTTCATGCTCACATAAGAATATTTAATGAGCCACAGGAAGACTGCAGAGCGGGCACTGACAAAGGCTACTTGAATATGTAGTCTCTCCACCTCTTTACCTCTCATATAAGAAATGGAGGGTGTAGTTAATAATTGGCAGTGGAGAATTAAAGGAGATATAATATTTATGCCCCCATACAAACTTACTCTCCTCTAGGTGGACAGTTAGGCTGATTATTTTAGAGGGCAATGCCTGAAGAGATACACTTTAAAATCCATAATAGAAATTTATTTAAAAATAAGATAAAATTCCCAGGTTAGCTAATTTTGAACCAGTTACTTCTTCTTTGAAATGTTTTCACTATATTTATTTATAATTATTTGTAGAAGAGGCAAATGTGTACAGTTCCCTTTGTAGACCTCTTTACATTCCTTTCTTGCTGTTTTCTGAAATAATTGACTCTAGGTGGCAGCCTTCAAGAACTTATTTCAAGACTTAAAAAAAAAACCCAAGAGAGATAGTTTCATTTACAGTAGACAGATCTGAGTGCTCTGAGTGTGGTTGTTTATGATATGGGGAAGCTTGATAAGATTACCTAATTCACGGACAAAAATCAAGGACCTATTTAATCTCTGAGACATATATTGGCATCAGCATAAATGAAATTGGCATGGAGAAGACTCTATTTGCCCAAAATAAAATAAGGCTGTGTTTATGCTCACAGCTAGACTTTACAAGGGCCATTCATTGGAATTCTCTAGAGTCTTAAGAAATTCTTCCTCTAGAAACATGTTAGGAAGAAAAATTTCCCTGCATGTCCTAATTTAATGTGACCACAGCGTCACTCTTCAGCAATCAGTGGTCTGTCTGACTGTAAAGTAGCATATTAAAGTCTAAGAGTGGTACATGGTAGCATTTCCCATACACCCAGAGAATATCCAATAGCACACATGAACATTAAAAAAAAATAAAGGTTTATAAATAGTGTGGCTACCTGTGAATAGTACTCCTCCACTTAGACATAGCTGAAGGAAATTTCTCTTTTTTTCTTCACTAACCTGTGGAGAGTCTGTCCTCTCATAAAAAACAAAACAAAACACACACAAAAAAAACTACTCACTCATCCAGAATCATAGAAGCAGACTCTATTTTGTAAAAATCCCACAGGTTACTCTTGTGGCATTCCTAAAAGCTGCAGTGTGACCCTGGTAAAGTACTAACATTTTTCTTTAACGCTACTTTCCTTTTTTAAAATTCACTCAAGTCACTGTAGGAGATTTTTTCATCAGATGACTCCAATTTACTGTACTCTCCCTGGTTACCAGAAGCGAGTTATCCTTTGATAGTTGATGACTTCCTGTCCTCTTCTCTCTCACAGTTCATCTTTTCTGCTCCGACTTCACTTTCCTCCTGTCATAGTCTGAGTTTCTTAGTTGACCAGGTCATTTACAATGTCCTGTACCTTTGAGTCATTTGCTCTTATCATCCTACTTGCTTCTTTTGCCTACCTCCTCGCTACCAACTCCATGCCATGTCGTCTTTATTTCTCATTCTCATGGCTCCCTTCTCCACAACCTTGGACTCTGAATTTCCCAGCTGTTTTATTGCCTTATCTTTCCTGGAACCAGGCTTTAATGACCCTTTCCACATGCTGTTATACACGTAAACTGCCCCACTCCCCTTTATAGTTTCTGTTTACAAATGGTCTTTCCCATTAGAATGTAAGCATTCTGAGGGTAGGAACTATATTGCTTAATTGTATTTGTACAGTGTATAATTTGTACAACTTTGCACAGTGCCTGGCAAATATTCAAATGTTTTCTGTTCTTTTAAAGCTTCCTACACTATTTCTTTTCCCATCCTTTCTGGCCAAGGACCTTGACTCCTTTCCTAATAAGAAAATAGAGGTCATCTACTTATGAATCCCCATTTTCTCCTCTATTCCATATTTGAATAATATCCTCTTTATCACCTCCTATTTTTTCCTCTTTTGCTTCATGCTATGATGAAGAGATGACCTTTTATTTGCCTATGCTAGTAATTTTATTTATGTTATTAAGCTTATCCCCTGCCATATCTTTTTGGAGCGTGCCCCCTATCTAATATTCCCTCTTTTCTCATATTCAATTTCTTTATTTTCTATTGCATTATTACCTACTATCTACAAATATTTCTATAACCCCTCTATCCTTAAAACTTTTTTCACAGAATTGTCATTTCCCAAACTTTTATCCTATAACACTTCACTTCATTTTACAACCAGATGTCTAGAAAGAGTCATCTATCCTCACTATTCAGTCATTGGCAAAGTAGCTTCTGACTGTACCACTTGACTAAAACTGCTCTACAGTTTCCAATTATCTCAATTCTAAAATCCAATAAGTCCTTCTTATTCCTCATCCTTCTTGAACTTTCTGCAGCTTATCACAGTGGACCATCCTTTTCCTCTAGATACCTTCTCTTCCTTTGACTGTGATCAGATTATTCTCTATGGGGTCTTTCATCTAAGCCCTTCTTATAAGTCCTTTGACAGAAGTTATTTCTGCTTCCAACCACAAAATGTGGGTATCCCCAAAATTCTATCTTAGGCTCTGTCCTCTTTCTTTCCCTTCCCTTCCCACTTCATCCTCTATACTTCTCTCCTTTCTTCTGTTTTTCTCTTTTCTCTCCAACTTCTCTGTTAGTTATATCAACAGTTCCCTTGAGTTCAGTTATCATATATATGCTTGTGATTCCTAAATCTATATATTCAAGTTAACATCTGTCCCACACTCCAGTCTTTAATTACCAACTGTCTGATGGACATATCCATTTGCACATATACAATATAGTCATGTGAATGTCAACTTGTTCAAAATAGAGCTTATTATATTTTCCTTCAAAGCATTCTCCAAACTTTTCTATGTATGATGCCATTCTCCCAAGCACTTAGGTTCACAACCTTGGAGTAATCCTCAACTCACAGTCATATCTTATCAGTTGCTAAAGCTTATTCTTTCTCCTTGCACAACTTCTCCCACATGGAGCCTATCTTTCCACACATTTTGCCACTATCTTAGTTTAGGGGCTCATTCTACCTCATCTAGGCTATTAAAGTAGTCTTCTAGTTGGTCTTGTTTTTCCTATATCCCTTTTCTAATCCATTATTCCCATTGTTCTACAATTAATATTAAATTAATATTAAAATATAACTCTGACCACGCATTTCCCTACTCAAAAATTTTCCATGGCTTTCTATGATCACTAAGATAACATACAAAATTTCAACAAGGAATTTAAAGCTCTGTACTATATGACTCCCACTTGTCTTTCTTATACTATTTCATATTACTCTCCTTAAAAGAGAAAAACAAAATTACTAGTATCAAAAATGAAAAAAAGTGAATTCACAATCAATGAAGAAATCAAAATTTTTATGAACTATTTCACACAATTATATGGCATTTTAAAAAAAACCTGATAATCTAAATGAAATGGATGAACATTTACAAAAAGTTAAATGCCCAGATTAACAGAACAAGAAATAGGTTACCCAAATATCCTAGTCTAAGAAAAAAGAAATTCCAAAAGTCACAATGATCACCCAAAAGTAAAAAAAGCAATACAGATGGATTTACAAGTGAATTCTATGAAACATTTAATGAACAATTATCTCATATACCACCCATATTCCTTCTATGATATAAATATAGTAAAGTCAAAACAGAAAAACAAAACTATAGGCTAATACCACTAATAAATATGTATGCAATTTAAAAAATTAAATTATTAGCAAAGAGGCTATAGCAACATATCCCAAAGCTTATTACCAGACTGGATTTATACTAGCATGCAGGGCTGGTTCAATATTAGGAAAATTATAAAAATAATTGACCATATCAATAAAAAGGAAAACAAAAATTCAATGACATTATACATCTCTCTCTCTCTCTCTCTCTCTCTCTCTCTCTCTCTCTCTATATATATATATATATATATACACATATATATATATGTATGTACACACACACATACATCAATAGATTTAGGGAAAAAGATATAACACCCATTCCTGTTTTAAAAAGAAGCACTAGAATGCATAGGAATAAACTGATCTTTCCTTAATATGATGAGTAATATCTAAACCCAAGGGTCAGCATTATTTGTAATTGCAATAAACTAGAAGCTCTTCCAATAAGACTGGGTTAAAAATAAAATTATTTCATTATTACCAACATTATTCAATATAGTGCTAGAATCATTAGGTATAACAATAAGATGAGAAAAAGAAACTAAGGGAAGAAGCGCAGGCAAAGAGGAAATAAAATTACCACTCTTTCCAGATGATATGACAGTTTACTTAGTGAACCCTAGAGGGTCAACTAAAAAAAACTGACTGAAACAATGAACAGCTTCAGTAAAGTTGCAGGATATAAAATAAACCCTCATAAATATTTAGCATTTCTGTATATTTACCAAAAAAAAAAATCCAGCAGGGAAAGATACAAAAGAGAAATTATGCTTAAAATAACTACAGCTAGCATAAAAATACTTAGAAATCTACCTGACAAGACGCACACAAAAATAAAACTACAAACCCCTCTTTCCTTTTCCTGGACCTAATTTCACATAGCCGTTTTTCCTTCTTTGTCTGAACTTAGAATCAAAGTATCTAAAGATTATTAGTTTTTTTTTAATCATATAGTAATCATTTGTTAAATATTATTACTACTTATCCTGGTGCACCTGTACTTGAAGGCACTGCTATACTGAAAAAAAACATCAACCACAGCCCAACAAACTCCCCGAATCTCAAAGCTCCAAGAATGAGTTGTAGAGGTATATCCTTGGGGAGAGTTATTTAGGGCAGGCCAGTAATTATAATTGCTAGTGCTTTCTACTTTATTTGAATGTCTCTCACAAAACATTAAATACCATTCCCCATTCATTACCTTTTACCAAAAGGCTCTTGGTTGCCCATGACCTAGGAATCCAGTCATTAACTACTGCTGCAGGAGAAAATATGTAACAAACTTTCAAGATAATACAGGAATTATCTCATTTCCAAAGTCCTGTTTTCTCTGTTGACTTATGTCTGCTTGAAAGAGTGCTGACCACCTTTGTTGGTTTTCCCACTCTAGAAGGAAGGCAATACCTGGTAAATGGCATTTCAAATACATGAGCTAATCTTGGAGAACCAATTCTTCTAGCCACTCATATGCTCTTCATTGATGATACTAACCTTACCTCTAACCAACTACTTGTAGAATCTTGGTGTTGGAAAGCACGTCAGAGGTCATCTGATCCAACCTTTTCCTGAACAGGAAGGACATACTCTCTACAACCCTTTCATAGTCCTGGACAGACAAGATGAATTGTCTCTACTGACAGCACTCTCTCAAGGGTATACCAAGAGAAGAACCTCTCCGCCTCTGAATCTCCAACCAACCACAAAAACTCAGACAGTAAAGGCTGAACCTGATAATCTCTCATTTCAAATTAAACTGAAACTTTGAAAAAATTAAATTGCTTGCCCCTAGTCACATTAATGAAGATGATAATAGTAATAGCTCTTATGTATGTATGTATATGTGTATATATATGTATATATATATATAGACCAACCAAGTTTGGAAATGCTCTGAAAACTTGATTCACAGAATTGTTATGACTTACATTTGATATGAGCAGAATCTCATGGACCAAACCGACCTCTAGAAGATCTCTAATATTGAAGTCCCTATTATAGATTTAGTGTGTAATTAGAGCCAATGTAGTTTAGTAATATAAGCAGATATGGAATTGAGATTAATATAAATTCACATACTGCCTCTTAGAATAGCTAGGTGACATAACAGCTAGAGTATGGAACTTGGAATCAGTAAGTTTGAATCTTGCTTCTACCACTTACTGGATGTTTGACTTGGGCAATTCGCTTAATTTCTTTATTGGCTTCAATTTCTTTATCTATAAAATGGGCAAAATAATAATACCTATATTGCAGGCTAGTTGTGAGAAACAAAATGAGCTAATACATGTATAATGCTTTACACACCTAAGAGTGCTATGTAAATACTGTTACTATTATCTTCATTAATGTGACTAGGGGTAAACCATTTAATTTCTCAGAGTTTTAGTTTGATTTGAAATGATGATAATAATAAAGATAATAACTAAAGTTTATATAGCACTTTTAAGATTTATAAAGCTCTTGATGATAATATTTGTCCCCCATGCCTGAAATATTTTCCTTCCTTACCTCTATCTCTTAGCTTCCCTGACTGTCTTCAAGACTAAACTTAAATTCTAACCTCTACAAAAGGTCTTTCTGGGTGTCCCTACCGCTAGCCCAACTGCTAGTGCCTTCCTTCTAAGATAACTTCCTAATACACACACACATGTACATGCTATATATGTGTTTATATACAAGTATATATGTATACATATATAGTATGTACATAGTGGTTTAACTGTTTTCTTCTTCATTAGAATATGAGCTCCTTGAATACAGAGAACATGTTCTTGGTTTTTTTTTTTTGTATTCCAAATATTTAACACAGTGCTTGGCACACAGTAAAAGTTTAATAAATGCTGGTTGACTGGCTAGTACAACAACCCCAAGATACTCATTTTATATTAAGGAATTAGAGGCTGAGATGTATTAAGTGATTTGTTCAGGGTTGCACTAGCAAGTGTCTGAGGTAGGGTTTGAACTCAGTTTTTTCTATCTACAAGTCACAATCTCTAACCAACATGACACTTAGCTATCTGCTGCTACTACTACTTGTAGTACTTACTTCACAGAGTTGTTGCCAAAATCAAATGAGATAAAGAGATACTTTATAAATCTTAAAGAACTATATGATTTCACAGTCCCAGTTCATTCCTACAACAAACCATCTCCACTTGACCATCATACTTATATCACATCATCACATTCCAAATCACTTCCTACCCTTCCAACTCCCTATTATGTGTTTTCTTCCCCTGTTAGAATGAACACTCTTTGAGGGCTTAATTGCATTTGTATCCCTAGTTTTGGTACAATGCCTGGAATATAGTATTTAATAAATGCTGTATCTATGTACGTGTCTATCATCTGTCTCATCTACTATCTCTTATAATAACTTATTTTATGTTTAATGGTGTTTTAGGATTTATAAAGTACTTTGTAAATATTAGTTCATTTTTTACCCTGGGAGATAGGTGCCATTATCATCCATTTCTTCACATAATAAAACAGGCAGGCAAAGGTTAAATGACCTGCCCAGGGTGGCACAATTAGCAAGTATCTGAGAGCAGATTTGAACTCAGGACTTAACTGACTGACCCCTTCTGTCATTACAAATAACTTTACATGTTAAGGCACAGATGAAGGGATGAATATATAGAAAGACAAAATATAAACACTTTGAAGACCTCAAAGCAGTGGAGAGAATGCTATTAGATGTACAGTTAGGATGAAAAAAATCCCTATGAACATATATAAAATACAAAGTTCAGTCATAAAGTGAGAACTCCTAATTTTTATCTTCTTGGTTGGTTGGCTGGCAGTTAACATTCTTCTGTGGCCCAGAGCAAAAATCTTACAGAAGTAACTGAACTTTCCACCTCTGTTCCTGAAGTTATATTGAGATTTGACAGATGGAAGCACAACAGCAGTTATGCAGGTTATCTGGTAAATATGATCCATGTGAGTATAGAGTGAGGTTCCTCATTACAGAAGCCCATGACCTATTTGTATGTGCAAATGACAGAAGGAAGTCTGAGGTGCATCTGCTGTCATTAACTGCATCATTAGACACTATGGACTGAATTAAAGATCCTGAGAAAGTCATTGAAAGAAAGTGCTAACCTTGCAGAAAAATAGACTCTACATATACCAGAAATGAAAAAAAATCTTCCCCCCACCATCATTCCTGATTGCTGAAACTCTTTCTGTTTTATCCCAACCCACAGAAGTCCCACTGTGCTATCCAGCAAGGTATCACTAGAGAAGAAAATAGCAAGAGCCCTTTCCTCTTTATTAACTCAGATTGAGTTTAAGCCGAAAAGCAGGTTGGGTCTCATTGAATAGGCATCTAGTGGGAACATTTTATTACCTTCAAAGGGACCTGAAAGAAGTGGCCCGGGAGCTAGGGCACTGTCTGAGGTTTCAGTAAACAAAGGGAGTAAATAAGTGCACAACAGGAGTTTTGTTTAACTTTAAAGACAGTAGGAAGCCACTGAAGCTTTGTGGGCAGGAGGATGACTTGGCTATGCAGGATGTGATCAGAGAAGGAAATTCTGAAGGCCAAGATTTTGGAAATGAAATTTCAGATGTTCAAAATGTGAACGAATAGCTCTACCTCTCTATGAATTTCTCTCTCCCTCCCGATGTCTCTCATCTATCTATCTAACCACATACCTATATAATCAATAAGTATGTCTGTCTTCTCTATCCTGTGTCTCTCTAGATACCACCTATCTATAAGAATGTATATATTAATCTAGTTAGCTGGCTAATCACCTATCTATTTAATCAACAAATATCTACTCTTATCTATTGAGTATCGATCTAGATATCATCTATCTATAAGCATATAGGCATACATCTATCTACCTAATCACCTATATAATCAATAAGTATGTATCTTTCCTATGTCTATCATGTATCTGTCTAGATATCATTACCTATTTCTACATGTGTATCTATCCATCTATTCATATCTTGGACAGATAATGCAAATGAACAATGAACTGGTATTAGAATAGAACAGAAGGCAAATGAGGTAGATTGATCTTGGGAAATCAGAAAGTTCTTTTAATGACCCCAAGCTCCTCTGTAAAACAAAGATACTGTGTTTTGCTACTGATTCTTTGATGATCTATAGCTGTGAGCCATGGAGTTCAAGCTCCAGTCTTGAACACTACAGAATTATAGAGGATTGCCTAAAGGACAATGAGAAGTGCATGGCAAATCTGAGTAGGTTGGCACATGATATCAAAAAAGGAGAAAGGTTGCAAAGGATGTCATCAAAGAATAGGATGCAAGAAGATGGGTAAGAGTGGGTAACCTGCATGCTTGGTTGGTATCCTCACATCAAAAAAGCTCATGAAAAGCCCTTAGGTTGCTAGGTATACCCATTTAGATAAATTTATGGGAGAACATGGACAAGAATTTCACAGGATGGAAATGCATGGATGGATTTCCCAACCGGAATTTGTAAGATGTATCCACATAGATGAGATCACTGAACCATTGGAGTAATCTCCTGCATTATGACAAGAACTCTGTCTTGCTATTGAATTTGGTAATATATTCCAAACTCCCAGAAATGAAACCGCTCATAACAATTTTGTCTATCATTTCCAAACAGTTACTATGCATTAGCATCCTGTATCACTGTATATCATATGACACTGTATACCTCGTAGAATATACAGCCAGGAGGGAGGACCTTTAGAAATTGTTATTGTTTTGTTTTTCAGTCATGTCTAAATTTTTGTGACCCCTTATAGGGTTTTCTGGGCAAAAATACTGTAGTAGATTGCCATTTCCTTCTCCACCTAATTTTACGGAAGAGAAAACGGAGGCAAGCAGGGTTAAGTGACTCGCTCAGGGTCAAATACAGGATGATGATACAGGATGCTAATGCATACTAACTGTTTGGAAATGATAGACAAAATTGTTGTGAGGGGTTTCATTTCTGGGAGTTTGGAATATATTCCCAAATTCAATAGCAAGACAGCAAGACAGAGTTCTTGTCATAATGCAGGAGATTACTCCAATGGTTCAGTGATCTCATGTGGATATATCTTACAAATTCAGGTTGGGAAATCCATCCATGCATTTCCATCCTGTGAAATTCTTGGGCTAGTAAATGTCTGAAGCCAGATTTGAACTCATGAAGATGAGTCTTCCTGATTCCAAGTCTAATGCCTTATCCACTGCAAATATAAGAAATATCTGTGTCAAAATTGGACATTTCAAAACCAATATCATTATTTTTAAAAGGTTTTAAATTTAAAAATCAACCCTGATTTTTAGGGCAACCCGGATATTTTTCAACAAATATCTAGGGGAAAAATCCTTACAAAGTAAGATTTTCCCTGAGAAGTATATCACAGTGAAAGGAGTTCTGGCTCTGGAATCAGAGGACCTGGTTTCAAACAGTACCTCTTATGCTTAGTAGTTTTTTATTTGTTTTAATTTCCGGCATCACTTACTCTCCGTGGACCTTAGTTTCCTCATCTTTCAAAAGAAAGTATTGTACTAGATAGCTTCTAAAGGCCCCTATACTCTTGATCTATGATTCTTTGCTCTATGATCTTACACAAATATGTATATGTATGTGTGTGTGTTTGTATGTAAAATTATTCTTTACATACTTCTTTTTATCAGTTCTTTCTCTGGATGCAGATAACTTTATCTGGGCAAATACCATGATCTCTGCTGAGTTTCCTTATTCATAACATGATAGCACCTAGTTATGATAGCACCATAACAGTAATAGCACCTAGTTCACAGGGTTTTATGAGGCTCAAGTGAGGTAATGCTTGTATAATGCTTTGCAAACCTTAAAGTACTGTGTAATTCCTGGTTATTATTAGCTATCATTATTTTCTTCCAATTGTGTCATTTCATACAAGTCTTCTCATACTTCCTTTCAATTCTTCATCCTAATCATTCCATTTGACACATTAATATTGTATTACCTCTATATATTGCATTTTTTAATTCCTCTCCCAATCGTACATAAAATCTATTCCTAGTTCATTGTTATCGTGGACAATGTTGCTAGCAATATTTTTTAAAACATAGATTTTCAACTTGCTACCAATAATCTCTTTGAGTTTTAGATGCAGTAGTGAGATGTCTGAGTCAAATTGTATGAATAATTTAATACTTTTTTTACACAATTCCAATTTTTCCCCACAGAATGGTTGAATCAGTTCATGGTTCCATCAAAAATCAATTAGTATGTCTGTCTTCCTATATCCCCTCCAACAATATATTGTCCCATGTTTTAGACTTTCAGACAGTGTGGTAGGTGGGGCATGATAGATTTATTTTATTTTGCCTTTGTCTGATGATTAGTGGATTTAATCATTTTAAGTGGTTATTGATAGTATGAGTATCATCCTTAGAAAACTGTTCCCTCTACAAAATGCTATTCCAATACCTCTTTATGGCATGGAAGTGATCTTGAGTTCCCAAAGCCTAAGTCAGCAAAAAAACAAAAACAAAAAACCTGGCAAGTTCTATCATGCAGGAAAGGCTTCAAATATGGCTCAGACAATGTTTACTTTCTGAAAACCATGCCAGCTAAATATGGAAAGGTTCATTGGCTACTTGGTCAATGACTGATTTGGCTATGGCAAGTCATGTAATGAAGGGCTTATGTGGCTCCTTTTTATTTCTCTGATGGTGGCAGAGTTGTATAAAAGGGAATAGAGGTTGCTAAGAGTCAGTGTTTAGACTAGCAATAAACATTAATTTATGTGTTGACACTCTAAACGTGAGATATTTGCAAAGAAAACAGAATTGTATTAATTTGGATATTTTTCAGTATGAATGGAACCAAAAGAAGTCAAAAGAAAGTTGCAGCTAAATTAAAGAATGTCTCATGTTCTTAAAGAGTCAAATAAAAGAATTGGTGAACTTGATTTTTACCATTTATCCAAGGCAACATTTCATGGGACATTTGCTCATCTCCTATTATAGGACTGACTTTAAACATTTACAAAAATATCATCATGAAAATAATTGCTGCTTATGTGCCAACATCTATGGGAGAAGATGAAGAGTTTGGGGATTTTGATGATGAACTTGATAAAACTCTCTGTATTAAATCAACATAAAACTTGATTCTTGGTGATTTCAAAGCAAAGGTGGGTATAGAGAAGGATGGCAAAATATGTTCAGAATTATGATTCAAGAATAGGAAGCAAAAGAAGCCAAAGGCTTTTAAGAATGCACAGAACTCTCATGCCTACACATAGAGAATGCTTTCTTCTAGAAAAGACTCAAGAAGTATTTGGTATGATAATGATTAAATAACATTTATAGAAAATGAACTGATTATATTTCAAAAGGCAAGAAATGACTCACTCCTAATGTGGAAGTCATTCCTGAGTCAACTGATTATATAGACAGACCCCTGATTTGGTAATACAAAGATCAGAATTTGTACAAACTTAGAAGAATGAGAAAGAAAAAATGACCTGGAACATAATTAAAACAACTTCAGCATGCTCTATTTAAATAAGTTGTTGACAAAAAAAACCTGGGAAATGAGTGGAATTATAGACTTTGACACCTATGCAACTATTTCCTAAAGAAGCATTTTACCATTGTTCAGTTGTTTACAGATGTGTCCAACTCTTCATGACCCCGTTTGGGTTTTTCTTGATCAAGATACTGGAGTGGCTTCTCCAGTTCATTTTACAGATGAGGAAACTGAAACAAATAGCATGTGACTTGCCTGGGTCATACAGTATCTGAAGCCATATTTGAACTCAAGAAGTTGAGTCGTTCTGACTCCAGGGCCCTGCAGTCTATCCACTGTTCCAAAGTGTAATGAATGTAAATCAATTACCATGACAAAGAGATATTTAGAACCATCTCTACATAATATTTGATTTCTTTCCTAAGTAAGGAGATAGGACAACCAATGCAACACTGGATAAGGATGATATTTAAATTCTTATGAAGAATAATGGAAAATCATGAGCATTATTACCTAAAAACAACCGAGAAATAGTGTTTAGGGTGCTTATGTTCAGCTAGTCACCCAGGTTCAAAACCTATGAATCCTCCCCAATTCTTTACTCTCATTTACTATGCCTCTTCATGTCCAATCAGCTGAATTTATCAGTCAGTTGATCAACAGGTACTTATTAAAATTTTCTATATGCTAGGCACTATGCTAAGTGCTGGTGATACAAAGATAAAGGTTAACTGCCACTGCCCTCAAGACATTTTATAATAAGGAAAGTAACATGTATACATTTAAGTTTATACAAAATATATGAATATAGCTAGTATTTTTGGAGAGTACTTTAGCAGCTGGAGATGAGGAGAGGATTCACACAGAAGGTGGTACTTGAGCTAAATCTTGAAGGAAAACCAGGGAATCTAAGAGTCAAAGGTGAGAAGGCAGTGTATGTAGAATAATGAGGAAGCCAATATGGCAGAAATGCAGAGTACAAAGAGGGGTATCGTATATAAGAAGATGGGAGTCTTCTTATACACTATTCTTGTACAAGTCAATAAGTATTTGCTATGTGTGTGGCACAGGAATTTTTATTCAATCCTATTTTTGCTGTTCATCCTTCGTTCTTAAAGGGGACCAGTATTCATTCCTACTGGATGTGGGGCTACTGGAATTTATTGAAGAGTGTGTGACATAATTGAACCTTTGTTTCCACAAGATCACTGACAGCTGTGCAGATTATGGTTTGGGGTGAGTCGAGACTTGAGGTAGGGAAACAATTTAGGGAACTACTGTAGTCATCTAGGTTAAGAAATGATGAACCCAGAACAAAGGTGATGTCCATGTTAGTGGATAGAAAGGGACTTAATCCAGAGAAGTAAAAATTTAAGTGAGATTTGGCAAATGACTAGATTTGTCTGATGAGTGAGAGTTGGGAGTTGAGGATGACATTAAAGTTGTGAATGTGAATGAGTAGGACGGAGGCTAAGTATCTTGCCAAGGTCAGATGGGTAGCAAGTATCAGAGGTAAGATTGAATCCAGGTCCTCAGACTCCCAAATCTGTGCTCTTTTCACTGCACCATATAGTGCTCTATGGCTACTTGAGGATGGCTATATTTCTACATCTATATGCCATATAAATATATCAAGCCAGGAAAGTGGATTTTTTTCTTTAGAAAGTAAATTAAAATATCTTCTGATCAGTCACATGTTTATTCTATGATCTAACAAGTCTTGAAATACATAGCTCGTAATTTATTAGAACATGGCAGGAGAATCATCTTGCTTGAATGGCATGACTATACTTACACCGACCATATCAGATCTGAAAGATTGTCTTCCCATATTCTTGTTCCCATATTTTTACCAGGTTGTAGGTTCCCCACAGGTTCACTTTGGGAAATCAAATAATACAACAGAGCTGGTTCAGGAAATCAGGGATAATTAGTGGGGATATTTATCATGAACATAAATGGCATTTACCTATCGTAAGCAGGAAATAGAAGGCAGGATCAACAGAAGGAGAGAGATGTGAGAGGTCAGAGCTGTGAGGTAACCATGAGAAGAAGATAAAAGATGTTGAATGAATCAGAGTTTAGGCAAAGTGGAGGTAAAATTACTACTTTGCTGGAACCCTATGTTGATATAAAGACATTTTTATATATATATCAGAGAAGGTACACTGCCTATTGGTTCTTTAGTACCTAGAGACCATCTGTAGCTGTTATTCATGACTTTAAAAAATATTTTATAGTGATTTAAAGTTTACACACTACTTAACATGCTATCTCATATTTCCTCACAACAATTCTGCAAGGCAGATATTATTATCACCATTTTACAGATGAAGAAACTGAGACTGAAAAAAGTTAAATAATTTGCCCAGGGTCTCACAACTAGGATTTGAACTTGAAACTTTCTGATCCAGAAACCAGTAGTATACAACATTACTGCCAAACTGTCTCTGTCCATAACTCTATATGTGACAATACATATATACACATATATACACACATACATACATACATACACACACACACACACACACACACACACACACACACACTTCCCTGGCTCTACAAGGTAGTAAGGCTAGATAGGTACAGCTCTCAAAACATTGTTATATCGACTAAGGCTTTTCTTTTTTTCAGTGTTTCCCCACCTCTAAGAGCTTAATGACCTCATTAGCCTCGAAATCATAAACTAATTAATGTGTGACCTCTCCAGATAGCTTAAAACTTTGCATTCTCTTCCTAATACCTGTGATTTGATTGGTGTGGGGAATTCAGTAAATACACATTTATTAATTATGTAATGCATGCCAAGAACAATGCTGAGTCCTGGAGATACAATGAAATGTAAAAGACAGTCCCTGTCCTCAAGGAACTCACATTCTGATGGTGCAGAAATTCATTCTACTAACACAGATTGACAATTTAATATCACCTTATAGTCTTAGAGAGTCATCTGTAGAAATTGGAAGATTAACTGACTTACCCAATGTCACACAGTTAATATTTGTCCAAGGCAGTATTTGAACCAAGGTCTTCCCGTCTCCAAGGCTTATCCTTTATCAATGGAGACATTCTATTTGAACCTAGTTAAATAACTGCCTATATTTACAGAATACAACTTTAAAGATGAGAAATGTGAGCTTTAAAGAAGTGACACGTCTTGGCTAAAATCACATATAGTAAGTAGTGGTCAGAAGACAAATGATCTGCCTCCTAGTCCAATACACTTTCTTCTACACAGTGCTATCCTTAAAAATAACATGAATTTGGGGCATTTTAGGCACAGAATTAAGGGGACAATGTTTATTGTTAAGGGGGACATTTTTAGTCTAAGTCATCTATTTTGCTTACCCTATCATATGGCAGGCAGCCATTTCCCCACCTGTGGCATAGTCATTGCTACCTACTTCAGAGGCATAACCATAACTAGAGTGGTGCCATCAGAACTTTGCATCAAGATTACCATATGACAGGCTAGAAAATTTACAGGGTGGTAATAGCACCATCTGAGAGTTCTTCTTCTTAAGGCATTCTTCCTTTTTTGCTCCTGTCCTTACCATACTGTACTCCTGCCACTCCTGCCTTACCCTCTGAAGCCAAGATAAGAAGTAGGATCATTTTTCAATGAAGAAACCTTTCAAATACTTGAAGAGAAACCTCATGGTGTACTGAAACAGTCACACACCAAGTAAGCCTTCACACCTTAATAGTATAAAAATCTTGTGACTAACTGATTGAGTTTCATCCTCTACTAGGGCCACACTATATCCCTGCCAACATTCTGTCAACAACACAGAAACCTTGGGGTTTTCTGGGGTACTCTCTTTTCTTTCAGAACCTCAGGTGATTTTCCTTTACCCCAATAGCAGAGAAACCTCAGGGAAGCCTTATTTTGAATATCCTTTCAACTTCCAAGCGCATGGCATAAAAATCGCTAGTTCCATGTTTTCCAAGTGGAATCTTTCTTATGCTTTGAAATTCTCCTTGCACTGGTCACTCATTCTACCTTTGACCAGGTAGTGGTCCTACTAAAGCCATAAGAAAGAAAAGGGGCAAGCTATTTGCTCCACCACAGACTTATTGGGGTGAGTATGTTTTAAGTATCCTCTTGGAAATCTAGGGAAAAATCAAGGTGGAAGTATTAAATTAAAAGAAAACTTTAGCCAAATGGTTTATTCAGTTTTCTTGCATGTCTTTTTAGAGAATGAGGGCAGACAAGGTCATTGGAGGAAGAGAGAGCAGAAGGAAAGTCCTACCAATCTGAGGGAATCATTAGAAACTTTAAAGATTTCTGGGAGGAAGGGAAAGGGAGCCCAGGGATCAAATCATGCCTTTAAGCTGTGTGCAGCACTCCTACGAGAGTCAATCAAAATCATGGACAAAAATCAATGGCAGGAGCTTGCCCTGAAACTATAAATGAGAAAAACTGAAAATCTGAAATATTCCTTGATAAATGTCTGGGAGCACAGCAGTCTTTTGGGAGGTCAGGTGTTTGAAGAAATGAAGGTGCCCGACATTCTTCTGTTCCTGGATAAATTAGCATCATGAAGTAGAGAATCCCATTTACTGACTTTCTCTTCAAAAATGATTTGTTTTTTTTTGCTAAAGCCCTTCAGCACTGTTTTAATTATTTTTTCCAGGCTGTTGAGCATTTTAATGAGTAATATTCATTTTTTGAAGAGATGATATGAAATTAGACTCCTTTCCCCCTTCACCTCTCTCTTCCCTCATCTCAAATGACTTTAGAAAAACCTAAAGCCTTTGTGATTTGACCCAAAGAAGCTTTGGGTCAGAGGTTGGGGTTCTGTGTACTTTAACCCTGGAGGTAAGAACAATTTGACTACTGCTCATTTTATGATAAGATCCTTGATCTACTGAGATAAAATTAGGGAGTAGTTGAAACAGAGAAGGTAGAAAGTTTAAGTTTAACCACTGACCTAAATAAAAATGAATGGTTTTATTCATCAATACCTGTCTTTTAAATAATTTTTATGAGGATTCCTGGGATTCATGAGGATATAAAGTGTGGGACAGGGAATGGAAAAAAGTATGGTTCATAATAATATTGAAAGTAGGTATTTTTTACTGGAGGCATAACTATCTAGTCATCTTAGATATTGTTATTCATTTTTAAAAGAGGTTTTAGGCTAGCTAAGATATAAAGATGAAGTAAGTTGAAACTTGATTAAGTCATGTTTGATTATGAACTTTTCTTATAGTTATGATAACGGAGGGGGGAAGCTCTGACTTTTAATTTAAATTTAGGAAACTTTTCTGGAAGTTTATTCACACCAAAATTTAATAACTACATTCATAGAAGTAAGCTAAAATTGTATTTTTCTTAATTACTTAAAAAATTTCCAGAAATATAGTTGGAAAGGACTGCTAGTAGATGATTTAGAACAATTGGTATCTGAAGAAGAATCTTCTCCCAAAGCAGCCCATTCCACTTTTGAAAAATTCTAATTGCCTGGAAGTTTTTTCTTGACATTATTAAGCTTAAATTTGTCTCTTTGCAACTTCTACTCATTATTTCTGGTTTTGCCCTTTTGAGGACAAGCATAAGAAGTTTGATCACTTTTCAATGAAGCAACATTTCAAATACTTGAAGATAGCTATTATGTACCTTCCATCTCCACTACTATTCTCCAGACTGAACAACTCCCATTTTCTTCAATTTAAATCATGTGGCCTGACCTAAAGTCCCCTTGCCATGCTGGCCACCCTCTTTTAGAGAGTCTTCAGTTAATCAATATCTTCTTTAAAATGTGGCACCTAATTTTGAACAGAGATTTTCAGATGTGGTGTGACTAGGTCAGAGTGCTGGGGGATTTTCACTTCCTTACTCAATTCAATCCAATTGAACAAGCATTCATTAGGATCTTACTATGGTAAAGTGATTCTCCTAAGCACTGGAAATACTAAAAAAAAAACCAAACAAAAAAAAAACCCCGAAACAACCTGCCCTCAAGGATCTTATATTCTTACAAAATAACAATAACAACAATAGAGAAGGTAATTGCCACTGGTGATAATTAAACATTTACATGAGTAAAACAACCAATTTGTTCCTGGTAGTGGTCACCATCCTGCTCCTGTGGACACTACCACTAGCTTTATTGTGAACTAAAATTGACTGAAATAGTTTTAAAACAGAAAGGATACATATTCCAAAAACCTTTCCTTCGACTAACACACAGAGAATCCACCAACATGACAGCCAAAGCACACTGATCAGTTGTGAAGACAAACCCTCCATGCGTCCAATATAAAGCCAACCACCACTATTATTCACAACCCCTCCCAAAACAACAACATAAGAACACATAATCATATTGTTTTAAGTAGTGATTTAAATAATATTTTCAAAACTACAAGTTTTCATACCTTGCATTAGAAATTTGTTCTTGCTATTCTTCTGAGGGAAGTTTAACTATTGCAGTCCTCAATACCACACCTATTTTAATGCAGACTAAAATCACATTGGTATTTTATACTGTTTCATAGTATTAATCTATTGAACTCATAGCTCACTAAAGTCATTATTTTTCTTATCTAGTAATGCCTCTCCAAAGTTTACTTTAAAGTTAAGTTTTAGAATTCAAGTATAAGAATTTCCACCTATTCTTATTACATTTCCTCTTAGTTTCCTCCCAATGTTCTTGCCTTGTTGGATCTTAACTCTGTCACTCAATGTCTTGGTCCTAACTTTTGTCATCTCAAAATTTGATAAGTATGCCACCTCTGAGTTTATCTAAACCATTGATTGGAAAAATTGAAAAACCAATTGAAAAAGCTAATCACAAGACCTCCTTCCAAGATGGCATGAAACCATTAATTACTGACTTTGAGGGAGGTCTTTCCATTGAATTAGTTCCTAATTTTCCTATCATTTAGCCCATGTCTCAGTGTTTTCTGTGAAAAATAATGAGAACAAATACTTTCCTAAAATCCAAATAAACTACATCAAGAATATTCCTTTGATTTAACAATCAGGATACTGACACCATCTATTCTTGAATAAACTATACTGGCTTTTTATGAATATTGTTTACTTTTCTAGGTGTTCAGTAACCATCCTTTTAGTAAAATATTCTAGAATTTTCCAGGAATTGATGTCAACCTCATTAGCCTATAGCTTTCATACTCCATTAAAAATGAGGAATTTGCCCATTCCCAGTGCTTCAATAATTATCACTATGGAAGGATTCTGGGAAGACAATAGAGTAGGTCAGAAAATTCCAAGTTCTCAAGATTTTTCCCCACAAAAAAAGAGTTAAAACAGCACCTTAGGGTGAACAAAGTGTGGGTGAAGTTAAATAACAATGTAGGCACTACAGGGGTCTTCCTGGAACAATTCAAGAATATTTGAAGAAAAATCTCAGGACAAATTTTGGTCCCTGCGAAGAGTAAACACCTTCAGGCTAGCTTCCAATTTAACAACAAGCTGCAAGCTCTGGGGTAAGTTGGTTTGAGGCTGCCTTGGCCCCAGCCAAAAGTACCTTCACTCCTGGGATAGTGGGGGGAGCTTGGTATTTGAGCCTGGGAAGATCAAGGGAAACTGCTGATAAGGAATGCTAGACCCAGGTGTGTTGTAAAGAGCAGTGGATGAGAAGGATCCAGCATATGCCTGGTGAGTGCATTGGGGTAGAAAGTCTCTGGCTGCAGGCACTTACAGGAGCCTAGAGGTTTGGCTTTGAGTCCAAGCTAGATGGGAGAACTTAAGATTTGGGGCAAGAGGCACCATTTCCTATACCCTGGGACTAGAGGTGATTATAAAACTTAACCTATTACTCCAAAAAAAAAAAATGCACAGGCAAAAGAGAAAGAATCTAACCATAGAAAGCTATTATGGGAATAGAGATGACCGAGGTTCATCTTCAGAGGGGATATTGAAACCCCCAAAGAGTAAGGTCAGATGGTCACCTGCCCAAAAAGAATTTACAAAAGATCTTTAAAAATCGAATGAAAGAGATGGAGAAAAAATAAGAATAATCCAAGAAAAGTAAGAAGATTATGAAAGGAAAGTCAACCAATTAGAAAAGGAGATCAAGAATCTTAAGGAAAAAAATGGCACTTTGAAAATTAGAATTGGGCAAAGTGAAGCCAGAGAAATTATAAGAGATCAAGAAATAATTAAACAAAATATAAATAATGAAAGATAGAAGAGCAAGTCAAACATCTCATAAGAAAAACAACAGATTTGGAGAAAAGATCAAGAAGAGAAAACATAAAAAATTGAACTAAAAGTTATGATCAAAAAAAGAATCTTGATGTAATAATACAAGAAGTAATTAAAGAAAATTATCCTGAAACCTTAGAACAGGGGTGGGGTAAGTAGAAATAGAAAAAAATCCATTGATCACCACTTAAAAGAGATGCCATGAGAAAAATTCATAGGAATATCTTAGTCAAATTTTGAAATTCCCAGTTTAAGGATAAAATACAAAAGCATCAAGATTGAAATAATTTAAATATGATGGAGTCACAATGAAAATTACGCAAGACCTAGCAGCAGAGACATTAAAGAACTGCAGATCTTGGAGCACAATATATTGAATAGCAGAAGAACTGAGGCTCCGGTCAAAAATAACATACCCTTCAAAGTTAAGTATTATTCAGAATGAAAAAAATGGATATGTGATGAGCTTTCAGACTTTTAAGACTTTGTTAACAAAAATCCTGATCCTAATAGAAGATTCAATATACAAGAACCAAGAGAAATATAAGACATATACAAAAGTCTAATTATAAGGGATTCATAAAGACAGACTCTTTACCTTTTATATATGTAAAATGTATGTCCAAGACTTTTATCAATAATCAGGTGTTCATAACAACTATGATATTAATTTTAAAAGTTAAAGCCATTTAGGAATAGCTAAGAAGGGTAATTATTTTATACAAATGAAGTGCAAGAGGAAGAACTGATACAGAGGAATTAGAAGGGGGAGGAAGGTTGGTGGTTGTGGTAACCTACTTTCATCAGGAATGGATTCAAGAGGGAACAATGCGTATATGTTTAGAAGAATATAAAAATTTTCTAAATTCAGGGGAAATAAAATGTTAGGGGCATAAGGAGGAGAGAGAGGAAAAGGGAGGGATCTTTAGAGGGAAGAGGGAAGGAACAGGTAAAAGGGGCTTATAGAAGGGTTTTTAGAAATAGGAGAATAGGGGAGGGATCCTTGGAGGGGGTAGGCAAGTAATAGGAGGGCAAAATAGTGGGTAGAAGTAGAAGAGACAGGAGGGTTAGGAAATGAGATATGCACAAGCACAAAAACCAAAGATCAGGTCTAGAATTGGTCTGGGAAAATACATGTCTATATATGTAAGCATATATTTATATATGTATGTATGTATCTATAGCTATAAAGAAACATATCTAAATTTCATTGTAGCCTTCTGAGGGGAGTTTGGGGAGGGGGAAAAAGAACAAAGTAAAACAGTACACAGCAGAGAACAAAAGAACTCACGAGAAAGCAAAGAAAAGATGTACAATTTTCAACAAGATAACTATTATTTAACATAGAGGTTTTCTTGAAAATATATTGTTACATAATCTGAAACCTTTCTTGTGCTCTGCTATGCACATGATAGATTTTTTTCTTTTAACTCCGTATTTTAAGTTCCACTATTTAAATTTATGTTTTTCTTTGTTTTTTTCTTTTCTATATTTGTGTTCTGGCATTTGAATTGAAAATAAAATTTAAAAGAAATAAAAAAGGGGGGGGCAGCTAGGTGAGAGTACCATCCCTGGTTCAGGAGGGCCTGAGTTTAAATCAGGAATGAGATACTTGAAACATTTACTAACTGTGGGGCAAGTCACTTAACCTCAATTGCCTTGCCTTCCCCCTCCAAAAAAAAAATGATTATCATCATCATATCTACTATTTATATAGAACTTCAATGTTTGCAAAGTGTTTTACCTATTTTATCTCTTTGATCTGCATGACAATTCATTATTTATTAGCTTTCAGAACTCAATGATAACCATATAAATGAATTCCTTTAGTAACCTGATATGTTCATCTGGGACTGGTAACTTGAATTCATCACTATTTCTTTCCTTATACTAGTATCAAATATGTATGAATTATTTTGGTCCTATATTTTCAAAAGCCACAATTATTCTATAGCTGTTTTATTGTTCTGCTGTGTTTAAGTTGATAACATTCATGCATGCATACATTCATTTGTTCACTAGTTAAATGTCTGCTATGATCCAGACCCTGTGCTAGATGCTACATTAGAAAAATTGGAAATGACCTCTGCCCTCAAGAAGATGAAAATGCACTGAACTGAACCAAGATGGCAAATTTTATTTCATTGACTCATAAAACTTAGCATTAGAAGAAACATCAAATGTCAGACTCTACCCTCATTTTCTTTACAATTTCCTTGACAAGTTTTAATTCAGTTTCTGTAGGAACTATTATTGTAAATGTTAAATTCACTACCTCATGAAGCAGTGTATTCCATTTTTTGATAGCACTATTAAAATTTTATTTTATTTTTTTGGAGCCAAGTCAGTGGATTAGAGGCAGCAACCTAGCCAAACCTTCCAATATTCCCCTCCAAATAACTTTAAAATAGCACCTCAAATTGAGTTTTGGAATAGCAGGGACAACAAAATATCAGAATAAGCCTTTTTCCAACCTTAAACAACTTAGGAGGTTGGCAGTAGAGATGCTAGGGTTGGGGTAGCACCAGCAGTGGACATTGGAGATGGCTGTAACAGTGGCAGCAGCAGTTTAAGGAGCTCTCAATCTAGAGATGATAAGGGAGTTGGACAACTGGTAAAAAAGATATTAAAGGGGATCTTTGTTGGCACTGGGTGCAACTGGCAACTATTTCCCACATGCTGTTCTGGGTCACAGTTCCAAGAAAGAGAAGTACACTTGTTACTCACAAGGGAGCAGAGGTCCTGGGCATAGTTTCAGGGCCAAGAAGAGTGTTAGATTTGCAGCTGCAAAGAAACAGGGACCCTTCCTAGGTAACACCAGGGACCAGAACAGGAGAACAGGGACCACACCTGTTCCTGTATCACACCACTTTGGAAGCATCAAAATTTTGCAGATACCCAGAACTAACTCTGAAAATATCAGCAGAAAAAATACTGAAACATGGAATAATGCCTCCCCAACCCTAGGTGAGCAGAGCCCAACTATAAAATAAAGTTCAAAGTCAAGAAATAGGTAAGGAAAATGAACAAACTACCAAAAAAGAGAACTTCATCACAAAAAAGCTACTATGGTGGCAGGGAAGACCAACATATAAACTCAGAAGATGGCAACAATGTGAAAACAGCTAAAACCAAAGCATCAAAGAAAAAATGCTAATTGAATGCAAGCTCAATTACTGGAAGAGTTAAAGAAAAAGATAAGAGAAGAAAAATTGAGAAAAGAGATGAGTGTGACACCAGAAAATTATGAAAAACAAATTAACAGGTTGGTAAAAGGCACAAAAAATACTGGAGAAGTAATATTTAAAAAGCAGAACTGACCAAATAGAAAAAGAGGTACTCACTGAATAAAATAATTTCCTTAAAAATTAGGATTGAGAAAGTGGAAGCTGATGATGCCATGAGACATTAGGAAACAATAAAGTTGAAAGAACAAAAACGATAGAAGAAAATGAAATACCTCCTCTGGGAGACAACTGACTTGGAAAATAGATTAAAGAAAAACAATTTAAGAATTATCGAACTACTTGAAAAAGATTAATCAAATAAAGAGCCTAGATATTACATTTCAAGAACTTATAAAGGAAAACTGCCGTTATATCTTAGATCCAAAGGGTACAATAAAAATTAAAAGAATTTGCCTGTCACCTACTGAAAAAGATCCCAAAATGAAAACTCCCAGGAATAGTATAGCCAAATTCCAGAGATCCCAAGTTGAGGAGAAAATATTGAAAGCAACCAGAAAGAAACAATTCAAGTACCATGGTGTGACAGTCGGAATCACACAACTTTTAACAGCTTCCACATTAAAGGAATGGAAGGCTTTAAATATGATATTCTTGAAGGTAAAGGAGCTAGAATTATAACTAAAAATAACCTACCCAGCAAAACTGAGCAAAATCCTTCAAGGAAAAAAATAGATATTTAATAAAATAGAGGACTTTCAAGCATTCCTGATAAAAAAAGACCAGAGCTGAATAGAAAATTTGACATTTAAATAGACTCAAGAGGAACATAAAAAGGTAAACATGAAAGAGAAATCATAAGTACTCAATAAAATTAAACCATTTACATTCCTACATGGAAAGATGATACATATAATTCCCAAGAACTTTATTATCATTAGGGCAGTTAAATGCAGTCTTCATAGATAGATGGCATGGGTGTGAGCCAATTGTGTTTTGATGATCTCAAAAAAATAAAGATGTGAGAAAGAGGGATGCACTGGGAGAAGGGGGAAGGGAGAGATTGAATCAGGGACATTTTCGCATAAAAGAGTCATGCAAAGAAGAGTTTTTTATTTTATAGTGAAAGGCAAATGGGGGGGGCAAGCAATTCTTGAACTTTACTCTTATCAGAATTGATGATGCACACAGACACACTCAGTTGGGTATAGAAATCTGTCTTCCCCAACAGAGAAATAGGAGGTGAAAGGGAAATAGAAAGGGAGCAATGAGGAAAAAGGGTAAGAAGGTAAGAAGCAAAGAAGACTTTTGAGAAGGGACAGAATAAAAAGAGACAGAAAGATAAACAAAAGAAAATATTAAAAAGGAAAATATACACAGTAATTATAATTGTGATTGTGAATGGGATGAACTTGCCCCAAAAATGGAACTGGTTAAAAGAAGGATTAGAAACCTGAATCCAACAATATGTCATTTACAAGAGTACACAAATAGAAAGACACACACAGTTAAAATAAGGAGATGGACCAAAATCTATTATGCTTCAGGTGAAGTAAAATAGATCCCAGGGAAAGCAAAAGAAAACTATATTTAATTAAGAGAGATAATCAGGAAATCTACATTTTGGAAAAAAGGCACCATAGACAATGAAGCAATATAAAAAGTTATAGAAAGTTCATCTGATAAAGGCCTCTATTCTCAAATATACAGGAACTGAGTACAGTTATAAAAGTAAGAACTATTCTCCAATTAATAAATTGTCAGGGAATATGAAAAGGCAGTTTTCAGAAGAAATCAAAGCTGTCTATAGTCATATGAAAACATGCTCTAAATAATTTTTGATTAGAGAAATGCAAATTAAGACAATTCTGAGGTACCATCACACATCTGTCAGAAATTACAAATCCTGGAAAGGATGAGAGAAAATAAGTATACTAACGAACTGTTGGTGAATTTGTGAACTGATCCAACTGTTCTGGAGAACAATTTGGAAATATGCCCAAAGAACTATAGCTGTGCATATTCTTTGACCCAACAATGCCGCAACTATTTCTGTATCCAAAAGAGATCAAAGAAAAAGGAAAAGAACCTATATGTACAAAAATATTTATAGCAGACCTTTTTTTGCTGGCAAAGAATTAGAAATTGAGGGGAGACCCATCAACTGAGGAATAGCTGACCAAGGTGTGGCATATAGTTGAGATGGGGTATTATTGCACTATAAGAAATGATGCGGGGGATGGTTTCAGAAAAAAAAAAACATAGAAAGACCTATATGAAATGATGCAAAGTGAAGTCAGCAGAACCAGGAGTTCATTGTACATAGTCACAGTAATATTGTAATGATGATCAACTACGAAAGACTTAGCTACTCTAATCAATAAAATTATCTAAGACAATTCCAAAGGATTCATGATGAAAAAATGTTGTCCGTCTCTAGAGAAAGAACTGATAAACTCTGAGTACAAAATTAAGTATAATTTTCTCATTTTATTTTTCTTACTTTTTTGCAACATGGCAAATATGGAAACGTATTGTATGATTTTACATCTAAAACTGATGCTATATCACTTGCCTTCTTAGTTGATGGGGGAGAGATAAGAGATAAGATGGAGGGAGAGAATTTGGAACTCAATGTTTTAAAAAGCATATTTTTATTTCTTTATTTTTAATTTTCAACATTCATTTCCACAAGATTTTGAGTTCGAAATTTTCTCCCTATATCTCTCTTCCACCTACACTAAAACATTATGCATTCTGATTACACCTTCCCCCAATCTGCCCTCCCTTCTATCATACCACTCCCTTCCCTTATCCCCATCTTCTCTTTTCTTGTAGGACAAGACAGATTTCGATACTCCATTGCCTGTATATCTCATTTCCCAGTTGCATGTAAAAACAATTTTTAACATTTGTTTTTAAAACTTTGAGTTTCAACTTTTCTCCTTTCCTCCCTCCCCATCAATCCCCATTGAGAAGATAAGCAATTCAATATAGGCTATACATGTACAGTTATGCAAAAGACTTCCATAATAGTCATGTTGTGAAAGACTAACTATATTTCCTTCCATACTATCCTGCCCCGCCATTTATTCTATTCTCTCTTTTGACATTGTCCCTCCCCAAAAGTGTTTACTTCTAATTACTCCCTCCTCCCATTTTCCCTCCCTTATATCATCCCTCCATATCCCATTTATTCCCTTCTCTCCTACTTTCCTGTAGTGTAAGATAGATTTTCATATCAAATTCAGTGTGCATATTATTCCCTCCTTAAGTCATATCTGATGAGAGTAAACTTCACTTTTTCTCTCTCACCTTCCCCCTTCTCCCCTCCATTGAAAAAGCTTTTTTTCTTCTTTTATGAGAGATAATTTGCCGCATTCCATTTCTCCCTTTCTCTTCCCAATATATTCCTCTCTCACCCCTTAATTTTATTTTTTTAGATATCTTCCCTTCCTATTCAACTCATCCTGTGCCCTCTGTCTATATGTATATAACCCCTCCAAACTACCCAAATATTGACAAAAGTTTCAAGAGTTACAAATATTACCTTTCTGTGTAGGAATGTAAACAGATCAACTTTAGTAAGTCCCTTATAATTTCGCTTTTCATGCTTCTCTTGATACTTGCGTTGGAAAGTCAAATTTTCTTTTCAGCTCTGGTCTTTTCATCAAGAATGTTTGAAAGTCCTCTATTTTCACTGAATGACCATTTTTCCCCCAGAAATGTTATACTCAGTTTTGCTGGGTGGGTGATTCTTGGTTTTATCCTAGTTCCTTTGCTTTCTGGAATATCATATTCCAAACCCTTCAATCCCTTATTGTGGAAACTATTAGAACTTGTGTTATCCTGATTGTATTTCCACAATATTCAAATTGTTTCTTTCTGGCTGCTTGCAACATTTTCTTCCTGACCTGGGAACTCTGGAATTTGGCTACAATATTCCTAAGAGCTTTTCTTATCATATCTCTTTCAGGAAGTGATCTGTGGATTCTTTCAACATTTATTTTACCCTCTGGTTCTAGAACATTAGAGCAGTTTTCCTTGATAATTTCATGAAAGATGATGCCTAGGCTCTTTTTTGATCATGGTGTTCAGGTAATGCCATAATTTTAAAATCATCTCTCCTGGATCTATTTTCTAGGTCAGTTGTTTTTCCAATGAGATATTTCACATTATCTTCTATTTTTTTCATCCTTTTGGTTTTGTTTTGTGATTTCTTGGTTTCTCATAAAGTCATTAGCTTCCATCAGCTCCATCCTAATTTTTAAAGAGCTATTTTCTTCAGTAAGCTTTTCAACCTCCTTTTCCATTTGGTTAATTTTGCCAAATTTTAAAGCATTCTTCTCTTCATTGGCTTTTTGGACCTCTTTTGCCATCTGGGTTAATCTATTTTCAAAGGTGTTACTTTCTTTAGCATTTTTTGGGTCTCCTTTAGCAAGCTGTGGACTTGCTTTTCATGATTTTCTTGCATCACTCTCATTTCTCTTTCCATTTTTCCTCCACCTATCTTACTTGATTTTCAAAATCCTATTTGAGCTCTTCCATGACCTGAAACTATTGCATATTATTTTTGGAGGTTTTGCATGCAGAAGCCTTGACTTTTATGTTTTCCTCTGATGGTGTGCTTTGTTCTTCCTCTTCTGAAAGGATGGAAGAAAATACCTGTTCACCAAGAAAGTAGCCTTCTATAGTCTTATTTTTTCTCCCTTTTTGGGCATTTTCCCAGCCTGTTACTTGACTTTTGAGTTCTTTGTCAAGAGGAGGGTATACTCTAGGGATCTGTATGTTCTCAGTTCCTCCAAGGTGGTACAATCAAGGGAGAGGAGTTTACTTTTCTCCTGGCCTGTGCTCTGGTCTGGGAGCAACCACAAGCACTCTTCTCCCCAGGATCTGCAAGTAGGATTGCTTCTTTAGAGCCTCAACCAGCTCTACCAGATCAGTGCTCTTCCTCACTCCAGGACCACCACTCGGGGCTGAGACCCAAATCAGTTAATTGATTCCCCCAGGGACTTTAGGTGGTAGCTCCAAAAATGGACACTGTGCCACACTGACTGCCGCAGTCCTGGGCCCAGGGCTAGAGCCAGACCCTGCTCCTTTCTCCCCCAGGTGAAAGAGCTTTCTCAATGTCCTTTGAAGTTGTCTTTGGTGTTTGTGGGTTGAGAAATCTGGGAACTGCACCTCCTACCCATGATTCCACATCCTGAAGTCTGCTCTAGTCTTGTCCATGAAGTTCCGTGTGGCCAAGGCTGGACTGAACTCCACTCTGAGCCTGGTGTGGGAGACCGTTCCTGTTGATGTTCCAGGCTGCCTTGGACTGGGAATCTCTTTCACTCTATCATTTTGTGGCTTCTGCTACTTTAGAATTTGTTTAAAGTCAATTTTTACAGGTATTTTATGGGTTATGGAGGGAGAGCTAGAGCATGTATATAGATACACACGCATATTTAGAAAGTATTTTCTTTTATTGACCTCAAATCTGTCTGTCACTTCCATGCAGTGGCCGTATGTTTTCCTTATGAAGTCAAGCAGAGTACACTTAATCCTTCTGCATCACAACCATTCAGGTATTTGAAGACAAAAATCATGTTTCCTTTTTGGGACTGACATTCCTATTTCCTTAAACCTATTTTTGGAAATAGTTCCAAGTGTTTTCACAGTCTAGTCTGGATGGAGAGCTAGCTTAACTGCCAGGAAGAGCTGAGTTCAAGTCCCATATCTGCTACATAATGGGCTGAGAAAATCTGAGTCATTTAACTTCTTGGTGCATTAGACACTCCTTTAAGACTTCATATTGCATAGACTAGTTGATGATCTGCATTGCAAGAGGAATTTTTCTCATCATCAGTTGTTACAACAATCACATAAATGAAATTACAAGTCTAGTACAAACATCCCCTGCCCTGTAGAAAACGAACTTACTAAGTTTATTTATTTATGTCTCTTAAAATGTGGTAATTATTTTAGCTTTGTTTTACTTGATAATAAGGTATGAATGATTTAGATATTTAGCTAGATCTTTGACATACAGGCATGAGTATTCCTGCCAGTATAGTTCTAATATCTTCTCATTCTGTTCGATTCTTGTTTGTGTCTTTCCCCAAATCCAGGATAAATGATTTGCCCAATGTTCTGAAGTCCTAACATATTAAAACAATATGTTAGAGCTAGCAATATAATGTTTAGACTTTACATTTATTTTCTCTTATTCATGATCCATTACCTCTCTTCCTATGGTATATTTGTGATAGTATCTTTTATCCCACTTATAATGTGTGTCATAACTGATAATACAGTGTAAACTACTTAGCTCCAGCATTTACATCTTCCCCTTTGTACTTTGGATTGTTTATGATTTCATTTCTTATGATATCATGGAGTTACATGATTTATGGTAATATAATATCACTGGGCAAATATCAGTAGTAAAGAAATGGGTTTTTACAACCACAAGAACCTTGGAACGCAACGCACACACACACACACACACACACATATATATATATATATATAGAGAGAGAGAGAGAGAGAGAATATGTATATATAATTGTGAACACATTAACACATATACATATTTACTAATCCAGTAGTCTGCCCATCTAGCTGCATAGTCTGAGCAAAATGACATTATAATCTGCTGAAAGACTAATTTAACTTTCCTAGGAACACAGTCCCCACTAAAATACAGACCTCCTTGACTACTCTGTACTTACTCTTGTAACAGCTTTTATTTGTTCACACAAGTATAGATAAACAGGATTGGTTTAAGGTAAAATTGTGAAACTAACATTGTTTTCTTAAGTATCTCTGGCTTTGATTCCCCTTTGTCCTTTAGTGGAATCTTACCACTGGTGCATTGATCAATGCTTAGCACAACTTGTTTTCCAGATATGCATGACACACTTTTAAGCTCAATATGCATTAAGATTTTCTTCATCATTTTTAAGTCTAGACATTCAACAAAATAATAAGTGATTTTTATTCTTTACTGATTTCTGAGATGTAAGTACTCACACTAAAATGTTTTAAAACTTTATTTTTTGTTATACTTTAAGTTCCTGTCTCCCTTCTTCCTTCCCTTGACTTCCCACACTATAGAAGGCTACCATTTTACACACACAGACACACACACACATATATACACACATTTAGACATATATATGTAAAGTCACACACTTCTAGTTACCATTTCTTTCTGTGTAGATGTTAGCATTTTCCTTTATAGGTTCTTTTTAGTTGGTTTGAATACTTATAGTACTCAGAATAGCCTAGTTTTTCACAATTATTCTTTGAATATTGAATGCATTATTCTCTTGATTCTGATAATTTTATCCTTCACTTCATGCAGGTTTTTCCATGCTTTTCTAAAATCAGCCTGGTTATTGTTTCTTACACTATTCCATCATAATCATATGCCACAACTTATTTAGCCATTCCCCAATTGTTGGACAGCCTCTCAATTTCCAGTTCTTTGTCACCCCCAAAAGAGCTGCCATAAATATGTTAGAACATATAGGTTCTTTTTTTTTTCCTGGATTACCTTGGGAAACAAATCTAATCATGGCTATTTATTGGTCAAAAGATATACACACTTTTATAACTCTCTTGGCATAATTCCAGATTGCATTCCAAAATTATTAGACCAGTTCACAGTTCGCCCAAGAATGCATCAATGTCTCAATTTTCCCCTTCTATCATTTTAGGCAATCTCATAGGAGTGAGATAATATCTCAGAGTTTTTTGAATTTGTGTTCCTCTAAACAATAATGATTTTGAGCATTTTTCTATGGCTCTAGATAGCTTTGCTTTCTTTATCTGAAAACTGCCTGTTCATATCCTTTGACTATTTATCAATTGGGAAATGACTCATAAGCTCATAAATTTGATAAAGTTCTCTATATATTTGAGATTACAGACCATTATCTAAGAAACCGTTTATAAAATCAGCCTCTCTCCAATTTTTAGCTCGTCATCTAACCTTGGCCATGTTAGTTTTCTTTGTACAAAACATTTTTAATTTAATATAATCAAAATTATCCATTTTACATTTCACATTGCTCTCCATCTCTTGTTTATTCACATATTCTCTTATTCATAAGTCTGATAGGTAATATGTTCCATGTTCTAAGTCATCAATGATATCTCCTTTTATATATAGGTCATGTATCCATTTTGACCTTATGTTGGTAAATGGTGTCAGATACTGATCTATGTCTTGTCTGCCAGATTGCTTTCTAGTTTTCCCAACAGTTTTTACCAAATAGTGAATTCTTATCCTCAAAGTTTAAATCTTTATATTTGTTAGACACAAGGTTACTACAGTCATTTGCTGCTGTGTAGTGTATGTCTACTGTGTTCCACTGATCTACCTATTACTTAGTCAGTACCAGATATTTTGATAATTATTGTCTTATAATACAGTTTAAGATCTGTTACTGATGAACCTCCTTTCTTTACATTTTTTTCCATTAAGTACTTTTGATCTCTTATTCTTCCAAATTAATTTTTTTTACTATTTTTTTCTAGCTTAAGAAAATAAATTTTTGGTAATTTAATTAACATGGCATTGAAGAAGTAGATTTGTAGAATTGTCATTTTATTATATTGGATCTGCCCACCCATGAACGATTAATATTTCTCCAATTATTTAAATCTGATTTTATTTGAATAATAAGTATTCCATAATTATATTCATATAGTTCCTCAATTTGTCTTGGCTGGTATACTCCCAGGTATTTTATGCTGTCTATAGCTATTTTAAATGAGACATCTCTTACTACCTTTTCTTGCAGGTTTTTTTGGTAATATATAGAAATGCTGATGATTTATATGGATTTATTTTATATCCTGCTACTTTTCTCAAATTATTGATTGTTTTAACTAACTTTTTAGTTGAATCTCTAAGATTTTCCAGGTATATCATCATATCATCTTCAAAAAGAATTTTATTACCTCATTGCCTATTCTCAATCCTTCAATTTCTTTTTCTTCTTTCATTGCTATTGCTAGAATTTCTAGTACAACACTGAAAATATTGGTGATAATGGATATCCTTGTTTCATTCCTGATCTTATTGAGAAGACTTCTAGACTTCTTCCTTTTATAAATAATGCTTGCTGATGACTTTAGGTGGATACTTCCATTTTTAAGGAAAAATTCATTTGTACTTATGATTTCAAGAATTTTTAATAGGCATGAGTATTGCTTTTATCAAAAAGGTTTTCTGCATCTATTGATATAATCACATGATTTTTATTATTGATATGATCAATTACATTAATTTTCTTTCCTTATGTCAAATGATCCCTGCCCTCCTGGTATAAATCACACTTGGTCACAATGTATAATCTTTGTGATATATTGTTGTAGTCTCCTAGCTAGTATTTTATTAAGCATTTTTGAATCCATATTTATTAATGAAATTGGTCTATAATTTTCTTTCTCTGTTTTTGCTCTTTCTGGTTTAGGTGCAAGCATCATATTTGTTAAATAAAAGGAGTTTGAGAGGACCTTTTCTTTGCCTATTATTCCATAGAATGTATTTAATATTGGAATTAGTTGATCTTTAAATGTTTGGTAGAATTCACTTGCAAATTCATCTGTCTGGGATTTTTCCCCTCAGGACACTCATTTATGGCGTATTCAGTTTATTTTTCTAAAATAGGTTTATTGAAGATGACAGAGTAGAAGCAGGGACCAGCTGGAGCTCTTCCCTCAAACCTCTTAAAAACCTGTAGAAAATGACTCAGAACAAATTCTAGAGCAGCAGTAGTCACAAAATGACAGACTGAAGCAAATTGCCAGCCCAAGATAATCTGGAAGGTTGATGGGAAGGGTCTATTGCACAGGGCTGGGAGCAGAGCACAGTTAGGTGTGGGTTGTTTCAGCTTGGACAGAGCAGGAGCAGGCCTTAAGGGACTGAATCACAGGTAGTGACTGTGGATTATAGATTTCTCAACCCACAAATGCTAAAAAACATCTTCAAAGGTCAGTGGGAAGGGTCTCTCACCTGGATGAGAGAGGAGCATGGTCCTCCCCAGCACAAGGACAGCTGCAGCCACTGCTGAAGTGGAAGCTGCTTCTGGAGACCTCCAATTAACAAAGCTCAAAAGTCAATTAATTGGCTGAGAAATGATCAAATGGGAAAAAGAAACAGACTACAGATTTTTACTTTCTCAGTAAAGAGGTATTTTCTTATGTCATTGTTAATGAGGAAGATCAAAACATACAACCAAAAGAAGACAACAAAACCAAAGGTCCTGCATGCAAAACCTGTAAGAAAAAAATATGAATTGGTCTCAGGTCATGGAGGAGCTCAAAAAAAATTTTGAAAATCAAGTAAGAGAAGTGGAGGAAAAATTGGCAGGAGAAGTGAGAGTGATGCAAGAAAATCATGAAAAACGAGTCAACAGCTTGCTAAAGGAGACACAAAAAATTCTGAAGAAAATAACACCTTTAAAATTAGACTAACATAAATGGCAAAAGAGGTCCAAAAATTCAATGAGGAGAGGAGTGCCTTAAAAAACAGAATGGGCCAAATAAAAAAAAGAGGATCAAAAGCTTACTGAAGAAAATAATTCTTTAAAAATGAGAATGGAGCAAATGGAAACTACTGACTTTATGAGAAATAAAACAAGACCAAAAGAATGAAAAAATTGAAGACAATGTGAAGTATCTCACTGAAAATACAACTGACCTGGAAAATGGATCCAGGAGAGACAATTTTAAAATTACTGGGCTACCTGGAAGCCATGATCAAAAAATATTTTAGACCTCTCTGGGCCTTCTCTTAGTTTTGTTAGCTGTAAAATGAGGATGTTAGATTAGATGATCTTCAAGTTCCCTTCTAGCTTTAATTTCCTATGAAATTATAGAAAAACTATAATTTATGCTTTGACTGAACCTCAACGTTAATGTTTTCACTTGCTAGCTATTTGCATTTTAAAGGTCTTTTTAACTCTAACTGGGGGAATGAAGGACTTTGTAACCTATTCAAATAATTTTAGGAAATAATAGGTATTATAGGGTGTGTGTGTGTGTGTGTTTGTGTATGTGTGTGTGTATGTGTGTGTGTGCATGTATGTGTGCATTTAAGAGGCCAAGGAGATCTACATTTTTCCTTGTCTCTAAAATTAGCCACTAAGGTTGTCTAAGATTGGTCCTAAAGGTAATCTTGCTTTAGTTCTTTTAGAGTTCCTGAGCAAATGGGTCAAAACAGAGAACAGGGTTGATTGTTAGCCTCTTTCTTTCCTTTCCCCACTCTTCCTATTCCGTTCTTCTCCTCCAAGATCTCTAGCTTCTATAGATTCAATTATCTTATCTTTCTGCTGTCATTCAGTCATTTTTAGTAGTATTACTCCTCATGACATCATTTGGGGTTTTCTTGGCAAAGATACTAGTGTAGTTTGCCATTTCCTTCTCCAGCTCATTTTACAGAAGAGGAAACTGAGGTAAACAGGGTTAAGTGACTTGCCCAGTGTAATACAGCCAATAAGTGTCTGAGGCTGGATTTGAACTTAGATGGATCTTCCTGAGTTCAAGTCCAGTACTCTATGTAGTGAGCCACCTAGCTGCCTTTATCTCTCTCTGGAATTCCAATTCTACATTGCCAGTTACCTGCTAGCCATCTCTTCTGCATGTCCTACAGGCTTTTCAAATTCATCAAGAACTATAGGACAAAGTTCATTGAGAAAATCAGAAAATTATTGATCTCCAAGAATTTAAAAAGTGACCAGAGTTTGAAGGTATTTTTCCAGGAAATTATATGAGAAAATTGTCCAGAAATTTTGGGAAGGATTTAGAATGGGAAATGCTAAAATTCACAGCAGGTCAAAAAAGAATAACACTAACTTTAACCCAAAAGGCAGTTTCTAAATTCCAAATCTTCAGCATCACTATTTATATTCTATGACCAATGTATACATGAATGCACACATATATGTATATATGAATAGATATGCACACCCACATTTTTATATGGACTAATTCAATGAGCTACTTATTGCCTCTATTTCATAGTTTGGTCAATATGACCTTTTCATTCACTGGGTTTAACTTTTCAAATGGGTATAGTCCTCATTAAGATATCTTCACCCCTAAAACCACTCCTATCCTTTATTCCCTCAATTCTGTAATCTGAGAGTCACTTTTCACTCTCCCTCATCTTCCGTAGCTAATCACTCATCAATGTTATATCCACAATTTCTCTGGTAACTGGTCCCTTTTCTCATCTTACATGGCCAGTGCACCAGTTTGGGTTATCATGACATCTGACTTTTACTATTACAATAGCATTTGAATCAGTCTCTTTGCTTTACCTCTTCTAATTCATTCTCCACACACAGGGCAAACTGTTGTTATTATAATACAGATTTGACCACACCAGTCCCCTACTCAAAAACCTTTAGTGGATCTTTGTCGCATCTAGCATAAAACACAAACTTTTTAGCCTGACATTAAAAGTAGTTCACAATTTGGTTCCTATTTACCTTTCCAGTCTTATTTCATATAATTCCCTTCAAATACTCCATGCTCCATTTAAATTAGTCTACTAGCTGATGCTTGTCTATGACATTCTATCTGACTTCCATGCCTGCATTGTATGTCCTCTTCAGTTCTACCCCTTAGAATTCCTATTTTCTTTCAATGATGATCTGAAGTACCATCTCCTACTGAAAACTTTCCTCATTCCACCCCTCTTCCTGAAGTCTCTTTGTATTTATTTTGTGCCTTCTTTGTATTTACTTATCTGTGTACATGTCACACCCACCTAGTAGAATGCAAGTGATCTTGAAAATAAGAATCGTTTCATCTTTTCTTTGTACTCCAGTGTCTACTTAACATAGTGCTCTACATATAGTAGACATTGAATAAGGTTGTTGTATTTAATGAAGTGAATCTAATATTCATTCTTGTTTTCTATAGTACCTACATATTTTAAGGTTTCTTACTATAATATGGGAATTTTCCCATTTTTAGAAATGGCATATGAATATATTTTCTTCTGGAGAATGAAAATTTTAACAGTAAAAAGGAAACTGAATAATACAGAGAGAGATCATTAATCAAAATTGAACCAAATTTTTTTTTGAGGGTGGAGGGAGAGAGAAAGACAGGGAAAAGATGTGAAGAATTTTGAATGATTTTGAATTTGAATGGTAACGTATTTTGAACAAATCATTCCACACTGCCCTTTGTCTTACTTAAAGAAAAAATAGTAGAAATGAGTATGTGCTACCCATATAAATAACTGTCATCTGTGAAAGTTAAAATGTTATACATGTAAAATAAAATGTCCCTTTATAGGTTACCCTTAGGAAAGATACTCTACCTCACACCTCCATGCATTTTCTCTGGTTGTCCCCTGTGCTTAGAATGCTCTCTCTCCTCATTTCCTTCTCCTAGCTTCTCTGGATCTTCAAGTTCTACCTAAAAATCTGTCTCACCTTCTACAAGTCTTTCTAGATCACTGTATATGCCTTCTCTTGAATGCATATAATTTATCATGTCTGTATCTTGTCTGTACATAATTGTTTTCTTGTTAAACTTCATGAGAGCATGTACTATCTTTTGCCTTTTTGGTGTTTCAAGCACTTATCACAGTGCTAGGCAGATAGTAGGAACTTAATAAATGTCTGTTCCCTTGATTTGACTTGACTTGCTTGAATTACAGGCCATTACTTAATGACCAAAACAAGGAGTGACAGATTTTCACAGTCCTTGGGAGAAAAAGGCATTTGACCTGAATAAACTGATCAGACTAGGCAGACAGATTGCAGTGTCCACATACTGCATTCTGAAAGAAAGACTGTAGTACTGTCAAATACTAGGCAATAGGGGCATTTTATCTTATCTTTACAAGTCTAGAATTCTAAATGTCATAAAATGAGATGAGAGGAGAGCGGGGAAAAGCAAAAGGAAATTTCAGACATTTTATCATAATAGAAATTCAGTTGCATTCAGAGTCATCTCTGACTTTATATTAATAAAAGTAGACTATTACTTCATTCTTTAATAATACATATTTTATATCTGATAAGATTTAGAGGATAAAGAAAATCTATAATGTGTGATTGTATCTCCTTATACATGATGTATTTTTTGAATTTTTTTTTTTTTTTTTTTCTTTTTTTTTTTTTTTTTTTTTTTTTTTTTTGAAAATAGTAGACTTTGATCTGTATTCAGACTCCACAGTTCTTTCTCTGGATGTGGATCTTAATGGTTTTCTTTTTTTTTTTTTTTTTTTTTTTTTTAATTTATTTATTTATTTAGCTTTTTACATTCATTTCCACAAATTTTTGGGTTCCCAATTTTTCTCCCCTTTTCTCCCCTCCCCCCACCCCAATACCCCAAGCAATCTAATTTTCCCTATCTTCAATCTGTCCTCTCTTCTGTCATCCCTCCCTTCCCTTGTCTCCATCTTCTCTTTTCTCCTGTAGGGCCAGATGACTTTCTATTCCTCATTAACTGTATGTCTTCTTTCCTAGTTGCAACAACAATACTAAACAATTGTTCCTGAAACTTTGAGTTCCAAATTCTCCCCATCCCTCCCTCCCCATCCATTCCCTTTGGTACGGCAGGCAATTTATTATAGGCCATATCTGTGTAGCTTTGCAAGTGACCTTCCTGATAGTCGTGTTGTGTAAGATTAACTGAATTGCCATCCCTCTTAACCTGCCCCTCATTGTTTCTCTTCTGTCCTTTGATCCTGTCCCTCCCCAAGTGTTGACTTTCAATTTCTCCCTCCTCCCTTTGCCCTCCCTTCCATCATCCCCCCCCCCCAATATCTCCTTCTCCCCCGCTTTCTTATACTGTAAGATAGGTTTTCATACCAAAATGAGTGTGCATTTCACTCCTTCGTTTAGTCAAATGTGATGAGGGTAAACTTTTGTTTGTTTGTTTGTTTGTTTTTTTCCCTCAGCTCTCCTCTTTTTCCCTCCATTAAAAACATCTCCTACTTGCCTCTTAAATGACATATAGTTACCCCCTTCCATTTCCCCCTCTTTCCTCTCACTACATTTCTCTCTCACCATTTACCTTAATTTCTTTTAAGGTATGGTCCCATCCTATTCAGTTCAATCTGTGCTCTCTGTCTCTGCATGTGAATGCATGTGTGTATGTGTGTGCATGCGTGTACATGTGTATGTGTGATCCCACCAACCACCCAGATACTGAAAAGTTTTAAGAGTTAGAAATATTGTCCTTCCCTGTATGAATGCAAACAGTTCATTTCTGGTAGGTCCCTTAATACTTCTCCTTGCTGTTGACTTTTGCATGCTTCCTCTCATTCTTGTGTTTGAAAGTCAAATTTTCTTTTCAGCTCTGGTCTTTTCATTAAGAATGATTGAAAGTCCTCTGTTTCATTGAAAGACCATATTTTCCCTTGAAGTATTATACTCAGTTTAGCTGGGTAGGTGATTCTTGGTTTCAGTCCTAGTTCCTTTGCCTTCTGGAATATCCTATTCCACGCCCTTCGATCCCTTAATGTAGATGCTGCTAGATCTTGGGTTATCCTGATTATATTTCCACAGTACTGGAATTGTTTGTTTCTGGCTGCTTGCAAGATTTTTTCCTTGAGCTGGGAGTTCTGGAATTTGGCCACAATGTTCCTAGGAGTTTCTCTTTTTGGATCTCTTTCAGGTGGTGATCGATGGATTCTTTCAATACTTATTTTGCCCTCTGGTCCTAGAATGTCAGGGCAGTTTTCCTTGATAATTTCATGCAAGACGATGTCTAGGCTCTTTTTTTGATCATGGCTTTCAGGTAGTCCCATAATTTTTAAGTTGTCTCTCCTTGATCTATTTTCCAGGTCAGTTGTTTTTCCCATGAGATATTTCACATTCTCTTCCATTTTATCGTTCTTTTGGTTTTGTTTGGTGATTTCTTGGTTTCTCATAAAGTCATTAGACTCCATCTGTTCCATTCTAATTTTGAGAGAACTATTAAATTCAGTGAGCTTTTGAGCCTCTTTTTCCATTTGGCTCATTCTGCTTTTGAATGCATTCTTCTCCTCATTGGCTTTTTGAACCTCTTTTGCCAATTGAGTGAGCCTATTTTTCAAGGTGTTAATTTCCTCAGCATTTTTTTGGGACTCCTTTACCAAGATATTGACCTTTTTTTCATACTCTTCTTGCATCTTTGTCATTTCCCTTCCCAGTCTTTCCTCCACCTGTCTAACTTGCTTTTCAAAATCCTTTTTAAGCTCTTCCAAGGCCTGAGCCCACCCAACACCCCCCTGGGGTGTCTGGGGTACTGAGGCCCCGCCCTCCACATCTTTTCCTGATGGGAAAAATACGTCCTCATCCTCCCCTTCAGATCCGAAGGTCGGGATCATTTGCATTTGTTGGAAAAAACTCTCTAAAGTCTTATTTTTCTTTCCCTTTCTAGGCATTTTCCCAGCCAGTTACTTGACTTCTGAGATTCCTTTCCACCTCCGCCTGGATCCGCCCAGCTAGTCCTTGGCCTCTGAGATTCAAATGCGCTTTCCCGCGGCAAGCTTTAGTTCTGGCGCAGGGTGGGGGCAGGGCCGCTTCCTAGCTTGGGCCCTCAGGGGCTTTCTGAAGCGACTTTCAGGAACAGAGCGGGTGGGGGTGGGGTGGGGGGCCCCGCCTGCTGTGCTCAGCTCCCTTGGGGGTTTTATTCAGAGGCGTTCAGCAGTAGAGCGGTGTGGGGGCAGGGCCCTCTCCCCTGCTCGGCTCCCTCAGGTTGGAAAGACCTTCAGTATTGAAGATCCTACCTGCTGCTGGGGGATTCCTGAGTCCCGGGCCGCTGCCGCCTCAGCCGCCCGCCCACGCCTCTGCCTCCGCCGCTTCCTGCCCCCGTCTCTTCCTCCGCCGCTTCCTGCCCCCGTCTCTGCCTCCGCCGCTTCCTGCCCCGTCTCTGCCGCCGCCGCTTCCTCCCGAGGGGGCCCGCTCCCCTCCCCTAGCGCAGGGTTCTTTTTAACTGACCTTTAGCTTCTGTGGGCAGAGGGACTTTCCCGGCTACCGGAGATTCTCCCGGAGCTTTCCTCTCAGAAGTCTGCTCAGGTCAGCTTCTCTGGGTCGCGGCCAGGGGTGGGGGTGGGGTCCGCTTTCTGGAGTGCGATGGACCCCGGGGACGGCTCTCCAGGGTTCAGTGGAACGGAAATCTCTTCCCCTATGTTTGTGCACCCCCTGCAGAGATTCAGAATTTATGGGGCTCTCCTTTTACCTCAATTCCATGGGTTGTGGGTTCGGAGCTCGTGAATGTGCGTCCTTCTACTCCGCCATCTTGGCTCCGCCCCGTATTTTTTGAATTTTAAACCTGTTTTAATATGGAACCTCTACCAGGATTAATCTGTCTTACTCATAGGACAAACCATTACACTAATTATTATCATCATCTTGTTTCAAAGAGGAGAGGTGAGGGATGGGCAGGAAACAACCCTGACTGCATGACACTAGAGTCATCCCTGTGGAAAAGAACTGAAAAATACTGTAGAAGCAAGGTAAGAAAGGTTGCCTCCAAATAGTTATTCTTCATGCTTTCACAAGTCTCTGGATAAAGAGGTATTTATTGCCCTCTGCTACCAGTTTGGCATTCCCTATGATGTAGTCACTTTGAATTGTAAAACAAAGAGACTTTTTAAAGTATAAATTATAAGGTGGTGTAATCTCCAAAGGAGTGACCAACACGATGAGTGAATTGTTGTCAATCATCATACCAGTGTACATTTTACCCTATGGGATTGAGAGGAAAGCATTCTAACTAGGAATCATTTCAAAAAATCTCAGTAATAAACCAAATAAAATTTTATAATACACTCCCATATTTAAAAAAAATGACAATTACAAGAAAATAACTCACAAGTAATGTGAATCAAATATTTAAGGATATTGAAAAATTTGACGCATCAACACACTTGTGTGGGTAATTTCAAATGAGACCAAACTTGCCTATTTCAGGAATTACTGTTGTTCAATGGTTTCAGTCGTGTCTGACTCTATGTGAAAGTTTTGTTGGCAAAGCTTACTGGAATGGTTTTCTATTTCCTTCTCCATCTCATTTTACAGATGAGGTTGCTAAGGCAAATGGAGTTAAGTGACTTGCCCAGGGTCATACAGCTAGTATCTGTGGTCACATTTGAACTCAGGTCTTCTGGAATCCAGGCGTGACATTCTATCTCCTTTGCCACCTAGCTGCCCACTTCAAGCATTAGCAGTAGAATATCAGCTTCTTGAAGAAAAGGACTCCCCCTCCACTTTGTTTTTGTCTTCTTGGGATTTAACATACAGCCTTACATGTAGGGGTCTTTAATGAATGTTTGTTGAATGAATGAAAGGTACTGAATGAAAGAGGCAGTGAGAGCACTGGGCCTAGAGTGGGAAAGACCTAAATTCAAATATGACCTCAGACACTTACTAGCTACATGACCCTAGGTAATGCACTTAACCTCTGTTTGCCTCCATTTCCTCATTTGTAAAATGTACGTAATAATAACACGTACCTCCCAAGATTAGAAGGATTAAATGAGATTATTAAAAAATGTTTAGTATGTTGATTGGCCCTTAGTAAACCCTATATAAATGTTAGTTATTATTATTTTAACTTGGACAAGACCTGGGTGGCGTTATTATGAAAAATGAGGAATAGGAGGGGCAAACAGTTGTGATATTACTGGATGGTTACCAGTTTTCCTCTTCTTACCAGATGGTTGCTACCAGGTAGTCACACAAATTATTCTTGAGGATTGAAGTGGTCACATGTATTCAATGTCACACTATTTTAAGTTACAATTACATAAAATATGGCCATTGGTTCCAGCCCAATGGGAATATGCAGTATGATTGGAATAATATGACCACTCATAGGATTCATTCTTCATACTAATTGGGCTCTAGTTGTGGTTTTGTCAGTATTACTCCAAGCTTTAGGCATTAGTAATTATGCTAGTGATAAATACTCCCTCCATCAATGCAGATTGCAATCCCTCTATGACTTAGTAGATACATTTCAAGAGTTGTTGCAGTAATAGTCTATTGAGAGGCCTCTCTTAACTTAGATCAGCTGATCCTCTGATGACAGAAAAATGGCACCACTGGGTTCCTATTTACTCATTTCAGTTAATATCAAGTAATTTTAAATTCTGTATTTGGACTTTTAAAGAGATAACCATTTAATCAGTTGCAACTATTCTGTTCAATAAAAAGAGAACTCTGGTGTTAACGTTACAAAGGACAACTTTATCATCCTGAGCCAAAGTACATGGTATGGGTTTAGTAGATACCTGTTGACTGTTTGCCTTAATTATCTGAATCTTCAATGGCCAACAGTGCCACCCCTACCGATAGACTTTCTTTATAGGCTTTCTTTGAGCATGCATGCTTTCATCTTCCTTGTGGTTAACAAGCAGAGTGGCTGGATGAGTTGAGTACCTTTAATCAAACTTCAATAACCAGTCTTTACAGTATTCTAATTTCAGGCCAGGTATTTTGAAACCTTCCTCCAGCCATTCCATAAGGGATTCCAGCATATTTATCAGCCATTATCCACAGCTTCCAGACCTTTCTTTGAACATAGGAATAACAGCTTGAAAGCAAAAGAATGGACACAACAATCTCTCAAGGTCCCTTTCAACTCTTTAATTCTTTTGATATTTCATCTGACTCCCAAAAGCAGGACTTGAAATAAACCAGTTATAGGAGACGTTAGATGAAAGTTTCATTAGGCTACTTCAATGACATTTTACTGTTGTAATACATACTTGTCAAAATTCAATAGTGATAAGAGAAATAGAACTTAGGCAGGGAGGGCAGCTTTCAAGATGGTGCCTGAGGAGAGGGATATATTTCAGGTAGAGTACATTTATTTACTCAAAATATATTCAGTAAGCATCAATGTGCAAGGCTTTACCCTAGGTATGGAGGATAAAACAACAGTAACTCCTGTCTCCTGGAACTTATAACCAATTGAGGGAAAAACCTGTATGCAAATACTTACCCATGATAAAAAGGAGAGTCAGGTAAGTGCAACAGACAGATCCAGGCAAAGTGCTAAATACTAGAATTAAGGGATTCCAAGTTCTCTAAAGTGTCTCTGAGCATCTGAACAACAGGCTCGTTGGAGAGTTGCAATGGCATTTGGAGAGTAAAGTAGAAAAGCATCCTTCGTACTTATCTCAGACACAAGAGTTTAAGGAAGCAGAGGGCATCTTCACAAATGGATCACTGAGATCCATCATATCATCTAGTCCAAGTCTCTTATTTTATAGATAAGGAGATGGAGGCCCAGAAGGATGAGGCGATAGGCCCAAAGTCACACAAATAGTAAGTGGTAGAATCCAGAATGGAGCCCAGGAGATTCTCTGTATCAATTCAACTCCTTTTTGCAACTTTTTGCAATTGTTTGATTTTTTTGAGTTTTTAAAAAACTTGTATGTGCCTAATCCTTTACAATCACTTGTGCCTGTGTAGAATACATTGTATGTCATCTCTTTCAGATTTTTATGATCTTTGATTTTTCCACATTTCAATAGATTTAAGTGATGCATATGAATTCATGCTGCAATTTCTATTTTTAATTAGCTCTCCAAAGATCTTCTTTTTGGCTGCTTGAACTGTCTGGAATTAGCAGAAGTTTCCAGAATCTAAAAGTTGGAGCTATCAAGAAGATCTGAGGTAGATATTGCTGTTGTTTCATAAGTTAGTAGTGTCTGAGTGTTCAAAACCCCATTTGGGTTTTTCTTGGCAAAGATACCGGGGTGGCTTGACATTTCCTTTACCAGGTCATTTTATAGATGAGGAAACTGAGGCAAACAGGGTTAAATGGCTTACCCAGGGTCACACAGCTACTAAGTGTCTGAGGCTGCATTTGATATCTGATTTTCTTGACTCCAAAGCCAGTACTCTATCCACTGAGCCACCTAATTGGCCCTTATTCTTGACTTTTTGTGATCCCCACTTGGGGTTTTCTTGGCAAAGATACTGGAGTAATTTGCCTTTTTTTTTTTCCCTCTAGTTCATTTTACAGATGAAGAACTTAGGCAAACAGAGTTAAGTGACTTGTCCAGGGTCACACAGCAAGTGAAGGCAGTTTTGAATTCAGGAAGATGAGTCCTCTTGATTCTAGGCTCAACACTCTAGCCACGGTGTTACCCAGGGTAGGTACAGTATTTGCAAATTATATTTTTAATATTTTCTCTCTTTCTTGGTAAGTTAAAATTGGGAGTTTGTTATATTTCTTTATACTCTACTTGTGCATATTGTATACTCTGGAAATTGCATATTTTGAATGGCAAAACATTGCTTTTATTTTATATATAACCATAAAAACTGAATTCATATAAGACATCTCTTCTTACTAAGTTTAGACATAGTCAGATAATTTTCATGATAAGATGAGTGACTTATTTTAGGTGGGCTTAAATAATTTACTGCTCCCTTTAAAACAATTTTTAATGACATTCAACTAGGCAATGGTCAAATGTAAATGGTTTACGTGCTCATTAGCTGAAGCATCTACAGAAGAGTGGCTATTAAGAAGCCTGTGAATCATCCCTATGCATAGAATATTCAGTTCTTTAAGCTGATTACTATTAGCTGTTCATATTATTTTAATTAGAAGAAAACATGACTGCTGAAAAATCAGCCAAGAGTTCTAAAAATAAAAGTATCCATCCTGTCGGGTCAAATTTTATGTAACCTTTTAGCATGCCAACCTTTCTGCTATGTTTTTTTTTCCCAAGAGTTCACAGACATTCATTTTTTTTTTAAAAAAAAAAAAAAACCATATGGGACATTTTTCATCTCTATGCAATCCAAATCTAAAAGCAAGAGCTTATGGAATACTAACACTCTGGGTATTAGCTGTCATTTAAATTTCTTTCTACAAATAATAATAAAGCCACTATGACATATAAGTACCCAAAAGTAGGACTGTATGGTACCATGGCATATAAGTGGTGCCAGATAGAAAAATGATATGTTTTCCCCCCATTAATTTTGTATTTTATCTTGCCCTATTTTAGACATATTTTGTGTGTTATTGATATATAGAGAGTGATTAAAGTGGTACCTACCATGCTGTAATGAGAGAGGATCAGACAGCTAACTCTTCCCTTGTCATCATTATCTACAGAAGAAGTGTTTTCATAAGCAATCTGTTGGAAAATTCATATCTGACATAAATAAGCAATTCCTGTTGATTGATTTTATACGTTATGATGACTATAGCAGCTCGAGGAGTGCCAGATCATGTCATCTGACGATCACCAGAGAAATAAGTTTTCAGGACAATGTTTCTAATTGTTATGCAATCAATGAAACCTATCATACACAGCCATAGCAACCGCTGCCTGAATCTGACCTCAATAAGAGTTCTGATATTAACTCAGTTTCTATGGTTATATGTATGAAATAAATGTAACTTCTAGCCATTGGAAATTTTCAGTTCTCATAAATGTCCCTCTGTTTATTACCATAGCCCAAACTCCCAGGTTTAATTTATATGGATAGCAATTGTTTTTTGATGTGACCTGTATGACTCTCCATTTACAATGGCTCATTTGTTAGCTCTAGTGTTTGGCACTCAGGTAGCTTTCTGATGGCGAAAGACACAAGAAGTATGTTACATTGAAGGTCACCTATTAATGATAATATTTTTAGGAGGAAAGTCAATTAGAATATTTGGGAACTGTCCTGGTCAAATTATACTTGAAAACAGTATTACCCATTAGCAAATATGGGTAGGAAATCTGGAATCTGAAACATATTTAAATTAAACCATTACATCTGTCTTATTTAACTATTCAAAGGTATTATGTACTATGGCCAAATAAATTCATGTGAGTCATGATAACAAGCTGACAAAAGTTGTCTTTCCATGATATAAAGCACTAGATGAAAAAGATGAAAGTTCATTTCTATTTAACAAGCATTTTCTGAACACAGTATACTTAGCAGTCAGTCTGGTGTATAAGATGTATCTGATTAGTCTCTGCCCTCAAGAACCTTTCAGTCTAATTGAGATGTTTCATATAGTTTTATAAAAGAGCATGTACCCTATCTGACATTTTTGTATTTGTGGTAACCAGTGAAGCAATGAATTTCCAAAGTACAGTTGGGGCTGGCATAGATCATGTAGCATTTCTCTCCAAATCATTTTAGTATCATCTAAAGAGAAAGAAAATTTTTTTCCTTACAGAAAAAAATTTGAAGAGAAAGTGAGCATCTAAAATATCTGTATACGCAGAAATATTCACAACAATTTTAAAGAGATCAGATCAATCAGTCCCTAAATAACAAGTGAATGACCACTTGCAGGGCATATGATAGTGGGTTTTCCTTTCATGCAGAAGTTGAGCTAGATGTATACTGAGGTCCCTTTCAACTCTCAAATTCACTGATTGTTTAGTTCTGTAATTTATTAAACCCCTACTATGTATTCTGGCCTGTGGGGAACATATAAAGAAGCTCTAACAAATATTCCCCACCCTCAAGAGCTGACAATCTAATTCAATTAAATAAAAAAATTTATTAAAGACGTTTTATGGGCAAGGTATAGCTTTAGGTACTTACATTTGTGTATATGCATATATATGTATAATACACATATATATTACACATATAAACACGTTTATATATATATATATATATATCTCCTGTATAATGATGGATCTGTGATCTCACCAATGTGAATATTCCCTTTAATGATGCTATAACCCATCCATGCTTACTCATCCTATGTAACTCCAGTGTATGTCTTTATCTAAATCTGCCACAAGAGGTCTAATCACCGTGTGGGACTCTTAATGTTCTCTGACATTAAATGGAAATCAGTGGAATGCCTGGGATGGCTGCTGGTTATCCTTATTTTCATTGCATGACCTGCCCATCTGCCTTTCTTGTCACACATTTGTCTGTTAGCATTCTTTACTATAAAGACAAACATGAAAGCAACCTCTGCCATTAGAAGGTGCTGTTCAGTCATGTCCAAACGCTGTTTGGGGTTTTCTTAGTCAAGATACTGGAGCAATTTGCACTTCTCCAGTTCATTTTTTTAGATGAGAAACTGAGGCAAACAGGGTTAAGTGACTTACTCAGCTAATAAATGTCTGAGGTCAAAAGAAGAGTTTTCCTGACTCCAGGCTGAATTGTCTGTCCACTGCACCACTTAGCAACCCTTCAAAGAGCACACAAGCAATCCATCCTAATAATAGCTAACATTTATATAATACTTCAAGTTTCTCAAAGAGCATTACAGATGTATTATTTCATTTGACCTCTGCAACAACCCTGAGTTAAGTGAACTTGTTTCCCTCATTTACAACCGAGGAAATTGAGGCCAAAAGAAATTATATGATTCACTCAGGTTCACATAATTAGTAAGAATCTGAGGAATTATTTAAATTCAAGTCTCCCTCCTACCATGTCAATCATTCTCTCTCCTGCTCCACGTAGCTGGCTAGATAGGATAAAAGAATTAGGTAATGATATGGAATAGATTTCCTTTAAAATTCTACTCTTATACCTCCTTGTTCATGGAGGTGCCTTTGGGTTGTACAGATGCCAAAAGTCCAACATGTTAAGTGAACTGCATAGCATCATCTGAGGACCAGCCTAACTGCATTAGTAGAGGTTTAATGCTGGAAGGGTCCTCATTTGGAGATGCATTTTTACTGACCTTAGGAAAATGGTTTAAGGCACAGAGAAGTTGTAATATGAACTGGTGGAGGGCAGAGGGAGTCCCTGCCTAGATGAAATTATGCTTCTTGAAGGCCTGAAGTGATTAAAAAACCATTAGTGTAAAGCGGTGTTGGTGGAGACTGGAAGTATAATAGAATGGGAAGTTGCTCTACCACTTCATGCCTTGAAATTAATTAGTTTAAATGCAAATAGTCACTAAACAAGCCAATTTGGTTGTACTGAGATCCAATATTTCAGTACATTTAATAAAAATGAGTGGAAAATATAAAATCAATAATAGCATTTGATGCTGTCAGGAAAAGTTCTATGGAGATGCATTGGCAGGATTTAGATGGGATAAATCTCTTCTCACCTTACTCTCCCTCCCCAAAGAATGCAGGTTTTTATTTTTAATTACATTTTATTTTATTTCAGTTTTCAAGTATTTTCCCCTCCCATTGCACCCCCTTTCCCCAAAGAAAAACAAAACCCTTGTAACAAATATGCAAAACAAATTCCCTTATTAGTCATGTCTAAAAATGTGTCTCGTTCTGCATATTTAGTATGTCAACGGAGAAAGTATATTTCAGGTTTGGAAATTAATTTTTACCAAGGACTGCAAGTTGGGAATTAGGATGATGGAGAGGAAATATAGGGAGAGAGGGTGAAGAGATCCCAGCCTAACTAGAGCAAGAATGGGAAATTATTTGGAGGCATCTGCATCTTATTCAGTTTGAATGAATTTCAATATCTTGAAGACTTATTAAGTACTTAATATTTGCTGTAAATGGAACTAGGTTCTGAGGTGGATCCAAAGTAAAAAATTATTCAACCTCTGTCCACAAAGAATAGGAAAATAAGACATACACAAAAAGAAAAAATAAAAAGTTTGACTACCCTAAGGGAAAAGAGGGTAAACAGAGAAGTATCTGATTCTACATCTTTCTAGAGTTTAATTCTAGCAGTGCTAGGGGCAGGAGTGAGGATAGTAGAGAGTGGTTATTCAAAGTGCATGTATGTAATTGTGTATGTATGTATGTATGTATGTGTAGCTACTCTCCTTTCTCAACTTTCCCCACTCCCACTTGTCTGTCAGTCAGTAAGCATTTATTAAGTGCCCATCATATGTCAGACACTATGATAAGACCTGGAAATTCTAAGAATGGCAAAACCAAAAAAAACCAGAATAAACAAATATTGCTTTCAGGGAGCCCACAATGTAACATGTTAATGGACTGAGTCACCAAAGGGTAGTTGATGACTACTTTTACTCAAACTATTCTTGATGAGCACTTCTGAGCATGAAAGGATCTTACATAAATTTATTTAGATATCATGTAAAGATCCCCAATGTAAAACTTTAGTATGTAGGATTGTATTTGAATATGGAATGGTTGCCTGCCTATAACAAGTACAGGTCATGGGGGTTCAGGTGGGAATGTTTATGCATGGGACAAAGGGATGACTCACACCTCTAGGTTATTAGACAATACTTTTCTTCCTTCTAGAAGCCTCAATCCAATTTGCTTTAGGGATTGGTATTGGTGATGAATAAATCACTTCCCCAAGCTGTTTATTTCAAGATTCTGTGTCTCGATAGACAATTTAATCCCCTGATGAACAGGGTCAAGCAGATTACTCAAATTCTTTATTGGTCTTTCATGGGCCTCTTGGTTACTGCTGGGTCTGGGTTGTTTGTTTGTTTTTTTTCACCTACTCCTGTTACTAAGATGGGTGGGGTATATTTTGACCTTTCAAAGCTTACAAGGGCCTAATTGTTCTGTTCTGCCTCCATATAGTTGCTCACATAAGAAGAAAAAAAAACACAACAGACACATAAGTGCCATGTAGTCAAGGACACATGATGACCTGATAGGAAATAGGGCAATCCATAACTCCACTACTTGGTAGCTCACAGCAATCCTCTTTACCTGAAAGCCATGCAGGAAGAGAGCAAGGGATCATCCTTTTGAATCTCTTGATCCTTTCACTTTGAATCATCAGTATTTCTGGCTCCTCAGTCAACAAGAAGTTTTTCTATCACATAATACTATCCCCTCAGTCACTGTTGGCCTGAAGAAGACTTGTCATACCTCCAATATGCAGAGAATATTACATGTGCTCCGTATAAATCACCAGGCAGGGTTAATTCATTCTTATTTTAAGAACTGGGTCCACATCTGCATGCATGCCTATGTGTATAGGTAACAGGAGTTTGGTTATAGTACCAGGGAATCCAGTGAAAGAGGAGAGAAGGAAACAAGAGAAACCAAACAAGAGAGAGAATCTGAGCTCTAGGCTTGGACTGAGGACCCTACCATTGCATCTGGATCTGTCAGTGAAGGTGAGGGGGGAAGAGTTTTGGATAGCCAGATGGCTTATGGGATGTAGAGAAGATCCAAAGGTATAATGATTCCAAAAAAAGTCCTTTTTAGGCAATTTTGCCTAAAAATCTGTCATGTACCATCATAAAACATATTGTCTTTAGCGCAGGTAGATACTATAAAGCATGGATGCCTTCAGTGAAGAATTCTAAGAAGAGCAATGGAGATGACTTCTTATTTCTCTAGTTAGAAGAGTCTTTGTCTGAAAGAAAAAGGACTTATGGTAGAGATGGACTTTTGGATCTGTATTATTCATTTCATGTTACTAAAAACAACTATAAAGTTTCTTAATCACAATGATTATTGCAATGTGTCCATGCAACCACATGTTTAAAATGCTTTTATTTTTGTGTGAAAGAGAACAAAAACTAAAACCCTGAGAAAAGTGCCTTTTCCAAGCCAATTTAGAATTACTTTTTTTGGTCATTACATTTATGATTTTATCAATGATTGGAAATCAAGTAGGAGAGCATTGATGTGATTTACGTTTTAGCATCTATTCACTTCCCTTTTCTTTTAATATTTTTTTATTCTGAATTTAGCATTCACCAAAGAAGATGAACCTATCCATTTGTAAAGCAAAACAGAAAAAGAGACTTGCCTACGAAACCACCAGTCCATAGCTTGCTTTTCCATTTCTAGTTTCTCAGCATCTCTGGCTCATTCACCTTGCATGTCAGTACTTAACTCATTGATTCCTGTGAGGGTTAGGGTGCTATGTTCACTCCAATAAGCACATCCTTCCCCCAACCCCAGTTGCAGGAAGTTATTGTTTAATTCAGAGGTTCTACATGAAAGCATTATTTCAGAATTGAACAGACCTTGTGTCAGTACATTTTCTTGAAGGATGTGCTTAGTTCATGAATTTTTTAAAATCAGTAAGTTAAAAAGAGAGAGAGAAAGTAAAAACGAGGCTCTTTGGGGAGAAGTCTAACAAAAATAGGTTTTGCTCCAATATGTTTTGGTTTACTTTTGAGACAGCAATTTGAAAAAACAGATCTAATCGATTGAATAGTCTTTCCCAACTGCAAAAAGTGCTAATATAAGCTAGCATATGGTCAATCAGTCAATAAACATTTATTGAGCACCTACTATGTGTCAGGCTCTGTGTGAAGTACTGGGGATATAAAGAAAGGCAAAAGACCTCTGATTTCAAGGAGTTCATGTAATCAGGGGAGAAAAATATATAAAAAGAAACTGAAAAGGTGTAGATGGGAAAAGAAGGAGGGGGAGGGTTACTGGCCTGTGTGATACAATGCTGCAGCCAGGTGGGAAATGATGACATTATAGAGGATCTGACAGGAGCTCTTCAATTTCTACCCTCTACCTTTTCCAATCAGAAGAAGGGAGGAGGGGCCCAAGGGACAGGAGAGGTACGAGTTGCAGAGCTGATTTGATCTTGTGGAAAGATGAGTTTTCAGAGATGACAGTGAGATGCAGGTGAGAAATCATATCAAGGTCAAAAGGTAGGACAGTGCAATGAAAACACTCCTAGGTTTGGAGGCAAAGGATCCAAGTTTAAATCCTAACTCTGAGGTATACTGCCTGTGTAACCACGGGCAAATGAATTCACCTTTTTGGGCTTCAGTTTCCCTGTGTTAAGTAAGGAGGATGATCAAGATGACCTCTGAGATCTCTTCCAGCTCTAAATCTGTGATACTGTAATCCTGTGGCCCTATTGTACATGTACCATTTCTGATGATCAGGCTGTAAGTTAGGACACTAACACACAGCTGAGAGATGGAAAGGTCCTTTTTGTGCCTTTGAAATACTTGCCAGTTTGGAGGTGGACTTCTTTCTTACTGCACCATGATTGATGCCTTTCCTCAAATAACCACTAAAGACTAGATCTGAAAGTGACATTTCATTTTTAGAGTGCCTTTGTCACAAACATCACCTCCAAGGCTTGAATTCTAATGAACACTTTTGGATAGGTGAAAAAAAAGGTCACTCTAACTTCACATAAAGGCTAAGTACCTCATGAAACCTGTAAATAAAGGCAAAATTAAATAAGGAGGCAAGACCAGGGAAGGGAAGGGGAATGAAGGAATGCAAATATGCTGCAAATGCACCTCCAACAAACTCAAGCCCTTTTGTTCCCTGACAGTCCTGTTTCTACACAATGGGTTAGATACCTCTGTCCCAATGCCATCCCTATTTCCAGTATCTCTAGGCTTAGCTTAGATGTTCAGCTATATATGTTCTTTATCATTCAAATAAAACAAACATCAAAACTATTTCACAGAGAATAGAATATCCTCCCCCCTAGGCAAAAGAATAATGAGCTTCATTCTCCCTACCTCCAGCCCAACGAAACCAGCCTTTGACAGGCAGGTGGAGAGAGCCCCTGGACAGGGAAAGGAGAGAATGCCTCTCTCCCTCTTAGATTCAGGAACTGTGTAAGTAGCACCCTGACTGTGTAACCTTTGGAAGGATTGTAGCTCAGCTGGAAAGGGACAGGGAAAGTCAGTAAGGAACTTCATCCTCCATAATTCTCTCTGCTTCTTTTTCCACTGAATGTTGGAGCTGGAAGTGACCTTGAGATTCTATAGTCCAACTCCCTCCTGTACCTTTCTTCATTATGATGAAGATGATAATTGTACTTACTTTTGCTTAAAACTTTTCATCCCGGAACATTGTTAAGGCAGCAGAGAGCTTATTTGTAAACTACAAGTAGGTATAAAAAAGCATCTGGTAGCAGGCAAGTATATCCAAGTATATTCTAGTGTCTGGACTAAAACTTCCCCTCCTTTACCTCTACTTTGATTTGCTTATTGAGGTACATAGCATTGGGATGGGCATAGGGACTCTACCTGGGGCAGCATGTCATGGTGGGTAGAATGCTATTGTAAAATGGATATGTTTCTAATGAACCAGGTCAGGAGTTCAATTAATTTCAATTCAACAAACATTTATTAGGTGACTTTTTAAATCCAACAATAAAATAAGACACTTTCTCTGTGCTCAAGGAATTAAAATCTAGTAGGGGTACTAATGTACATAACTTAAGTACACATTATATAAGGCATATAATAGTCTTGTTAGCTATTATCGTTATCCTATTAACTCATTTTGGTAGTGCTTTTAAGGTTTGCAAAAGACTGTTTATAGAATAATTCTTTGATCTTCATTACAGTTCCTTGAGGTAGCTAACACGGATTATCTCCATTTTGTAGAGGAATAAACTGAGTCAAAGGAAGGTTAAACTACTTATATTGGGTCATATAACCAGGAAGTGTTAGAAAAATAAATCATGCTAAATCTCTCCTGACTCCAAGTCCAGCCCCCTTTTTGCTCCATCATGATGCAAGGTAGAATGTGTTAAGCACAAGTCCAGACAAAGCATTAGGAGAAATTTGAGTAAGAAGTCAGCACTTGAAGGCAGATTAGAAATTTCCTAGGTGACCTGGCATTTGAGCTAGGCTATAAAGGAATAGGCAGAGTTAATTAGTCAGAGATGTTGGAAGAATCTATTCCAGACATGGTAGCAAGCATGAGTAAAGTCATGAAGAAGGCAGAAAGAAAATTTTGGAATGCAGAGTGGAACAACTTGGCTACATCATAAAGTGACATGAGGAGGAATATTGTGAGATAAGGCTGAAAGGTCAAGTAGGACCCAGTTTCTGGAGGCTCTTGAAATAGCAAATCAGGAATTGCTGCTTCATTTAGCAGGCAATGGTGTTGCTGCTAAAGGTTTTTGAACAGATGAATTATATAAGTAGTACATTAAGAAGCTTATCGGGCTAAGAGTAGGAAGGATACATCAGAAGGAAGAGAGCCTCACTAATAATAGGAAAAATGCAAATCTAAACAAACCTTACACCTTGCAAATTGGCAATGACAATAAAAATTGCAATACTCATTTTTAGAACGTCTGTAGAACGATAGGCACACTAAGAGGCATTTTTGGTGGAGCTATGAAATCTTACAACCATTTTGGAAACTTAGAATTATGCAATTAAAGAAACTCTGATGTCCACATATTTTGAACCAGAGACTCCATTACTAGGCTTATCCCCTAAGGAAGCTATTGATAAAAACAAAATCACCTTATACACCAAAATATTTATAGCGGCATTTTTTATGATAGCAAAGAAGTGGAAACAAAGCAGATACTCATTGATTGGTGAATGGCTAAACAAATTGTGGTACATAAAGGTAATGGAATATTACTGCTATAAGAAACGAGTTGTGATGAATACAGAGAAGCATGGAAAGATTTACATGAACTGATGCAGACTGATGTAAGTGGAGGCAAGAAAACAATTCACACAAAAACTACAATAATGTAAATGGAAGGAACAACCACACATTAAAAAAGTCAAAATTGGAGGAGAGCTGAGAAAAAAAGCCATGAAGTTTACTTTCATCACATTCGACTAAAGGAAGGAATAAAATGCACACTCATTTTGGTATGAAAACCTATCTTACAATACAGGAAAGTGGGGGAGAAGGAGATAAGCAAGGGGGGAGATGATGGAAGGGAGGGCAATGGGAGGAGGGAGCAATTTGAAGTCAACACTCAGGGAGGGACAGGATCAAGAAACAGAAGAGAAACAAGGAGGGGCAGGATAGGATGGAGGGTAATTCAGTTAGTCTTACACAACACGACTATCAGGGAGGTCATTTGCAAAACTACACAGATATGGCCTATATTGAATTTCCTACCTTCCCAAAGGGAATGGGTGGCGAGGGAGGGATGGGGAGAATTTGGAACTCAAAAGTTTTAGAAACAACTGTTGAGTATTGTTCTTGTTACTAGGAAATAAGAAATACAGTTAATGGGGAATAGAAAATCATCTGGCCCTACAGGACAAAAGAGAAGATGGGGACAAGAGAGGGGAGGGATGATAGAAGAGAAGGCAGACTAGTGATAGGGGAAATTAGAATGCTCTGTGTATTGGGGTGGGGGAGGGGACAAATGGGGAGAAAATTTGGAACCCAAAATTTTATGAAAATGAATGTAAAAAGTTAAATAAATAAATTTATGTTAAAAAAGGTCAAAATTGATTTTAAAAAAATCATAAAGATTCAAGCATGACAAGAATGAAGAGATATGAGAAGGCACCTTTAACCTACCCCTTGGGGAGGTGGAAGGGCCACATGTTTTAAAAATTGCTTGTTTGCAGACTTTTTCAATGTATAGATTAGTTATTCTATAGATTTTCATCTTTAAAAAACTGTTATATGGGATGGCTTTCTGGGACGGAGAGAGGAGAATATTGTAGATGACTATGATTATCTAAGAAATAAAAGACATCAATAAAAACTTATTTAAAGAGAAAGAAGAGAGCCTGGAGGCAGGAAAACCAATTAGGAGCCTGTTAAAATAACTATAACAAGGACATCAAGGACCTGAACTAGGAGGCTTTTCAGGTGCTGTTGGATCAGTTCAGTCTCATTTAAATTTTGAAGTAATGAGATCAGTAGGTTATTGTAAATTAGGTCTATGTTTTAAAATAAAAACCATTCATATTAATTTAAAAATTTCCCTTTATATAACCTTGTACCTTTAGTTAACTTTGTTAGAGAGAAATAATTTTTAAAGCTGTGGACAGTGAAATTTCCTTTTTTCCTAGAGACAGCCAATATTATGAAAAATAGAGTACATGTATTAAGGATATACAAGAGAGGCAATGTGAATAGAGAGCTGGCCTCAGAGTCAGGAATATCTGTGTTTAATTTAGGAGGATCCTCTGACACATAGTGGTTGTATGGACCTGCCTCTCAGTGCCCCAAGGCAACTGTCTAAGATTGATATGTTGCAGAGCAACAGCAGATCTGCATTAATAGAGGGGTTTTCTTCCCTGGGACAAGCTATGAAATTACAGGTCTGGAGGAGGGTAGTGGGGATGGTGTTGGTACTGAGGGAAGAAAATATGTACATTTTCTAAAAATATTAATGCTCACATACAAATTTTTAACCTCCTCCGTCCCTGCCCAAAATTTGATTACTAAATTCATGTCTGAGAAATTTTAAACAAATTCCATTTCTACAATTGTAGCATAGCCATAAGATACGTGTGTGTGTGTGTGTGTGTGTGTGTGTGTGTGTGTGTGTGTGAGAGAGAGAGAGAGAGAGAGAGAGAGAGAGAGAGAGAGAGAGAGAGAGAGAGAGAGAGAGAGAGACAGCCTTTAACCAGTTCCTCAAACAGGATACCAATGGATTTGAGGTAGTAGCAAGAGCAGATGTTTTTGACTAGTAGGATCTGGGTTTGAATCCTGATCTTGCTACTTATTAGCTAGCTCCATGACCCTGGGAAAATAATTTCCTCTCTCTAATACTCAGTTTTATCATATGTAAATTGCAGGGATGGGAAGAGATCAAGGATTCTTAAAGTTTTTGAATCATGGCCACCTCGGGCAATTTGGTGAAGCTCAATTCCTTCTCAGAATAATGTTTTCTATGCCTAAAATAAAATGCATTATCAAAATATTAAAAGTTCAAAGACCTGAAACCAATTCTCCAAAGTGGTCTGAGTGCCCCAACTTAAGGATTCCTGAACTAAATGGACTTTGTTTTCTTTTAACTTTAAATAACTTTTCTTCTCCTCCTCCTCTTCCTCATTCTTATCTTTCTCTTTCTCCTCCTTTCTCTCTCTTTGGCTCTAAGTCTCACTATTTTTCATTGTTTCAACAAAAGAGAACATCCCTAAAATAATGTCTGATTATCTCTCTTTTATCTTTTAGGGACCTGAAATGTCTTCATATTTAGCACTCAAAGTTGAAACAAGTGGCAATGGATAGAGAATCACAAAGTATTGAGGAAAAGCAGCTGGGCATATTATATTATATTATATTATATAATATAAATTATGTTTTTGTTTTCCCTCCAACTCTTAAGTTCCTTTCCAAGGTCCTTAGTTTTACAAGATGATGGACTTCTTTGCAAGTTTTAATTTTTAAGAAACTAAATGTGATACACAGATTCATCTTTCATTTTAACTTTAGTAGTGAAGTCTATCTAAAACCAAATAACTGCCCATGTCATCATGTCATCATGCTGAGCTCTATAATTGGACTAGAATATGAACACTTCTCTTTAAAAAAAAAACAAAAAACCCCAACCTGGCTGCTTGAGGATCACTGTCGCCAAATTTATATTTCCTCAGGAAAAAAAAAAAACAACTTTGCCTTAAGAGATAATTTTCTGTTTTAGGGCAAGGGTATGTGTAAGAGAAAGCTCAAGGACTTTTGCCCTTACAGCCTTTTTGGCAAGTAAATCCCAGAAATTCTTGAACTGATAGTTTCATCTTGGAATTCAGCTCCTCTTCCTGGAAGAGCCTTGAGTGATTGGTAAGAGCAGCTGAAGAAGTGTGAACAGTACTACAACATTATTCTTTTTTTTTTTTCATCTACTTTCTTCTCAAAGCCTTTGAGTGTCTCTTACTGATATAACTGCTGCTAATCACAGCAGCCTACCATGGGGGAAAATTAAGTGGAAAAAAAATTACATATTAATTCCCCAAATTGTGGGTTGTATTTGTGGGAAGACAATGCTGGTATTGATGAGGAGGAAGAAAATAAATTCAATTTGACCATCATTTATAAAGTATATAATCTACTATATAAGAGATGTAATTACATATAATAATGGGAAATGCAACTCTTTTCTCATCTAAGTATTAAGAATTGAATTTCATTAAACTTATAAAAGAAAAAAGTTTAGTACACAAATTCTGCAATGGATGTGTGAACTTATCAAAGAGGATGCTACCTCTAACTCTAAGTCTACCCATCTATGCTTTGTTATCCCATGTGGCTGTTCTAGAAATCTTTCACAGAAAGCCCACATGACGCATTGGATGTTTGCCTTCTTTTAGATATCTTGACATTATTGGGAAACCAATAGAAGTTGTGGACTGATCATTGATTTTCTCCTCATTTTTGTTACATAACCAATCTACCTCCTTATTAGTTAATTAAGGACTAGGTCTCCATATCTCACCCAGGCTGAAAGTTCAGAGGCCACTCACAAGCTGGATCCCACTGAGATCAGGGCTAGATCTTTGATATGCTTCAATTCTGATATCAGTTAGTTCACCTCTCCTTAGGCAACAGGGCAACTCTACTCCCAGCGGTTCTCATATTAATGCTGAAATTAGCACCAGTACTGGATCAACTAACCTACAGCTCAGAACTCCTGAGCTTTTTAGATCTGCCAGCCTCAACATCTCTTTTAGCAGGGATTACAAGAGTGTGCCACCACCCCAGCCTATCTCCTTTTCCAGTCAGATATCATTCTGGTGACATCCTAACAGCACTTCTCCAGTGCAATTGTAGTAAGTTACAGAATACACAAGTCTACTTCTCCATTGATCTTTGGGTGACTCAACTTTAATTCTTTAGAAACTGTGGTCTTCCATGACATAGCCTCACTGGAAGAATGCTGATGTTAAAAAATAAGGATCTTTGTTTCAGTGAGACTTTTGGGGAACATTAAAAGTATTATATAGTTTCTCAAAGGCAAAGCATCTTGCTCTCTTTTTTCTATTCAACTCTGGATTCATCATCCATGCTTGCCCAATAGAGAGTCAAACAATATTATCTCATGTTTCAAGGAATCTTGTATGATCTTCATATATGCATGGAAGATATCTTGTTGGAAGGGATTCATTAAAGTAGTGTCCTACTTTGGTGAATCAGCGGACCAGCTTTATGGCTTGATTGTTCATCTATCTGTATATCATTGTCCATATAATATACATTCTTCCTCAACTTGGATTTTCCTCTTTATATACTTAAGCTAAAGTCTCTGGGCTGATGATGCTTCTCATTAAGGATGTTCTGTAACATCCCAGGAATTGATAAAATTAGAACAATATCATTTACAAAGCAGAGCATCTGAAGAGCTTCACCATCAATAAGGAATCTCTGTTGCATTTTGACTCTCCATGACACTGGTGAACATCTACAAGCAGAGTTGTCCCGGTTTTGTGCCTTACCATATGATAATCAGCATTGTCGAATAAGGTTATCTCTTGTTTTGTCTTTCAAGGAATCTTGTGTGATTTTCACATTTGTATAGGAGACATCTTGTTGGAGGGGGTCTTTAAGACAGAGTCTTGCTTTACTTAATCAAGTGTTTTGTCATGGTCAACAAAAAATAAGAATAGGAGATCTCAGTTGTGCCACTGTAAAAAAAATGTGGTCTGCTACAGAATTCATGAAGGTGCTATGATTTTATCAGTGTAGAGAACTCTCAGGGAAGAATCTTCCTCCATCAATGTAGATAAAATCTCTCTGTGACTTAGATAAGTCCTAAATACTTTCTCATGCCATATAGATAGGTCAAGTGACTTGTTCAGGGTCATACAATTGGTAATTTTCAGAGAGTGAAATCTGAACCCCTGTGTCTTTGACTCCAAGCCCTGCATTCTATCCTCAAAGCTGAACTGTTTATCTGCTGTAGAATATAGTATGTTGAAGGCTACCTATTCCCTTCTCATGTATTCACTATGGATACCTTTTATACATGCATAGATTATCCTCATAAAGATTTTGTAAAGATGGGAAAGAGGACAGATGAGTCAGTAGTTATTTTTCCTGGCTCTTTAAAAAAATTCATGATTTATGTGCAAGCATTTGGTAAACTGACATCTTCCAGATATCTTTAAAAATGGGTCTCATAGCACAGGCTTTTGGGCATACTTGGTCTGATCCACCTTCAATTTCCATCTTTTCGTTAGAGCCATCTCTACTTTTTATGCAACCAGAAGCCAATTGTTAAATTTCTAGTGTGATCGCTTACACCTGAGGAACTTACAGTGCTTACAAATCAGGAGTTGATTTATCATTTTGTAGATTTGTCTAGACTTAAGAAAGCATTTATAATGAAGCTTAAACTTAAAAGTGTGTGAATATATTTTATTTTCCAAAGAGCCTGGTGATTAAACATTTATCATCATGCCTCTATACTGCATCTGTAAACAATGAGATCAGCAGGAGTGAAGTAGAAACCCCCAGAAACTGTAATCACCAGACTGGGGACCTGGTGATCATAGTGAAAGTTCACTACATCAACACAACAAAAACAATTTAAGTGGCACTTTAAGATTTGCAAAGTACTTTACATTTGTTATCTTATTTAGCCTCACAACATCCCTGCAAGTAACCCAGAAAGAACTGCAGTACTAGAATCCAAATATATTAGTGGCACTGTCATTGATGGAGAACATGTTTGCTATGGGACCCTTTGCAGATCTTTCTCATTTTATTTTTGTTCATTGACCTAAATTTTATCTAAAAATTGAGATTATTTGATTTATCTGGGTATCTCTAAGAGTTCTAGAATTATATTTTACCTTCTGATGATTTTCACAATTTTATGAGGAGATAGTACTAAAATCTTACCCCATCCTTTCTCCATAAGATTTGTAAAATGAACATGTGTTCTCAGTTGGTTTTGTCTTTGTGTACCTTTTCTCTCTTTGCCAGTGTTAGCCAAGTTAGTGTATTTCCTGGACATGCTGATTGAGTTAAACCAGTTAAACTTGCTTTAAAAATATTGATAACTTGTGGTGATATTTGTTCCTATATCTATTTTCTCATTTTTAATGCAGTGGTTGTTTTACATTGCCTATTGCCTCAATTATGCACCAAATCTTTTCCATTTTTATTCTTCTAGCTTTGTATTGATTTAGACATTTTGGTCTTACAAGTTGGTAGTAAGTTTTTCTCAGACAGATAGCAGGTTTAGAAATGACTGCCACTTTGGTAACTGGTCATTTCATGTCCTTTACTCACCATGTCCAGTGCCTTTTTTCCCCCTAACCTCTAACTGAATTAAATATGCATACTATACAGGTATGAGCCTTCTCTGTCAATCAGTCCCCATTTTTAAAGTACCCTATTATTCACTGAGTATTGTACTATATCATCCATAAGCCTTTCAAACCACTTATTTCTTATTTCTGAATGATTTCCAATATAAATTTTGCCACTCTTCCCCACAACCACTTTTGCATTAAGATCACCAGGCATTATATAGGGTATGTTGATTTAATTTGGAGAGTCTTATCAGTTTTGTCATAGAATTTCTCTACTTCATTCTATAAACAATCGTTGACTTATAATAAGCAACTATCTTTATCGTGGTCTTTCAAACAAATTACTATGTTGTGGGGTTTATCAGGAGATACTTTCTACTCTTTACTCAATTTTCTATGATCCTTCCATCCACTTGATGGAAATTGCAGGTCATCCAAAATGGTTACCTCCCATAGAACTAGACATGCTCATAGCTCTCTGAGACAATTCACTTTACTCTCTTGCTGAGTGGACCCAATGAACTCTTATTTGCCTCATTACTGGAAGTACCTTAATGACGACTGGTGACTGATGATCAAGGTGGAGCAGAATACTGTCAGAGGCCTTTCCTCTCCTCTGTATGGTTTTAAAAGAGTACAGAGAAAAGACTCTGTTGTCCCTTATTTTTCACACTTTCCTTCAGACTTTTAGCAATGTGGGTAATTACTACCAAAGAGAGCAAAATCACATGCAGTGGGATAACAGATGCTTGCCCAGGAGAACCTGAGACTGGAGCTTGTCCCGTCCAGCGGGACTCAGTTATTCCGGGGGTCGAGGGGAACCCAGCCTGAAAGAGAAACGGGCGAGAAAAGGAGGGAGACCAAGCAGATTTTGTCAAGGTCTCAGTTTATTGAGCTCAGGGTACAGCTTATATAGTAGAAGCAGAAGCTTAGCCTTAGCAACAGCGGATTCTTGTCATCATCCTATTGGTGGAAGTATCTATCTAGTCACTATTCTATTGGTAGATGAGGGGGCCCACAAAGGTCGTCCAGGTGCGAGTTCTTCGGAAGGTTACCAAGGGGAAGTTTGGAAACCCGAGAGCCGTTACAGGGGGTGTGGTTCTCTCACGGGTGGGGGGGGGCACCTGGGTTTGAGGCACTTGAGCCCCAACAGGAGCTGCCTTCTTTTACCTTTCCATTCATTTTCTGAGCATTGATCAATGACTAGAAATTCTAGAATATGGATATTTCCAGCCTTGGTGCTTACCTTGAGGGTCAAGAATTCAAGTGTGCTGTGCTGGTTGCTCAGTGGGGAAGTATTTTTGTAATAACATGCTTCTCAGAAAAAGAAAGGACCGCAACCATGATCATTCAGCAACAAGACAATGTATCTGAGTAGGAGAGCTGGACCTTCCCAATTCTTCATGATAATTGCTGTGAGTTGCTAGGTGAATACAAAGTATCTGTTCAGTAGTCCCATTAGGGGTCTTTAATCAGGAACGGGGAACCTGGGGCTTCAAGACCACATGTGACTTCTGGGTCCTCAGGTGGGGCCCTTTGATTGAACCCAAGTTTTACAAATTTTTTTATTAAGGGGATTTGTTCTGTGAAGTTTGGATTTAGTTAAAGGACTGTACTTGAGGGCCTAGAGGGCCACATGGGCCTCAAACCCATAGGTTCCCCACTCCTGGTTTACCTTTCAGAGAAGGATAATTAGTAATTTGGGCTATTTTAGTATTTTATATTTCCAGTATTGGCTCACGTATGTGTAGCATAAGGATCCTTGCGACACCAACCTCCCTCCTTTTCCATCCTTCTTCTCTCTCTCTCTCTCATTCCCTCCCTTCTCCCTGTCTTTCCTTCCCCTTTCCTCCCCCTCAACATGCACTCATACTAGGAGGTGGGAGGATTCCCAGAAGGGTGGCCACTGCTACAATCCATGCTTATGGTCTATGGTAACCTTTGTAAGGAGTGGGGAATACATATCTACTATTGATTGCATTAGTTTCTGGTCCTTCACTGGTATGTTTCTCATGAAATTAATCAGCCAGCTAGATTCCAGCAACTTTTTTTTGAGACTGGGTCTCCCTTTCTATTCTAGGCTGGAAACATCATGTCCAATTATTGGACCTTCGTCTCCAGATCTGCTCCCATGCCTGTCCCCTGAAGGGATTTCTTCGGTGAGAGAAACCAAAGTGCTATCTGTATCCTAAGTAGGCAATATATGTTTATACTACCAGTATCACATAATTGTTCACTTCAAAGTTTCCCAGCTAAACCTTCATGGGCTTATATTAGTCATATGAAATTTATATCTTAGGAAACAGGGCACCGGTGATTTTCACTCTGAGAAAGTGCCTTTTCATTATGAGTCTACCTTTCTCACTGATTCTCTCACAACTGTCCCTAATTTTGCCCCTTCTCAACAGTCAAATTGTTCACAGCTGAAAGGGGGTACATTCTTTCATATATAGTTGCAGCCTTTCCATCATAAAAGCATTTTCTTTTGAGTGAAATAAAGACTGTCCCATAACCAAAAACCATTTTGTATCCTGAAGAAATCATTGTCCACATTTGGGCAAAATTGTTTTAGAGACATCCTTGAATTTTATTCTATGTCAGGGGTCTCTGGTCTCTTAAAAAGGACTCCTGGGTCATAGGGAAATACAATAAATAATAAAATAATCATTTCAATAAGAAATTATAAAAAGAAAAGAAAAAAAGTTTTTAAAAAGTCCTCTTACTCAGAAGTATCCCATGACTTTTTTTGGGGGGGTCTTTGAGTTCTGAATAAAAAAAAAAGATGGTACCAATGCCTTTATTTGCCTCTCCACAGGACTCATGACTGGATTTTATCTTCTGGTTTTATTTATTGTGAAGATTGATATAATTTAATTTTTCCACTTGTGTTCCAAAAAAGTTAGGAAAGCAAAAGTGAAAAAGAAGAAATAAAAGTCTAAAACATAATGATATATTCTACTAATGTTGAATACAGCAAGGGAAAGTTTAATAATCTGATAAACTTTGATTTTTCCTTTCCTCTTCCTCAGAATTTTAAGGATCGAAAATGAAACTAGGTGCCTATAGAGCTTCCATATAAATGGTAAGCACTTAATAAATGCAAGTTGTTTGCAATGATTTGTCAAGTCTAGTACTCCAACACTCATATTTTAGAGTGAAAAAATCTCCTTCTTCTCTAGGCAGAATGCTCCTGTCCTTGCCAGGTTGTTGCCAAAGTTCCACCTTCATTTTACTTGTGTGACCTTGAAGGAGACAACATTGACTTTGAATTCTTGATAAGCGTGTGTCATGTGAAAGACTAAGGTTTTAACATGTACATGTACACACACACACAGGTTATCAGAGTATTGTTTATTATACTTAGGAATGGGGCAATCTGAATTCACTAGAAAGTTACTCAGCCCTCTATGTACTAAATCAACACTGGAGAATTTATCATTACCATTAAAATGTTTAGTTACTTTTTTTCAGTTGTATGTGATTCTCTGTGACCCCATTTGGGATTTTTTTGGCAAAGATTCTGGAGTAGTTTGCTATTTCCTTCTGCATCTCATTTTACTGATGAGGAAACTGAGGTGAACAGGGTTAAGTGACTTTCCAAGGGTCACATGGCTGTGTGAGGTAACATTTGAACTCATTCTATCCACTGTATCACCTAGGTGTCCCCTGCACTAAAATAATTCACCAAGCTCCCAAAGTAATATGTAAAGACAAAAGTAAGATGTAAAAAAAAGAATTTATTTAACCTGCATTTTCACCATTCTCAACTTCCTTTTTCTTCATAGATACATTTTATTAGTTGATAATTTATGTGTCAGAGAGGAAAAAACCTGAGGAAAAAGTTTAGGAGATGCCTCTGAAATGACATCACTGAAATACTTCCAGCCAATTTTTTCTGACTCAGAATTTCATTGTCAAACTAGAGGAGAGTAGTTTCCTTTCCACTCTATACAACATCAGAGAGCCAAGCTTGCCAGTATGTTCCATTCAGCAGCTGGATATAACCCAAGGGGAAAAAAGGCTGAACTAATTATTGAGGCATTAGAAATGGAATAGCTACCTCTTTCCAAGTGGGTCCCCAAACAAACTCCACTGATAGGAGCGGTTTCCGGGTCTGTATTTCTCAGAGGGGTTCTTCAGCCCTGCCTAGGGAGGTCTTTTGCTTTAATTTCACTTTAACGAAGCAGGTGAAAGGCCATTTGGCACCAGCCAATTCATTTACTCCAGCTGTCGGAGAAGAACACAGTTGCTAGGCAACCCAAGTCTGCCTTTCTCGGTGCCTACATCAAGCTATGAAATTGAGAGTTGTTGAGGCTGTTGTCTTAGTGCAGTCAACTTAAAGCTGAAATGCCTCCAGGTGTAGGTATTCAAATCCATAAATTTCATAATCCTTAACAAAAGTGCATTATCCCTCGTAATTTTTTTTGCGTGAGTGAATATGTGCAACATATTTAGACAGTACAAGGTTATATTTTTCCCCATGAAAATAACAGGAATATGACTTTATGATCAGAACTAATTTACATTTTAAAAGATGAACGGATTCACAGCTGTATTTCAGATATTTCTTCCTGTCAACTTCTTTTAATTTTATTTCTCCTTTTCTCTTCCTTCCCTTTTATATTTTGGGCTTTCCTTTCCTTCCTTTCCTGTCTTCCTTCTAGACCTCCTTCCTTCTCTTCCCTTTTTTCTCTATGAAAATTAATTCTGTCATATTTTATACATCAATCTTCCTCTTACTGCTTGCCCATTGTGACAGTGAATTTGAAATGAAACACTGATTTTTCTTTAAAGCTTATCCAGCTAATATTTGCTTCTAACTTCTTACCCCAATTTTGTTTTGGTTTTAACCCTTGATTTGAATGGATTATTAACAGTTCACTACCCCAAACCTGCCAATTTTCCTCTTTCTAGTCCAATGTGTTCTGGGCAAGGAGATTTATTGCCTTTCTTCCTAAGACTTACCGGGCTGTCCCTCTGCTTCTACAGTTCTCTTGGCACATCTCATTAGCTTTGAGGCCACAGAGATTTCTGAGACTCTTTGTGTCTCTTTAGCTCTCAGTTTTCTAATGCAATCTCCTCTGTGTGATGTCCATGTAGGACATTCTTTTACATGTTTAATACCATGGAGATATTTCCATTGAGTGGCATTTAATTTGAATAGAGATGAAAAGAATATGTTTTTCTTTGTTCTTTCTTATCCACTCTGGAAATGGCTTGTGTGAGAAATGAGAGCAAATTGGTTTGGGTGAGTAGGCTGTCATTAGGGGCGATGGATCCTGGTACTGCAAAATGGGTAATAGAGCTGGAAATGATCAAAGGGAAAAGTTGGATTTTCCTGGAGAAATGTCTATTGAAGGGAGTAATATATTCCAAAAATGGATACCCTATAGTGGACCAGGGAAATATAGCATTAATTTGTCACTGTGGAGAAGCAGTTAGCAGAAAGAATGGGTAAATTATTCTTCTGCCCACTAAGGATTTGGCCTACAATAACCCTGATCTGAAAATTCTTTGTTGCAGACAAAAGCATCTGACAGAATTTTTAAAATGACTACAGAAATAATTAATGGTATATTTCTTCTTGTAATGTTGAGGAACAAGGGCCTAGTCACTTCTTTCCTTCCTTTTATTTGCAAACTAAAATATGCTCTTGTTAAATCAACTAATCGGTACAACTTATCTCGAAGGGGGTTGTCATAAAGAAAGATACAGATATTCTTCAGAGATGGAAAAGCACAAAAATCATTATGGCATTGAGTAGTCTGAAAACAGCTGGCAAAATTTTTGCATGTAGTAAAACTTTCTAATGAACTTAAAACTCTTTTGAATCTTCTCTGTCTTGGCTATTGGTTCTCTCTTCTCCTTTTTCATGACCTTCAGTCATCTTTATGGCCTCTCCCATCAGCTGTAGTACACATGAATTCTTCCATCAAGATGCATCTCTTTAAACCCCTTTCTTCTTCATTCCTGCTGGCATCACCTTAACCCAGAACCTAATCACCCTACTTACCTCTGGCTTATTGTTCAGTTGATTAGCTACTCTCCCTGAGTCTAAGATCACTGCTATATCAATTTTTCTGAAACAACATTTTTGTATGGCATATTGGATAGAGCACTAGGTCTAGAGTCAGAAAGACTTGGATTAAATCTGGTCTCAGACACAAAGTGCAGTGACATTGGGTAAGTCAGTTAAGCTCTATCTCTGCTTCCTCCCATATAAAATTAGGGTAATAATAGTGCCTACCTCCCAGGTTTGTTGTGAGCATTAAATGAGATATTTGTGTTAGCACAGTTCCCACCCATAGTGGAAACTTAAGAAATCTAAGTTTCCTTCCTTGCTCCATTTGCAATGTGATCTCTGTTACTTGTAACCTGGGAGACTTTGGGTAAGTCATCTAACCTTCATGGGTTTCAGGATCCTCATTTCTACAACAAAGTGGCTGGATTAGATGACCTCTAACTTTATTTTCAACCCTAAATTTCTAATCCTTGCTTCCCCAATTAGATTGGAAATTCCTTGAGGGTAAGTCCCACATCTCATTCTCCTTCTATGTGCCCCACAGGGACTATCATGATTAATAAATACTAATTGATTGATTTGATCTGTCTGCAAGGATGATTTAGTTTAACTGTTTTAAATGTATTTCATAATACATGAAACTCCAGCTTGATTGAGTTCAGTTCAGGTCTGTTTGCTTCTAAGGCACTATCACACATTATTGGTTTTCTCTAGGAAATTAGAGACCTTGATTAATGATAGCAGGTTAAGGGGCAGTTCTGTAGCTATTAATACCCAAGTTGACTTAAGCAATATGATATCAGGAAAATACTTTCAAATAGATATATTTAGTGGGATAGAAATAATTGGGGGATGGGATGAAATCTCTTTACTAAATTTTTACCACGACTCTTTTCTGTGCAAAACACAAAAATAAGCTAGAAAATGTAATTAGACACAAGAAGATATGGATCATTATGGTTATGTCATCATACAGAATCAGAGATTCTCAAATGAAGCTGATAAAACTTTGTTTGAATTAACATGGGATAGGGTTGAGTCGGAAATGAACGATACAGAAATGATTTGTCTTGTTAAAAGTTTGATGGCCTGTAAATCAATATTAGATTTAGACTATTGTTTTTCCATGAATTCCATCATGAAGTGAATTTCTTCTACCAAAATTCCCTTTTATTTTGGGAGTCTGATTATACTGGAAAAAGCTTTTGATAGGTCAATTTTCTAAACTCTTTAGGTTGGAACTCAGATACAAAGAGAATTTACTCTTAATTCTTTTTTCTTAATACCTTTTTAAAATTTATTTGTGACTCATTTCCACAAAATTTTGAGTTTCAATTTTTCTCCCCATCTCTCCCCTACCCCCACCCCATAACACCTTGTATTCTAATTACCCCTTTCCTCAATGTGCCCTCCCTTCTATCACACCCCACCCTTCCCTTATCCCCATCTTCTCTCTTTTCTTGTAGGGCAAGATAAATTTCTATACCCCATTACCTGTACTTCTTATTTCCTAGTTATATGCAATAACAACTCTCAACATTAGTTTCTAATACTTTGAACTCCAACTTCTCTCCCTCCCTACCCATCCCCACTGATAAGGCAAGCAATTCAATATAGGCTATATATATGTTGTTTTGCAAAAGCCTTCCATAATAGTTATGTTGTGTAAGACTAACTATATTGCCCTCCATCCTACCCTGTGTCCCCCTTTTTTTATATTCTCTTTTGACCTTGTCCCTTCCCAAAAGTATTAACATCTAGATACTCCCTTTTCCCATTTGTTCTCTCTTCTATCATCCCCCTCACCCCACTTCTCCCCTTCTCCCCTACTTTCCTGTAGTGTAAGATAGATTTTCATACCAAATTTAGTGAACATGTTATTCCCTCCTTAAGCCATATGTGAGGAGAGTAAGTTTCACTTTTCCCCTTTCACCTCCTCCCTTTTCTACTCCATTGAAAAAGACTTTTCTTCTCTCTTTTATGAATGACAGTCTGCCCCATTCCATTTCTCCCTTTCTCCTCCCAATATTTTCCTCTCTCTCCCCTTATTTTTATTTTTATTTTTTTATGGATATCATCTCTTCTTATTCAACTCAACGTGTGCTCTGTGTGTGTGTGTGTATGTGTGTGTGTGTGTGTCTGGGTGTCTGTACATGTGTGTGTGTGTGTCTGGGTGTCTGTACGTATGTGTATAATTCCTCCACCTACCCAAATATTGAGAAAAGTCTCAAGAGTACAAATATCTTTCCATGTAGGAATGTAAACACTTGACTTGCTCTGACAGTATGCATTGTTCTTCCTCATCTGAAAGGATGGAAGGAGATGTCTGTTCGCCAAGAAAGTAACCTTATATGGTCTTATTTTTTTCCCCCTTTTTTTGGGCATTTTCTCAGCCAGTTACTTGACTTCTGAATTCTTTGTCAAGAGGAGGGTCCTAGTGCTGCCCCTTCCCCCCAGGACCATATTTAGGGCTGAGATTCAGATCAGCTGCTCAATTCCCTCAGGGGCTTTGGGTGGGGGCAAGCCACCACTCAGGGCTGAGGTTCAGATCCCCTGCTCAATTCCCCCAGAGGCTTTAAGCTGAGCTTCCTGGACCATGGACCCAGGCTGCTTCTGTGACCACCGTAGCCACCTGCTGTCCACTACTGCTGCCACCACCACCTCTGCCATCACCTCTGGTGCTACCTGGGGCCAGTGCTGAGGGGACCCCTTTCCCCTCTTGCCCAGCTGGGAAAGCCCTCCCACACTGACCTTTGAAGCCTTCTTTGTTGCTTGTGGGTTGAGGGATCTGGGACCCTCCCTGCTGGGAATTCTGCACTGGAGATCTGTTCTGGTCCTGTTCTTCCCAGTGCCGCATGGCCAGGGCTGGGCTCTGCTCTGCTCAGGGTCCTGTGGGATAGACCTTTCCTGTCAGCCTTCCAGGTTACCTTCGGCTGGAAATCTCCTTCACTCTGTCGTTCTGTGGCTTCTGCTGCTCTAGAATTTGTTGAGAGTCATTTTTTACAGGTATTTTGTGGGCTGTGGGGGAAGCACTAGAGTATATGCATCTTTCTACTCTGCCATCTTGGCTCCACCCCCCCTTAACTTAATTCTTAATCTTAAATCTTGCTTAACCTGATTATTAGCATAGTGATATTTCACATATTATGAGAAGAAATATATTCTAAACTTTATAGAATTATAGAATCATAAGATCTCTAGACTTAAAGAGTGAAGAGGCCATATAGTTCAACTTACACCTAAATGACTATTTGTTTTTTGACTAAAATAATTAACATTACTGAGTATTCATTGAACCCAGCCAATGTGTAAACTTCCAGTGTGAGAGAACTCACTACCTCCACTGTCACCTAATTCCACTTTTTTGTCAGTTTTTATAGTTAGAAAGATTTTCACTAGAATCATCGAACCACAGAGTTAAAAGGCCCTGCTGGTTCTTGTTCAATCCATATCTAAATAAGTATCCATTCTAGAGCATTCCTGGCAAGGGCTCACCAAGCCTTTGATTGAAGACCTCCAGTAAGAATCGGCCTGAAACAGTATGCTAAACTTTTGGAAAAAGTCCAGGTATTATTTTCCTTAGGTCAAACCTAAAACTTCCTCTTTGTAACATTTACCCATTACTCTTAACTCTATCTTTTGGCACCATGCATGCTAAGTCTGATATCTCTTCCATATCATAACCCTTCAGTTGCTTGAAGGCAACAATGATACCATTGTTTAAATAATTCTAGTTCTTTCAACTAATTTTTGCATTATTTCAGTTCTTCCCCATCCTGGGCACTTCCTCGTTCCTGTGCCATCTAGTTTATCAGTATCCTGTCTGAAAATGTGACTCCTAAGGCTGAATTTAATACTCTATATATGGTCTTATTCAGGCAGAACACAAAAGGACTATAATCTTTCAAATCCTAGATATTAATCCTCTTTTAATGCAACCTAATAACATCACATTACTTTCTATGCCCACCATATCACACTATTGACTCACATTGGGTTTATGGTTCACTAAAGCCTCCAGCTCTTTTTCAGACAACCTGCTATCTAGCCATATGCCCAGCATCCTGTACTTTTTAAGTTGACTTTTGGAACCCAAGTGTAAGACATTGGTGACTCTTAAATTTTTGTTTCTCCTCAGGGTTCTTGCCTATTCAAATCTTGTATCCTGAGTATCTTCTCCAATGTTTCAATGATCTTTTTAAGTTTGTGACACTGGAAAATTTGATAAGCATGTTAATTATGTCTTTATTCAAGCCACTGATAAAAAATGTTAAACAGAAGATGGGGGACTTTAATCTAGATTTCTGCTGGAGTGCTCTCCAGATGATGGAAAAGCACAAATCCCTGAATACACAACTGAAAACCTTCTTAGATGTCTGCATCAAACAATGGCAACTTATTTAGAGTAATCATTTAAACTGTAGCTAAATCATCTAATTATACTGTATTGTCTAGTCTATCACTTGCAACAAGAATAGCATAAAAGACTTCCTCAAATACTCCACTAAAATCTAGGTAGCTATTTCAATTATATTCCATTTACCTACTGTAATGTTAATGGGATTATGATCTTCCCTGCCCATTAATAGGTCTCATATGGGAAGCTTGCATATGGGACGTTTGCTTGTAGGAAGGCTTGCACACCTTTTGCTAATTTCTAATTAGGCCTCAGGAGGGTTGTGATGCCTTCTAGCTCTGAAAAGTGCTACTCTGAGTTGGTATTTTGCTTTGGGGGGCTTGCTTGTGAGAACCTTATGATTCCCTGGTTGAGACCCTGAGTAATCTTATGTTCAAGATTGCCCTCCACTCCCCACCCCACCATTGCTCAGATGTAAAGGCTCTCTCCATCCAGGGATGTATGTAAAGTGTATAGCAATATTACTGTGATTCAGGCAATGGAGCTCTGTCTGTTGGTCTGCTTATATTTTCTCTGAAGTTCAGGGTGCTGACTTCTCCCCTAACCTAGTGAATATAATTAAAAAAGATTGTTGACTCCTTAAGCGGCTATCTTTTCTAGTAAAGCAGACCTAGACATCCTGGGTGTACTAGGGTGCTTGCTGTTACACCTACTCTTCTTAGAATCCTAGAAAATAAAAGGAAAAGAGACTTCTGCCATCACCTTGCTTTTGGGGATCACTACTTCTTTTCCTAGATCTTTTAGAACCATGCATTTAGTAATGCTTCAGCATCTCAGTGGATCTAGGATCTTACTGATGCAGGTACTCTTTCCAACAATGTACCTCACAACTCATCCACATTCTCCCATTTTGTGAGACTCTTGTCTCTGTCCTTCCATAAAATCTTCACAGGTGGGTTCACCCAACATACCAAGTGACTTTCTCTAGACTTATTAATAGATTCTAGAATTTTGCGAAGAATTAACTTCAAGCTCACTGACCTTTACTATGCAGATTTTATCCCCTCTCTGTTTTAAAAAATGTGCAAATTTTGCCATTTTCTAAGTCAGGAGTTCTTAACCTGGGGGCAGGGAATCTTTTTTTTTTTAAAAATATATTTTGATCCTCCTATTTCAGTACACTTGGTTTACTTTATAATATGATGTATATCATTTTATGCTTTTAAAATATTATTCTTAGAAGGGGTTCATAGACTTCCACAGACTGCTAAAGAGGTCTGTGGCAAAAAGGGGTTAAGAACCCTTTCTCTTGATAGATTCCATTCTCCATTCTTCCAGATATTTCAAAGACTACTAATAATGGTTCAGCAGTACTATCTCTTTCAGTTCTTTCAGTAATCTGGGATGTGGTTTATCAGGGTCTGGTGACATGAACTCACTGAAGATATCCAAGTGCTCTTTTACCATATTCTCATTTATCTTGGGTTTCATTTCCTGTTAATCATTTTTGGTACAGTCATCCAAGGTGAAATATCATTCTTCTTTGGGAAGAGAAAACTCAAGCAAAATGAGAGTTGACTCATTCTGTATATTCCTTATGACTTCATGTTGTTTTCCATTATTATCTTTTCATCCAGCCTGAGCAAACACCCCATCTCTTCTTTTGTCTTCCTGTTTTCCATGATAGCTATATTATGGAATATATATAAAAACAAAAAGCAAATAAAAATATTTTAGTCTTTACTACTAATTGCCCATCTCAGCCCATTCTGCACTTCCATATTCCTGACTCTATAGGCCCACAGCATAATTTTGTGTTTGTCCTCAATTACCTTCCTTAGTATTTTCTTTTTTAAGATATCTTTTTAAAATCTGAGTTCTTCGATGAGCTCTATGCACATACATTCATCTCTTTAAGTATCTCTCCTCTCTCTTCCTTACTGGAATCACTTTTTTCCTCCATCTATTCAAATTTAATTCTTAAGAACTGTTTATCTCTCTTGTTCCAGTTTCCTTTGAAGAATTTTAGACCATTGGAGTCTACTTCTTCTATTAAGCCTTTGAAATTCTCTGTATTAAAATTCATGATATACATCATGGAATCTAAATCAGACTGGTGACTTACCCCTAGCACACCATCTCTACCCCAAAACCAGTTCCTCCTTATTAGAGTTTTGACTGAGAATAACATTTCCCCTTGTTGCTTCTTTATTTAAGTAAAATCAGGAAATTTTTAACTAGGTTGCTTTGGTGAAATTAGGAGAGGGAGTAGAGAGAATGACAGATATAGAGATAAACAGAAAGAAAAGAAAATACTCTAGCAGATGTCTAGATCAAAGTCCTCTATCATTAAAATGTCATACTTCCTTTTTTGGTTTGTGATTTATTTTCTAAACTCTTCATCTATTTTCTGTCCTATTAGAGAATGGTATATTCTAATGACAATGACAATATAATTTCTGTTGATATTTCCACAATGATTTCACCTCCTTAGACTCAGATTTGCTTATATGAATATATCCTTGGATCTGCTCACATGAGGATATCCTCTTCAAATACACTGCTTCACTGTCCCCTTCATTCTTCTGTTCCTTTTAAATAAGATAAAGCCTTTCAAAGACACAGTCCATCATGAATACTATTTCACTAAGTTCATACCAAAGACAAATTTGCCTCTACATTATGATCTCTAATTTGCTCTATTACCTACAATTTATACATTTGAATATAGACATCTGGGATCATGAATTTTATTGTTTGTTCTCTTTTTTGAAATAGCCTGCCACATGCTTGTCCTCTCCTGCAATTCTTCCTGTCTTGTACTTGATAATCTCTATGGTATCTGGCTTGGTTGTTTTCTCTCTTTCCTTCCACTTTTAGTCTAAAAACCCTCTCAGTAAGATCTGAGAGATTCCAAGCAAATATAGTCTTATTTTTGCAATTTTAATTTTACTTTTGTCAATTGACAGCCTTAATTTTCTCTTCCTTTCCACCATTGTAAAAAAGGAAAAAACAAAATTCTTGAAACATATGTGCATATTTAAGCAAAATAAATTCTTACATGGACCATGTCCAAAAAGAGATGTTACATTCCAAGTCAGTCACTTAGCTGTCAGCACATGGGTAGTATGTTCATTCCTGCTCCTGGTTTGTCATTAGATTGATTAGAGTTCTTAAGTGCAAGTATGTTTTCACCAGTCCTTGTTAGGTGTATTTCATCTTTGGTCAAGAACTCACCACCACTATATTTTGAGCCATTTTCCTTAAATCCAAATCCTATTCTGAGACAACATCTTCTTAGTTTACTTCCAAAATCTGTCTTTCTCTTCTGACACTCCTTTTAGCCAGAGATAGTGATTAAATACCTCCTAAGCCCCAGGGGTTTATAATCCTTTGTAATACCTTTTAGCTTTCTTGCACTAGCATTATGAACTACCAGAAAAGAATGTTGGTCTTTAAGTTTGACAAGTCTCTGGAGGTTCTTACGTGATAAAGAATTCAGAAATTTCTTTATAATATCATAACTTATTCTACCTCTCCTTCTGCCTCATTTCTCCTAAATCTTGTTTTTAACTTCACTATAACCTCTAGTTCCTCGACCCCTCAATATTCTCCCAGGTATCAAGCCTGTTCTAACTTCACTTTCTTCTCTTCCCCATAATGACCCCATAATTGGTCAGTTCAATATTATACTGTCCTCTACTTGTGAATCCCTTGCTCCGTTGTTCTACCAGTGATCATGCCTTGTCAAATCCCAAACATGGATTACTCTTAATTTACTTGTCTGTGCTAGAAGTCATTAAATCAAGATGGCAAGTTTAGGCAATCATTTTACTCTTCTCTAATTTATTCTCTGCCAAATACTCTACAGTGGCTATTCCCAAACATTCTCCCATCTAGCTTTCTACAATGCACCTTCACTCCTCCCTTTCACCAGAAGATCTCATCTCATACTTCAGGGAAAAACAAAGGCTATTGTTCATAAGTTCCCCTCTTACCCTCTTCTATATACCTTCATCCTTTGATATTATCCCTCATTTTCTCTTTCTTTCTTCCAGTTCCCTGATGAAGACTATCCTTTCCCCTTCTACCTATGATCCCATCCCATTTGCTTCCTCCAGTGTGTTGCCTTTACAATCACCCCCACTTTTTTTAATCTCCAATCTCTCCTTTTCTATAAACTTTACTGCCTAAAACATATCCCCCATCCGTAAAAAAAAATCCTCATATAACCTGGCTAACCACTCAAGCTGACATCCTATATCTCTCCTCTCTTTCAGAGCAAGAATCTAAGAGAATGCGATGTATTCTTTGTTGTTGCTGTCATCTCCTTTTCCTTCACTTCTCAGTTTCTTACAATCTAGCTTTTAATATTAACTTAATAATTAAACTACCACCTGTAAAATCATTTAAAATCTTTTTGTTGTCAATCTAATGTCTTTTTATTAATTCTCCTCATTATTGACCTATCTCTAGGCTTTGATACTGTTGACTATCTACTCCACTAATGATGAGCAAAATTAGTGTTTTCATTAAGAAATTTCCATGACGGAGAAGTTATCAGAAAAAGTAGATTCCAAGGATGTTTCCTAACCACTTTTGGACACTGAGAGTTGTCCCCAAAGCTAAATATAACAGAAAGTTATGAGTAACTAAATTTTATCTTGGTCAAAAAACAATGTAAAAATATATAAACAATTGTGATTTTTGTGAAAATGGTGAGAGATAGAAGAAATCTGAAATCATCTTTGAAATGAGTAAAAAAATACTATAGAATACATTCATTTGTATGGAGATGGATGAAATATATATCTTTTGTTTTGCTTAGTGAAATCAAAAGAATTGACCCTTATAACTTTCATTCCTAAGGCTATTTACTTCCTTTACTTACCTTCTTCCACCATCAATGAAAAATTGAGATGAAAGTGTCAACAACATATACAAATCTGGTGAATATGATGTACATTCATTTTTATAGATCAACTTCATTTAGCTCATGCATAAGATGGTAAATATACCTTGCTTTAAGAAAACCTCTTATGAAAAAGTAAAGATTCACTCCAAAGATAAACACACGCACTTAGTATTTATTTACAAAATGACTTTGTAGTGTACAGTCCCTTCATGGGACTGAGAATAAAAAGTAAATTAAAGTCCATCTAGTTGTAAGGGACTGGCTCTTTCTTATGTGAGTATTTTGGTTATTGAAAGCATCAGGAAAGGAACTTTAGGATCAGAAAATGAACTTTTGTGTAAATAAAAAGAATTAGCTCTACTTGTAAAGGACATGAAGTACTGCTCCTTTTGAACATGAACAATTTCTGGCTGAAAAGCACAGAAAAATAGCTTTTGTGCATGAAAAGCCAATAAAAATCCATGCATGAAGGAACAGATTATTCTTCAAGTGTGAGGAAAGGTAAAAGGAGACTCAATAAAAGACTGAGAGAATCTCTTTGAGTACAGAAATGACTAAGACTGCAAAGGCATTGTGGGACCTCATCTAATTTGCATAGAATTATTTGTTTTAAAGGTTGAGAGGTTAAAACAGAAAATGACAAAGCTTGGATAAATAATATAAATGAGTAAATTTGGACACTATGGGAAGAACAAAGACTTGATTTCATAACTGACAAAAACTTGGATTTCATGAATTTTACTTCTTTTTTACTAATTAACTTTTAGTCTTCAACATTCATTTCCACAAGATTTTGAGTTCCAAATTTCTCCAGATCTATCCCCTTCCCCGACCCCAAGACACCATGCATATTGATTACCCCTTCCCTCAATCTGTCCTCCCTTCTATCACACCCCTCCTTCCCCTTATCCCCATCTTCTCTCTTTTCTTGTAGGGCAAAATAGATTTCTATACCTCATTACCTGTATTTCTTATTTCCCAGTTGCATGCAAAAACAATTCTCAACATGTGTTCCTAAAACTTTGAGTTCTAACTTCTCCCCCTTCCTCCCTCCCCACCCATCTGCACTGAGAAGGCAAGCAATTCAATATAGGCTATATGTGTGCAGCTATGCAAAAGATTTCCATAATAGTCATGTTATGAAAGACTAACTATATTTCCTTCCATCCTATCCTGTCCCCACCCTTATTCTATTCTCTCTTTTGATCTTGACCCTCCCCAAAAGTGTTTACTTCTAATTATTCCCTCCTCTCATTTGCCCTCCCTTCTGTCATCCCCTCATGCCCCACTTATACCCTTCTCCCCTACTTTACCATAGCGTGCATGTTATTCCCTCCTTAGGTTAAATGTGATGAGAGTAAGTTTTTCTTTCCCCCTCTTGCCTCCCTGATTCCCCCTCCATTGAAAAAGTTTTTTCTTGCCTCTTTTAAGAGACATAATTTGCCTCATTCCATTTCTCCCTTTCTCCTCCAATATATTCTTCTCTCACCCCTTAATTTTATTTTTTTAGATGTAATTCCTTCCTATTCAACTTACCCTGTACCCTCTGTCTATATATATATATATATATATATATATATATATATATATATATATATATATATATATAAAAATTCCTCCAACTACCCAAATACTGAGAAAAGTTTCAAGAGTTACAAATGTTACCTTTTCATGTAGGAATGTAAACAGTTCAACTTTAGTAAGTCCCTTATGATTTCTCTTTCCTGTTCACCTTTTTATGCTTCTCTTGATTGTTCTGTTTGGAAGTCAAATCAGAGTCAACTCTGGTCTTTTCATCAGGAATGCTTAAAAGTCCTCTATTTCATTGAATGACCATTTCCCCCCCTGAAGTATGACACTGTTTTTTTATATTAATTTTATTTATTTTCAGTGTTCTACAAACACTACCATATAACTTAGATTTTTCCTTCTATCTCCCCCTACTTCCCCCCTCCCTTCCCGAGATGCCTTACAATTTTATATAGGTTCTACACATACATTCCTATTAAATATATTTTCACTATACTCATGCTGTGTTGAAAAATTATAATGAATGGGAGAAGTCATGTAGCAAACCAAAACATAATAAACAAAAAAAAACCTGATCTGGTATATTCTAAGACTGAATTTCATAGTTCTTTCTCTGGATGTTAAAGGCATTTTGCCTTAAAAGACCATTGGGAATTTTTTTAAGTCCTTGCATTGCTATGAAGTTCCAAGTCTACCAAAAAAAGCTCTTGCACACTGTGGTCGCTGCTGTGCACAAAGTTCTCCTGGATCTGCTCCTTTCACTCAGCGTCAGATCATATAAGTTTTCCAGGCCTCTCTGAAGTCTTCCTGCTCATCATTTCTTATAGCATAAGAGTATTCCATTACATTTTTATACCATAATTTATTCAGCTATTCCCCAGTTGATGGGCATCCCCTTGATTTCCAGTTTTTGGCCACTAAAAAGAGTGCTGCTATAAATATTTTTGTACATGTGGGACCCTTTCCCATTTTTATGATCTCTTGGGGATACAGTCCTAGAAGTGATAGTGCTCGGTCAAAGGGGATGCATATTTTGGTAGCCCTTTGGGCATAGTTCCAAATGGCTCCCCAGAATGGTTGGATCAGTACACTCAGTCTTGCTGGGTAGGTGATTCATAGTTTTAATCCTAGTTCCTTTGACTTCTGGAATATCATATTCTAAGCCATTTGATCCCTTAACGTAGAAGCTGCTAGATGCTGTGTTATCCTGATTGTATTTCCACAATACTCAAATTGTTTCTTTCTGGTTACTTGCAATATTTTTTCCTTGACCTGGAAACTCTGGAATTTGGCTACAATATTCCTAGGAGTTTTTCTTTTCAGATCTCTTTCAGGAGATGATAGGTGAATTCTTTCAATATTTGTTTTACCCTCTGGTTCTAGAACATCAGGGAAGTTTTCCTTGACAATTTAATGAAAGATAATGTCTAGGTTCTTTTTTTTTTTTTTAGCACGGTGTTCAGGTAGTCCCATAATTTTTAAATTGTATCTCTTGGATCTGTTTTCTAGGTCAGTTGTTTTTCCACTGAGATATTTTACATTACCTTCTATTTTTCATTCTTTTGGTTTTGTTTTGTGATTTCTTGGTTTCTCAGAAAGTCATTAGCTTCCATCTGCTCCATTCTTATTTTTAAAGAGTTATTTTCTTCAGTGAACTTTTCAACCTCCTTTTCCATTTGGCTACTTTTGCCAAATTTTAAACCATTCTTCTCTTCATTAACTTTCTGGACCTCTTTTGCCATTTGGGTTAGTCTGCTTTTAAAGGTGTTATTTTCTTTAGCGTATTTTGGGTCTCCTTTAGCAAGCTGTGGACTCACTTTTCATGATTTTCTTGCATCACTCTCATTTCTCTTCCCAATTTTTCCTCCACCTCTCTTACCTGACTTTCAACATCCTTTTTGAGCTCTTCCATGACCTGAGACTATTGCATATTTTTTTGGAGGTTTTGGATGCAGAAGCCTTAACTTTTATGTCTTCCTCTGATGGTATGCTTTGTTCTTCCTCATCTGAAAGGATGGAAGAAAATACTTGTTCATTAAGAAAGTAACCTTCTGTAGTCTTATTTTCTCTCTCTTTTTTGAGCAGTTTCCCAGCCAGTTACTTGACTTCTGAGTCCTTTTTCAAGTGGAGGGTATACTCTAGGGACCTGTACATTCTCAGTTCCTCCAAAGCGGCACAGTCAAGGGAGAGTTGTGTACTCCTCTCCTGACCTGCACTCTGGTCTGTGAGTAACCACAAACTTTTCTGGCCAGGATCTGCAAGTAGAATTTCCTCTCCAGATCCTCCACCAGCTCCACCATACCAGTGTTCTTTCTCACTACAGGTCTACCAATCAGGGCTGAGACCCAGATAAAGACCCCCAGGGTCTTTAGGAGGAAGTGTCCAAAAATGGACACTACTGCCTCAGTGGCTGCTGCTGCCCTGGGCCCAGGGCTAGGGCTGGACCCTGCTCCCTTCTCACCTATGTGAAAGAGCTTTCTCACTGACCTTTGAAGCTGCCTTTGGTGTTTGTGGGTTGAGAAATCTGGGAACTGCAGCTGCTGCCCATGATTCTGAGCCCTGAAGCCTGCTCCAGTCCTGTTCATGCTGCACTGTATGACCAAGGCTGGGCTGCGCTCTGCTCTAAGCCCAGTGTGATAGATCCTTCTTGTTGGCCTTCCAGGCTGTTTTGGGTTGAAAATCTCTTTAAATCTGTTGTTTTGTGGTTTCTGCTGCTCTAGAGTCTTTTTTTTTACAGGTATTTTATGGTATATGGGAGTAGAGCTAGAGCAGGCCCAAACTTCTACTCTGCCATCTTGGCTGTGCCCCCTGTGAATCTTACTTCTTAAGGGAGGGACGAGTCATGACTACCAAGAGACTCTGATTTGTGCCATTATAAGTGGTGAAAGACTTAGCAGAAGAGTTAATATAATAAAAGGAGCAGTTAAGAAGGCAACAAGTGCTGAGTGAGTGGTCAAATGACAAGGCTTCAGTTACTATATTTGGGAGGGCACTGACTGAAAGAGAAGAATTGTCCATGGGTTACCTGAAGAAAAGCCTGGAATCCTGATTAGAGGAGAGCTTAACTCTGCTGAAGTTTCAGCTCTTCAGCATCATCTGTAGCTGGAGAGAGGCAAAGCATCTCAAAGTTTGCTTTCTGCTTACACTCTCTAGTTTGATAGGAAAAATCAAAGTGGAGAAGAGGTTTTGTAATTGTCTTGCTATAAACTTATTTTATCAAAATATAAGAATATTTGTAGAAAAAAAGCATTTGACACAGTTCCTAGCACATAGGGGGTATGTAAATATTTATTTCTTTTCTTATAAGCATATCCTACTGAGAAAAGAATTGGCTATGCTTGTTTGTATGACCCAGAAAGACATCCTGAGGAGTTTTGTTACAAGCTCTGCCTTACTGAAACAGGGTTATGAGAGCTAATTAAACAAAACAGAATTAGTTGAGTCAGGAGGTGGCTGGATTTCTTAACATTGCCCCGTCTGTCAACCTGATGACATTTGCAATCATCTGTCTTTGGTATATTACTTGTCATTCTAACAAGGATGATATTTGCTCAGTTCCTTTTTAAGGGAATAAAAGAGCTTATCACTATTTCATAATTTCAAGGGTTGAAAGTGTAGAAAAGAAACTGATTTTCTCAACAGGAAGGCAATAAAGAACAGAAGGGGAGCAGTTAGTAGAGAATCAACTTTGTGTGAAGCATATTGTTGCTTAAAAAACCATTGTCATTCAGCCTTACAGTATAGAAATATAAATTGTCCTTAGCACATAAGTTTTCCTCATTCATGTGCCTCTTAACTAGGTTTCCATTAATGTGTGCTCATTCTTCCCCGTAGGGACTGCATGGATTTGTGGGAGAGTGTGACCCAGGTTTATATGTATACTGTATTGTTTTGATTAATCTTTCATTTGTTTTATATTAGTGGTGTTATCATTCTTGTTAATATTTTTGCTTTAACTTAGTCATTAAACAAATTGTTCTATGTTTAAGATTATGCAATAGTGACTGTGATTGGGGGTTAACTAAAAGCACACTACTGGAAGCTCAGAAGCTGTAATGGTAAGTAGTAGGTATATATTCTACCCCCACCCCCATATAGGTATTATCCCTAGGCCGCTGAGAAAGTTTTTGAGTTGTAGATGTCTAGTGGTAACCCTTCTCTGGAAACCCCAGACTAGCCAGTATGAGGTTAGGTTGGACTGAGTGAGTCAGTGCAAAAGAGGAGGTGGCTATACCTCACACCAGGGTGTACATAGTAATTTTATAGGTGAAGAAACTGAGGCCCAAAGACTTGACCAAGACCACACACGTAGCTAATAGGGGAACTATACTTAAATCCAGGTTCTCTGACTTCAAACTCAGTGTTTATGGAACCATATCAGGTGAAAACACCTCTTTGAAAAGAACCAACTTCTCTTCCCCCATGTACTTTCATATGCTTCAACCTGCAAAATAAATTAAAATTGCATATAATTATTTGCTAATGCTCTATTAGCAGAAAGTGAAATGATCCGTACTGATGATACACAGTATTGTGCTTCTTTCATCACTATCTCATATGACGAGTTGACCCTTCCAAGTGATCCCTTTCTATTCCATCTCTGGCAGATTGCCTCTTTTATCATCCCTGCATTCTCACTTATCTCCTTCCCTATCTCCATCACTGAGTAACTTCTCATCCTTTGAGGTTCATGCTTTTCATTCCTATAACCCAATCAAAATCCTGGTAGCTATAGATCTCAGATCATTCCCCTTCCTTCTCCAATAAATCCAGTACCTGGCTCAAAATTTTTCTCTCCTTCTTAATTTGTGCCCTTATATTAGGGGACTTCAAAACACATACTGACTCTTCCCTAAACATGATAACCATTCAGTACTTCAACCCAGTTCCCACCCACCTGCAGCCACACACAAAAATGGTCATAATCTCAATTCTGCCATCATCCACAGATTTACCACTTCCATGGTCAATAATTGTAAAATGCACTTATGCAACCATAATCTATTGGCCTTCCACTTCTCCCTCTGCCTTTCCATACTTAATTTTACTATTCATCTACACAATGACCTCTAATCCCTTGACCCCTCAGCTGTCTCCCAGATCACCACTGTACTAGCCACTCTCTTCTCTTTTCTTCATATTGATCTCTTGGTGAACTAGTTCAACTCTATACTGTCTTTTTCTTTTTAATTCCAAATGCCCTTGCATTTCAATGATTATGTCCTGCCAAGCCTCAGCCTTGGAGCACTCCTACTATTTACTGACTTTGCTTTTTTTGTGTTGCTGAATGAAGGTGGAGAAGACTGTTCCATTGTTCTATTTGGGTTCATTACAACCTTATATTATACAACCTCAATTGGTCCTTCATTATAAAGTACATAGTACTTTAAGATTTGGAAAGTACTTTATGTATATCATCTCATTTGATATCCACAAAAATTTTGTCAGCTGGGTATTATTATTTCATTTCGATTTTGCTGATAGAAAAATCTAGATTTAGAGGTTAAGTGACATCTATTGTTCCCCAGCTAATTAATTTCTCAGGTGAGATTTGAACTCAGGTATTTCTTGACTCCAAGTCCATTGGAGTATCACTAATGAACTCAATCCATTGTAGTAGAGGTTGTTGATTCAATTGTTTGTATAGCTTTACAGTAGAGACTCCTTAGAACAGAAATTATATCTTCTAATTTTTTTAAGCTATTTGTAATTTTTCACAAGGTAATTTTTATTACCTGTATGACCACAGGCAAGGGACTCTGACCTTCTGGACCTCAATTTCCTCATCTGTCAAATGACAGTGTGGGGTCAATTTCTCTGAGGTCAATTTCAGCTCTAAAGCTATGATCCTCTGTTATCTGGTCTGTCACATGACTAAATGGGTAATGGGGCACAAAGCTCAATTTTTCTTCTACTGTTCTATTTTTTTCTTAACCAAGATTTTATTTGGGCAATGAAGGCAGCTGAAGACTATAAATGAACATCTGGCAAAATATTTGAGGAGTCCAAATAGTCCTTATTAGAAACATTCCTGAAATAATAAATTGACCTAATTAGGCACTTAAATTACCCAAGCTGGTCAATTCCCTGTATGGCTCTCCACTTTTCTCTACAATTATACTAGAGATATATTTTCAAATGTATACAATTTATCCCAGGAGGCATCTCTTAAGGAAAAAAATATTTTCGTTGCATTTAATTAGCTTTTATCCATAAGTAGCAGACATAAACTTTACTTGCATGCATTTTTTTTTATTTTACAGATTATAAATATGTGAATAACCACTGGTGATAGCTAACTCTTTGTAGCATTATTGGAATACCTTTCTGCTCAGTTGGACTAACCAAAAGAATGCCTGAAATTTTACTAATTAGAGAGGGAGATGCCTGAGATAGAAGAATTTTCATTTCTTATCCAATTGATAAGAAATCCCTAGGTTATTTCTATATCACAAGAAGATACCTGTTTTCTCTCCTGCTTCACTTCAACCTCCTTCCTGCCTTCCCCCAAAACAATTTGCTGGAGGTAGTCAACGTTTTGTCTAGGTCTACTTGGAACTCAGAGGTAGTATTTATCTCAGTACCAAGATGGCACAGGAACATTAATACTACTTCAGCCTTGAAAAGAGGAATATACCTGCTTGACAAAATTAGTTAAATAAATCCTCATGATTATGTTACCTTGCATTAAAGATAATTAGTCTGAGGTGAAAAATGTACTCTCTATCTTTAAACTTCATTGGTTGTGATCACAATTTATACAATTATTAGCAAAGTGTGCTGGTGCCATTTATTTATCAACAATAATTACCTTATAAAAACTAACAAGATAATTTTTAGAGGCCTGTGAGATTACAGGACACAACCACAATAACGTCCAGAGTTATTAACAATACCTCCCTGGAAAAATAGGTAAGACATGAATTCATTAAAATTGTCGATGATAGATAACTCAGACAACACAGACTGCAGAGGACAAATGAGAGCTAATACAAATAGACCCAAAGAGGTTAGAAAAATGAATAGAATATAATAAAATGCATGTAACCTAGAAAACCAAGAGCAAAACACCCAGGGAAATTAAACAAAGAGATTAACATCAAGGAGAAATGGTATTTAGGGAGCATAATTCTGAAAATGAAGGTTGATAGTAAAGAGAAAATTAGAAAGGTGGTTGCAGGATAATATAAGAGCAAGGAGAAAAAAAATGTAATTTCAGCTTAGGTTCTGTGATGCATCAAACTATGAAAGAGCTAGGTGACAACTCTTTTTACAGCAATGATGAAGGCACGGTAGGAGCCTCCTCTTTTCAATTTTTGTTAGTAGTTTCAGCAGGGGAAAATGAAAAAGTTAAGGGAGGATTTAGGCTAAATAAATCAAAGAATGCATTATAAACATACCATTTTATGGCAATCTGAAAAACTAATGGCCTAATTAGTTTTCCAACTCTATGGAAAAAGTGGAAGCATTATAATTCCTAAAGAACTACAATGGAATTGAATTTTGTCCTAGGTAATTAGATAGGGTAGGATCCATTGCTACTACAAATCTTTAAAGACTGTCAACATCAAGATCAGGGACAGAGGAAGTGAAAAATAGAAAGAGCGTGAAATTGAGTAAAGGAAACTTTATCTCACCATGAGAAAATGCTATTCAACATTGTCTACAAAACAGTGTCCCAAAGGAGTGTTCAAAGCTCTGTGGGGAGAAAGATTTGAACTGAAGAAACTGCCATCCATTCTATCCTCAAAAATTACTCTTTAAGAATATCACAAGGCTTACAATATGGGTGAAAAGGAAGAGAGAGCATATAGTAACCATTCCCCCTTTGATATATTGCCTGAATTAGATCAGGTTCTAAATACATTAGCTAAAATTATGCCTTGAAAATTTGGATGGGTATGGTATGAAGAAAATAGAGGAACAACTCAATTATCCCAATGTCCTTAGGCCAGGGTCAGCTTGAGGATCCTATTTTCACAGACATGATCCTTGTAACAAGATACTTGGGACACTAAATGGATTAATGATGTTTCAGAAATCTGAGTCCTCCCAAGGGAGAATTTTTCAACAGCAATGCAATAAAATTGTCTAGTAATACAGTGGTAAATTGACTTGAACATAATTTACCATAAGATTTAGATACGGAATGAACATCATTGGCCATCCAGTTCAATCTCCTTATTTTATAGATGAAGAAAGAGAGGACCAGAAGGATGGTGAGACTTTCCCAAGACCACAGCCATGTCAGTATTTCTACCTAGATCCTGTGATTCAAAATCCAGTTCTCTTTCCAGCCCAATACACCCCAGTCCTGCTATCCAAGTAAGATGGCTAAATTATATTCCACCTCAACTCAATGACTTCCTCTGGTTAGTTGTTTCTCCCACTAATCTCCAAAAGGAAAAGATTTTTAGAAGGAAGAATAAATAAAATAATTGAAAATAACTTTCTTTTGGGAAAGAGCAAAGAAGGTTCTATTACAGGCAGAATGAACACAGGGAATCCTTATTTCATGATTCGGGTGTTCATCAAGTCTAGAAAGGACTCTAAACTCTAGAAGGGACTAGATATGACTCTAGTTGAAATATCATTTTAGAGATGAAGATTCAAGTCGATCTATAATGGCAATTGAGTGTCCTACCATTATGATTACTTTGGGTTCTGAGCCTTATTAAAATACGTACATGTTACTTTTTGTGTTCATCCTTTGTTGCTGAAGAAGACCATGCCATCAGAGAAATAATGACATGACTTGCACTTGACTTTGTTTTGAGGGAGGGAGGGCTGTGCAGGTCACCAGCCTCACTTCTCCTCTAGAACCATCTGAATCCAGTGATCAGACATGTAACTTAGGAAGATGGGAATACCCATTAACTCAAATTAAATCAACAAAGATTTATAAAGCATTTACTATTTGCCAGGCAATATACTAAGCACTGGGGATAAAAAAAGAAAAAAAATCCCTCCCCTTAAGGATTTTAAAAGTTAATATGGAAGACCAAGTACCGCAAATGAGTATAAACAATACTGTATACACATATGTGTGTGTAAAATATGTCTCATTGGGTAATAGTGTCTTGTGTGACAAAGCACAAGGAGGCCAGAGTCACTGGATTGTGTAATAGGTAGATTGGAGTGAGGTACAAGAAGATATTTAAGATAAGAAGGAGCCAGGTTATGAACGGCTTAGAAACCAGAGAATTTAATATATGATCCTAGAGGTAATAAAGAGACCCTAGAGTTGATTAAATTGGAAAATGGTCAGTCAGATCTATGCTCCAGGAAAATCAGTTTAGTAGCTGAGTGCAAGATGGATTGTAGTAGGGAATAAGCTTGAGATGATGAAGGCATGCATCAAAGTGGTAGCCATTTTAGAGGAGAGAAAGAGATATATACGAGCTTGAAAAAGAAGAATATACAAGACTTCACAAAAGACTGGATCTAAGGAGGTGGTGGTGAAAGGGATGTCAAGGATGATGTCTAGACTGCAAGCCTGGGTGAGTAGATAGATCATGGTCCTGAACAGTAATAAGGAAGTTCAGAAGAGGGTAGGGTATGGGGAAAAAGACAATTCAGTGTTAGATGTGTTGAGAATAAAATGTTGATGTGATATATAGTTTGAGATGTCCACTAGGCAGTTGGAGATATGACTGGATGTCAGGAGACTAGGGCTGGATTAGTAGATGTAAGAATCATTTACATAGAAGTGATAATTGAATCCTGAAATCAACATGGTTTAACTTATCAAAATAGATTGCTATATTTTAGCAAATAGGCACAGGGTCCTGAGAGAAAGAAACACAGGGCAGACAGTTTCAATGGTGAGAACTTTGAAATCCAAAAAAAATCTAAAACATGGGATCTAAAAAGCACATATAGGAAGAGAATGTTAAGGTAGAGCAAAAATGTTAAGGAAGAACAGGACAGCACTAGCAACCTTTGGTTGCTGAAATAGCTACATCTATCCTAAAGATTCCAAGGACAGACATTTACTTTTTGTCTCATCACATACCAGTAAAAGAAGTGGTGGTCCTGAAGATATTTATTTTCTGAGTGAGGTGAGTGAGAGAAATAAAATATAGCTGGGGTAAGTTTAAAGAGTATTTGGGCTTGCTGCTAGTTATATAATTGACTTCAGATCATGTTGTCTTTTGAGGGGAGTGTCAAAAAAAATCAAAGAGTTGGTCTTCTTCACTTACATTATTGATAAGAAAGAGAAGACAAATCAATCTTACAACTAAAACAATCCAGAAAATCAGCCCATTAGTAGTGCTGAAACAAACACAAAAATGGAAAATTTGAAAATCAAATACAACTTTTTAAAAAAACAAAAATCAACAAATAGATACATTACTGTAACTTGATGAAGAAAAAAGCAAAGATGTCAAATGATCAAAAAAGAAAAATGAACTGTATAATTCAAATAAAAAAATCATCAGAGACAATTGGACACAACTATATGCCAAGAAAACCAGAAATTTAAAAAAAAAAACATTTCAAATATTAATCAATCAGTCAGTGAATGAGAACCTATTGAGTGCCAAGCAATGTACTAAGTCCTGGGGATACAAAGAAAGGCAAAAGACAGTCCCTGCTCTCGTGAAGCTCATATTCTAAAGGGAAAACACTTAAACTAGTAAAACAGAAGACAGAGAAACTGAATAGGCATAGCTCTTAACCTCTTTCATCCAGTTTCTTTTCCTGTAAAATGAAAGATTTAGACTAGATAACTTTTAAAGTTCTTTTCTCCTCTCAGTCTACAGATACATTTTTTATAGATGAAAAGAGTATTATGAATAGAAAGTGCTCAAATATTTGAAGATTAGAAGAACAGGAGAGTGGGAGAATTATCCTTCCCCAGAGGCATCAGATGAGCAATGAAGGTGTATGCTGTCACAAATATGAGCTGAATCTTGAAGGTACTTTTACATGTGGAACCCTTCTCATGGTTCTACATATGGAAGGCACCCCAGGAGTTATTATTATAATTATATTTATAGTTAATTATTATGAACACTCAAGTGCAAGCAAATGTAGAAATCATTGGATCATAGATTTAGAGCTGGAAGTATCTTTAAAATTCACCACATTCTACTCTTGCATTTCAATTGAGAAAACAGGCACAGGGAGTTTCAGTGACTTGTCTAAGGACAGTGAGTATCCAAAACAACATTTGAATCTCAGTTTTCCAGACTCCTAATCCCTATCCACTACATAATTCTGCCTTTCTATTGATTCTCATGGAATGAATGAATAAATAGATGAATGCACAAAGCATTTATTAAGCACTCACTATGTGTCGGGTACTGTACTAAGCTCTGGGGATACAAATACAAACAACCAAGACAGCTCTTGCTCTCAAGGACCTTACATTCTAATAGGGGAAGATAGCACATAGAGATGGAGTTTGAAAGGGAGAAAGAAGCGGATGAATGGGGACATTCAGAAATTGGCAAGCTGAGCCTTGTACCAGGAATAAGTGAGGGGAAATCTCATCAATGACAGCCCAAGGTCACAGGGAGTTGGAATGAAATTTCCAGACGCAGGAAGAGGAAGGTGGAGAGTCTGCACTTTAAGAGCAGTTAGCTCTGGAATAGTTATAGGCACTTAACAATAACATTTATATAGTACCTACTATGTGGCAGAAGCTATGATAAATGTTTTCCAAATGTTATTTAATTTTATCCTCACAACAACCATGGGATATAATTTGTTATGATGTTATGATTGTCCCCCTTTTAGAGATGAGAAGACTGAGGCACACAGGTTAAGTGAAAACCCCAGAGTCATGTAGGTCATAAGTGTCTGAGGCTGGATTTGATTTCAGGTCTTTCTGACTACAGACTCAGGGTTCTCTCTATCATGCCACTTAGCCTATAAATAAATGACTATTTTCCTTCCTTCCTTCCTTCCTTCCTTCCTTCCTTCCTTCCTTCCTTCCTTCCTTCCTTCCTTCCTTCCTTCCTTCCTTCCTTCCTTCCTTCCTTCCTTCCTTCCTTCCTTCCTTCCTTCCTTCCTTCCTTCCTTCCTTCCTTCCTTCCTTCCTTCCTTCCTTCCTTCCTTCCTTCCTTCCTTCTCTTCCTGCATTATTAGTAGGGAGAATTGAAAGTCCATATCAATCAAGGTCTCTACTCTCATAGATCTTATAGTCTATTAAGATAATATGGTACACAAATACATAAGTATAATATACAATATGACATATTAAATCCAGAAAATGTGTAGGAAGAGGTTATTATTAGTCAGGTGGGTCAGGGCTGGTTTCCTAAAAGAAGTGGGAATTGAATTTTCCTTTAAAGGATGGGTAGAAATTAATTTAGTGAGTCAAAGATCACAGGTCCAGAGCTAGAAGGAACTTTGGAGGCCAGGTAGCCCAAACTTCTCATTTTACAGATGGCAAAACAGATGGGGTCCTGAGAGTTGACACAATTTGCCCTTAGTCATACAAGTAGTTAATGACATAGGAAGGATTTGAAAATGGAAATTTGGAATTCTTGGACTCCAAATCCGATTCTTGGACTCTATTGTATAAAGAAGTTTAGTGAAAATATTTTAGGCAAAATGAATAACATGAACAGTTTTCACAAAAGTGGGAAAACAAAGTGTCTTCAAGGAAAAAAGTGTAGTCCAATTTGACTATAGTGTAGATTATTTGTAAACGAGTATTATGAAGCAAGCCTAGAAAGGAGAATCAGTATCCCATTGTGCAGGGCCTTGAGCATCAGATTAAGGAATTGAAACTTATATGGCAATAGAGAGCCATGGAATGTTTCTAAGGAAAGGAGTTATATAAACAGACATTTGCATATGAAAGATTGTTTGCATATGCAAGTATTATGGATAGGTTTATATTTCAATATGCAATATTCATTGAATAATGGAGAGTTATTGTAGGTTCCTGAGTGAAGGAGGTACATAATGAAAATATTCTCTTAAGAAAATTAGTGTGATATTGTTAAATAAGAAATGGTAAGCAGGTAGATTTCAGAAAAACCTGGAAAGACTTGTGTAAACTAAAGCTCAGTGAAATGTGTAGAACCAGGAGAACATTGTACACAGTAATAGCAAGATTGTGTGATTAATGACTTTGTTAGACTTAGCCCTACTGAGCAACGCATTGATCTAGAATAATTCCAAAAGACTCATGACAAAAAATGCTATCCATATCCAGAGAAAAAACTATGGATACTGAATGCAGATCAAAGCATACTATTTTTTCTTTTATTGTTTCTGACTTTTTGTTATTTTTTCTTTCTTGTGGTTTTTCCCTTTTGTTCTGATTCCTTTTTCAAATCTTAACTAATATGGAAAATATGTTTAATATGATCATATATGTATAGTCTATATCAGATTGTAAGTCATCTTAGGGAGGAAGGAAATTTAGAATTCAAAATCTTGTAAAAGTGAATATTGAAAACTAGAAATTAGCAAGTTAATTTTTAACAAAAGGGAATTAGTTTGATATCAATGTCTAGGATGAACTGTGATAGAGGAAAGAGAAAATAAAGATAGTAAGATCATGGGCTATGGGAGTAATTCAGAGAAGAGTTGATGAGGGCCTGGATTTGAATGATGGCATGGGGAATGGAGAGGAAGGAACAACTTAAACAACTCTTGTGAAGGCTGAATACATAAGATCTGGTGATGGATTTGATATAGGAAATGGAAAAATCAAAGATGGCACAGAGGTTTCAAGCATGGTATACTATTAGTGTGGTAGTGGCATTAACATAAATGTAGAAATGAGAAAAGATGATGAGTCAGTTTTGACCAATTTAGTATTGGTTTGCTATGTTGGCAGACATGAGCCTTCATCAAGGAGGGAGAAAAATTATTACTATATTGCTAAATATGATGGGATTCCTTAAACAAGGAAGCACAATTATCCCTTATCAAAATTGCCTTGAACTCAAAAGAAGTTGGGAAAAGGTACGATAAGTTTTTAAATATCACTAGTTTTATTATTACTATTAGAATTCAGTTACCGCAAATTTTAGGCTATGCTCCTTTGAACTGATTTAAATTGAGCCAAAACCTACTATGATAACGAATAAAGAGAGTAATATTTATTTCTAATACACAAACTAATGATTTAGAGCAGAGTTTCCTTTGTTTAGAAATTACCTAGTGAAACATAGCTATAATGCTTTACAGATTTAGAAAGCAATAAGTATGAAAGCATTGGAAATGAGATAACTTAGGGACAACCTACCACCAGTTTCTATTATCAAGGGTATAAGGAATTATTATTTGTCTGAGGAAGATGTATTATATGTGGAACTGAAATCCCAGTCACAGAAGACAACCTGTGTTAATTTTCTTGAAAATGATTTATGATTTAGATCCTGGTGGAAATAATTTCTCCTTCCTTCTACTCACTTGAAAATATGGCTTATTTTATTCATGTGTGTGTATAATATGGTATACACACATATATAATATTATACACACACATATACATTTTGAAAACTCCATTTTGTTGAAAAAATCCCCTGTTCAAATTCTACTTCTTCATGTTGACTTAGAGGTCAAAAAATTTTTTAAATGACAGAGGTAAGTAATTTATATAATTGTTAAAAACCTAGATCTAAAATATTTGTATATTTATTGTGTCTAACATAGTACTTTGCACACAGTAGGTACTCGTAAAATATTTGATGAATGAATGAGATGTTTAACAGTGCTTAGACTATTAGTTAAGCAAATAGGCAGATTCTAGAAGTTGATTGCTTTAGCTTAGTTTGATTATCAGTGTATCCTGCTAGGAAATTCTAGTATAACTCTCATTTAATTACCTCAATACAAATATTTCAATGATTCACTTATCCTATAAGTTTAATTGATTATATATCAGACCTATAATAAAGATTTTTTAAAAATACAGTGTACTAGCTTTTCTGAGTTCCTGCTTTTATTATTTAACAAATTACAAAAGAGTAATCCTTCCAAATGCTTTATATCTGGGAAGAGAGAAAAGGAAGTTATGTTATAACTTCTAGTTATAAACTAGAATTGTTTTATTAGGGATAGCCTAAATTTAAATAATTTTGACATAGTTATTAGAATTATATTGTGATTGCTGTATAATTATGCATATACATGTGTGTATATATACATATATATAGACACACACATATATTACATGCTAGAGATGTAGTGTTTGCAATAGTCATTCAACTGAAAATTTCTGCAATAGTTATCTAATTTGGTATTTATCAAAAGGACATATAAACATCTACAAAGGTCAAACTAAAAAAAACTAAACAAACTAAACAAAAAACTAAATTTTTTGAAAAAGATATAAGAATTTGATATCTGAATGGATAATCGAGGTGAAACAACTAATCTATAATTCTGAATATTTTGACTATTTTGATGATGGAACTGAACCAGCCATGTGGCAGTCATATTGAAAGCCCGTAAATGATCCATAATGACTGATCAGCAGGCAATCACACTTCTATTTAGTAGTTTACCTACTCCTTGGAATCTAAGGGACAATATTTTGGGGAAGATTTTGTGAAACGGCATTCAACAAATGTTAATTAAGGGCTTAATACATTTGAAGTATATAGTGAGGAAGATATAAAGATAACTTGGTTTGGGAGCTAAGACATGAAAATAAATTATTATATTACAAATAAGGACGTAAGGTCATTAGAGAGGCACCAAACAGTACTCTGAACATTTTGAGATTTAACTGAGGGCCTCAAGGAAGAGTTCATGGAAGAGGAGAGATTTAATTTTGGTCTTAAAGGATGTATTATGATTTTAATAGATGGAGATGAGGAGGTAGAGATTATATTCCAGGTACTGGGAGTGGTATAATTATAGACATAGCAGTGGTAAAGTATAACATGGAAACAGAGAGCACTGAGTAGCCCAGTTTGACCAAAGCATATAGTACATGAAACAGTGAAGAAAGTTGAAGTTACAAGGCTATTTGGAATTAGATTATGGAGGACCTTGAAATACTGGGCTAAAGAGTTTAGCATTTATTTTAGTGGGAAATAGGGAGCCATGGGATGTCTTTTGAGCAGTATAATTACATGACCATTTTTATGCTTAAGGAATATTAAACTGCTAGCAATTTGATAAATGTTCCAGATAAAAGGAAGAGAGTTAGACTGAAGTCAGGGAAGCCAAATAGGAGGTCATTGCAGTAGTCCAAGTGAATGACAATACTAGGGTGCTGACAACAGGAATAGAAAGGGGAAGATTATTTCAATATATAGTGGAGATTATATTTTAGGGAAGAGGATGGCAGGACACTATATTTTAGGCAAACTGGAATTCTTATATTTCCTATGTACAATATTCCATATCAGATTTGCTCAATCTGTCTTCTGTGCCTGGATTGCTGTGTCTTCTCCCTTCCACAGCTTGAAATCTCTACCTTCATTCAAGACAGGTCAAATGTCACCTCCTACATAAGAACTTGATTGATTCCCTACTTATTATTTCCTAGTTACCTGAAATTAATTTGCATTTACTTTGCATATATTTTATATTTACTTATTTGCATACCTGTTGTTTCCCTCTACTTACTTAAGCTTCTGAGGGACAGGGAATATTTTAGTGATTTAGGAAGACCTAGGGTCAAATCTGCTCTGACACGTGGTTGTTTGGTTGGTTGTTGTCCTTTGTTCTCAAAGAGGATCAAAATGGCATCACCATGATTAAGTGAAATTTCAGTGTGTATGACTGTGGCTGATCAGACCAATACCAGCTCAGAATGCTCTACCACAGACTAGGCACAGATAGTCTGTGTGAACATTTGGGGTGGTTACTCGAAATTTGTACATCCCACATTTCCTTTATATTGTTTCAATTTTGCTTTGCTCATAGAGCACAGCACCCTTTATGATATGGGCACTCCATGTTGAGCAGTCCTATGCCAATGTCTCCCATGTTGCACAATCAAATCCAACGTTCTTAAGAGAGACCTTGAAAGTGTCCTTGTATCATTTCTTCTGACCACCATGGGATCTCCTGTCCCATGCTAGTTTTCCACAAAGTAATGTTTTTGGCAAGCATACATTTTGCATTTGAACAATGTGACCAGCCCATCAGAGTTGCACTCTTTGAAGCATAGTTTGAACGCTTGGCAGTTTAGCTCAAGCAAGGACCTCAGTGTCTGGTACCTTATTCTGCCAGGTGACCTTCAGGCTCTTCCTAAGACAGTTCAAATGGAAGCAATTCAGTTTCCTGGCTTGGCGCTGATGGACTCTCCATGCTTCACAGGCATACAACCATGAGGTCAGCACAATGACTCTGTAGACCTTCAGTTTGGTAGTCAGTCTAATACCTCTTCTCTCCCATACTTTTCTTCGGAGTTTTCTTGATATAAAATATTAGGCCAAAATTAGTATAGGCAGCAAAGAATTGATCCATACTTTGTTGCATCTCAGCTTCAGAGGCTGCATTGAGTGCACAATCATCTGCAAACAGAAAATCATATGCCAACACTCCCTCCACTTTGGTCTTGGCTTGCAGCCCTTTCAAATTGAAGATCTTACAATCGGTACACTAGGTGATCTTGATACCATGTTCGTTCTCATTGAAAGCATTTGACAACATGGCTGAAAACACCATGCTAAAAAGCATGGGAGAAAGCACACAGCCCTGTTTCACTCCACTGGTGACTGGGAAGCCACGAGAGCATCAACCACTATCCAGAATCTGGGCAACCATGCCATCACGAAATTGATGTACAATGCTGGTGAACTTTTCTGGGCAATCAAATTTTAACATAATTTTCCATAAGCCCCCACAACTAAAGCCCTTGGTCAGATCTATAAACATTGTGTACAGATTTCTGTTCTGTTCCTGGCATTTCTCCTGGAGTTGTGAGGCAGTAAACACCATACCGACTGTTGCTCGATCCTTTCTGAAGCCACACTGGCTCTCAGGTAGATGGTCATCTTCCAGATGAAGGATCAGCCTATCTTGCCAGAATCTTGCCAGCAATGACTAAGAGAGACACCTCCCCCCACCCCATGATTGTCACAGGACAATCTATTCCCTTTACCTTTACAGAGATGGACAATGGAGGCATCCTTGAACTCCTGGGGGATAACCTCCTCTTGCCATATAACCTGAAAAATTTCAGTCAGCTTTTGGTCCATATATAACTTTCAGGGAATTATAAAAGCACTGTGAATTGTTACTACAAGCACAAAACTGAATTTCATCTACCTTCTTATGGAGCCAGGAATCCTGCATCTCTCTAAACTTTGCTTTTATTTTACTTTTGATGGAATTAAATGCTGCCTTCTTAGAGATGGATGAACTATCCTGCTGGCAAATCCTGTGGAATTCTCATATTTCATTTAGCAGCTTCTGGATTTCCCCATCATTTTCATCCAACCAGTCTTGATGTTTGCAAGTGTTCTGACCCAGATGAGTAAATGTAGTGCTGTACATCAAATCTATGTAAGCTGCCCACTCCTTTTCTGCTTCACTGTTGTCAACTGTGTGTTGACTCAACTTTCCCTACAAATTAGCAACAAAATGTTCATGCTCAGAGAACAGCTCGAATTTGTTGACATTAATTCTTCTGGTAGTCATTTTGCCTTGGGGATGGTGCTTTTGATGAATGCGAATATTTTACTTGGAAAGGATAAGTCTATGATCAGTCCAGCACTCTGCACCATACATTGCCTTTGTTACAATCACATCTTGTCTGTCTCTTCTTCTTACAATCACATAGTCTAGTAGATGCCAATGTTTACTGCAAGGATGCAACCATGAAGTTTTATTGTATTTAGGTAAATGGAAAACAATGTTGGGATGAGAAGGTCATGCAATGCACAAGTCTTCAGTAGTAAATGACCATTGCTACTACTGTTTCCAACTCTGTTCTTCTCTAGGACTCCCTGCCAAGTCTGGTAGTATGAGCCTACTCAAGCATTAAAGTCACCCAGAATTATAACCTTGCCCTCTTTTGGTACATTGCTGATAAGGGTCTCTAGGTCTTCATAAAATTTTTCTTTGACCTCATCAGGTTCACCATGATGGTTGTATAGGCACTGATGATGGTGGCATGGCCTTTTTGCTGCAAGTGGCAATTGCATTGTCATGAGTTTGTCATTCATTCCTTTTGGCAGACAGACCAACTTGCTGACTAGATTAGTTTTGATTGCAAAACCCATGCCAGCTTCACTGGGCTCCCCTTCACTGTGGCCACTCCAGAAAAATGTGTATCCAGCTCCAACTTCAGTAAGCTGTCCTTTATTACTTGCCAGCCTTCTTTCACTCAGGGCTGCTATTTGGATATGATACCTGTTGAGTTCTCTTGCAACAAGAGCAGTTTGTCTTTCATGTCTACTGAATTTTGTGTTGTCTATAAGCATGTACACATTCCATGTGCCGATGGTGAGTGGAATCATCTTTGCAGATGTTTTCATATACTTTGTACATTTTTTGCGTTTCAACCACATAGTGAGATTCGCCACCTGCTGCGGTAATCAGGCCAGGGTTGGGTAAGCAGACAATGTTTAGGGCACATTTACTAGCTCCCTTCCTCACATTAGCAGGTGAGCAGTGTGATCCTTAAAAGGCTACTCAGACACAGGGGGCTGCCAAGTCCCACTGGTGCTTCCAGTGAGAAACGACTCTTTGGCCTGGGTCACCTGCATGCAGGGTGGTGACTACAGCTCCCAGTGTATCCACACCTGCTGCTTCACCACTTGCCTGTTGCCACAGAACTTTGAGGTCCAATGGTAAAATTGTATGGGTGATATCTTTTGATTAGTGTGTAAATTGAATTTAAGTGAGGCAGAGTTGAACGAAGTCGTCAGCCTCATTCTGTCTTCCAGAGTCATCATAGTCCAGTGGCAGGACAGAGTCAAGAGGACTCGTGATGGCTCATGTTGTAGTGGATGACCTTGGCATCTTTGGTGTCTAACCAAGCTCCAAGTGCTTCACATTGCCTACTTCAGCTGCCTTTATGGCCACTAGAAAAAATTGTTCTCATCCACCCATTCCACCAGGGGAAGTCTTCACATGCTTGGGGTAGACACCCCCCCTAACTCACCAATGGGTTTGAGACCCCTTGGTTGCCCTCAACCTGGTTTGGCTTGTCTGCCAAAATGGTTTACCAGGGTGTGGCCACTGGACATACTATAGCTTCTTTGAGCCATAGGTGAGAGTTGGGTGGAACAGGTGGACACCAAAGATGGACAGACCCATGAAAAGCGCTTGGCAGTCATCATAGCAAATGTACTGGTTCTCCTTGAACACACCAAGCTATGACACCTACCAGTCATATGACTATGGACAAGCCATTCAATTTCTCAAACCCTCAAATTCCTCATTTATCCAATAAAGATACTATATACATATAACCTCTAAGATCCTTTCTAGTGAAAAATATATGATTTAGCAACCACAGTGCTTGATTAGTGCCTAGCACATAGTTGAAGTTTTCCATGGAAGTTAAGTGCATTGAATCACAAAAGGATCAAGCATTGTAGTGCTATTAACAGAAATGAAAATATGATAATGAATTTGAAGTAGTGGCAAGAGATCTAGCTGGATATCTCCAAAAAGCCATTGTAAATGGGGCTCTAGAACTAAGGACAGAAATCAGACTGAGAGATATTTATCCTATAATCTTCATATAGATTACAGTTGAAATCAAGAGAGTAGAAGAGAATAGAGGAACACAGAATGGCAATTGTTCAGATCACGAATAGAGACAGTGTAGGCAAAGCCAAGAGGACTAAGAGAAGAAATTCAAGGGAATATCTACATTAAGGAGGAGGAATTATTTAATTTCCCAATTCAATAGCCTCCTTTAAGTTCTCTATTCCTTGACTTTTCTGTTGCATTTGACATTGTTGATTTCCTCATTCCTTCTGGACAGGCTTTGCTCCTTTGGCTTCCATGAAAGCACTGTCTACTAATTCTTCTCTTTAACCTTTATTTTCTTTCATTGATCCAAGTTTATTCAATAAAGATGTGTAAACTATGTGCAAGAGACCATGCTAAGGATGAAAAGTAGATAAAACACAAGTCCTCTTAAAGTGCTTTCATCTAACGGGAAGGGGGAAAGAGGTTTAAAATAATTATGATACAAGAGAGCATAACAGAAGTTCAAAGCAGAGATCTAGGCAAGATGCTGTGGGAAAGTTTGTAGAACACCCAGAAAGTGAAGAGGACAGAAGGAAGAAACTTAACAGATGTAGTATCATGGAAAGACATAAAGAGTATCAAGAAGGAGGTGGTGGTCAATAGGGACAAATATTATAGTGAGGTCAAAGAGCATGAAAATTGAAAGGAGGCTATTGGATCTGATCATTGCTGACCTTTGAGAGAAGTGTTTCAGTTGAGCATTGGCAGTCAGATTATAAGGGGGCAAGAATCAATGAGAATCAAAAGGTTGTCTGTGGGTGACATCCACATGAAACTAATGCTTAGTGACTGATGCAGATTATGCAAGCCACTGGTAGAAACTGCTAACTGCAAAACTTAGCAACATATGACCTGTTGGCTAGAATTTTACATCAGAAACCTGGTATCTTTCATGGACAAAGAAATGGTGAATCCCCATACTACAAATATAGATTTCAAAATACCTTGGAAATCTCAACCAATAAATGGTACTGGAACTGTAGCATTACCTGAAACTACACTATGGTCATAATTACTCAGATGTAACATTGATCTAAAAACTTTCAAAATAGATCAGGAGCCAAGATGACAGAGTAGAAAGACTCATGTATGCTAGCTCCAAATCCACAGCCCATAAATTTCCTGTAAAAAGAACTCCCCACAAATTCTGGAGCAGTGGAACCCATGCAGAAACACAGTGGAAGAGATTTCCGTTCCAGAGAGCCCTGGAAAGCCGTCCCCAGGAGTCTGTCGTGCTCTGGACAGCGAAGCCCACCCCTGCGCTGGCCTGGCCATGTGGCCCCAGAGGACCAGACATGAGCAGGCTTCAGGGACAGAATCTCTGGCAGCCGCAAAGGTCCCTCCACCTGCAGGCGCTCCAGGTCAGTGAGAGAGACATCTGGGCTGGCCGAGAGGGGAGCGAGGTGTCTCCGTGACTCAGACTCCCACAGGAGGCAGCGGCAGAGGCAGTGGCAGAGGCGGCCACAGCTGGAGACTCCCGGAGCAGCAGGCAGGAGCTCAGGGCCATTACCGAAGGTCTCTGCATAAACCCCCTGAGGGAACTGAGCCTGGGAGGTGGCCTTGCCCACACCCCAGCACCAGAACTTAAGCTCACATTGAATAGCAGCCACACCCACCACGGAAAGCCCTGAGGCTGGGAAGCAGCATTTGAATCTCAGACCCCAAGCATTAGCGGGGCAGATTTAGGCGGGGGTGGAGAGAAATCTCAGAAGTCAAGTAACTGGTTGGGAAAATGCCCAGAAAAGGGAAGAAAAATAAGACCATAGACAGCTACTTTCTTGGGGGACAGATGTTCCCGCCTTTCATTTCTGATGACGAGGAACAATTCTTACCATCAGGGAAAGACGTGGAGGTTGGGGCCTCTCTGTCAGACATCCAAGGGGGATGTCTGGTGGGCTCAGGCCAAGGAATAACTCAAAAAGGATTTTGAAAAGCAAGTTGGACAGGTGGAGGAAAAACTGGGAAGAGAAATGACAGAGATGCAAGAAAAGCATGAAAAACGGGTCAATACCTTGCTAAAGGAGACCCAAAAAAATGCTGAAGAAAATAACACCTTGAAAAATAGGCTCACTTAATTGGAAAAAGAGGTTCAAAAAGTCAATGAGAAGAAGAATGCTTTCAAAAGCAGAATTAGCCAAATGGAAAAAGAGATTCAAAAGCTCACTGAAGAAAATAGTTCTCTCAAGATCAGAATGGAACAGATGGAGTCTAATGACTTTCTGAGAAACCAAGAAATCATAAAACAAAACCAAAAGAATGAAAAAATGGAAGAGAATGTGAAATATCTCATTGGAAAAACAACTGACCTGGAAAATAGATCCAGGAGAGACAATTTAAAAATTATGGGACTACATGAAAGTCATGCTCAAAAAAAAAGCCTAGACATCATCTTTCATGAAATTATCAAGGAAAACTTCCCTGAGATTCTAGAACCAGAGGGCAAAATAAGTATTGAAGGAATCCATCGATCACCACCTAAAAGAGATCCAAAAAGAGAAACTCCTAGGAACATTGTGGCCAAATTCCAGAGTTCCCAGGTCAAGGAGAAAATATTGCACGCAGCTAGAAAGAAGCAATTCCAGTATTGTGGAAATACAATCAGAATAACACAAGATCTAGCAGCTTCTACATTAAGGGATTGAAGGGCATGGAATAGGATATTCCAGAAGTCAAAGGAACTAGGACTCAAACCAAGAATCACCTACCCAGCAAAACTGAGTATAATACTTCAGGGGAAAATATGGTCTTTCAATGAAACAGAGGACTTTCAAGCATTCTTGATGAAAAGACCAGAGCTGAAAAGAAAATTTGACTTTCAAACACAAGGATGAGAAGAAGCATGAAAAAGTAAAAAGCAAAGGAAAGTCATAAGGGACTTACCAAAGGTGAACTGTTTACATTCCTACATGGAAAGATAATATTTGTAACTCTTAAAACTTTTCAGTATCTGGGTAGTTGGTGGGACCACACACACACACATATACACACACATACACATGTACATGCGTGTGCGCACAGACATACAGAGACAGAGAGCACAGAATGAATTGAATAGGATGGGACCATATCTTAAAAGAAAGTAAGGTAAATGGTGAGAGAGAAATGTAGTGGGAGGAGAGAGGGTGAAATGGAATGGGGTAAATTATCTCTCATTCAAGAGGCAAGCAGGAGACTTTTTAGTGGAGGGAAAAAGAGGAGAGCTGAGGAATAAAACAAGAAGTTTACTCTCATCACATTCGACTAAAGGAAGGAATAAAATACACACTCTTTTTGGTATGAAAACCTATCTTATACAGGAAAATGGGGGAGAAGGAGATAAGCAAGGAGGGAGGGATGATGGAAGGGAGGGTAATGGGAGGAGGGAGCAATTTGAAGTCAACACTCTTGGGGAGGGAGAGGATCAAAAGAGAGAATAGAAAAAATGGGGGCCAGGATAGGATGGAGGGAAACATAATTAGTCTTACACAACATGACTATTAGGGAAGTCATTTGCAAAACTACACAGATATGGCCTATATTGAATTGCCTGCCTTCCCAAGGGAATAGGTGGGGAGGGAGGGATGGAGAGAATCTGGAACTCAAAGTTTTAGGAACAACTGTTGAGTATTGTTCTTGCTACTAGGAATAAGAAATACAGTTAATGGGGAATAGAAAGTCATCTGGCCCTACAGGACAAAAGAGAAGATGGGGACAAGAGAAGGGAGGGATGACAGAAGACAGGGCAGATTGGTGATAGGAAAAATTAGAATGCTCGGTGTATTGGGGTGGGGTGAGGGGAGAAATGGGGAGAAAATTTGGAACCCAAAATTTTGTGAAAATGAATGTAAAAAGTTAAATAAATAAATTTATATCAAAAAAACTTCCAAAATACAGAAAAAAAGAAATCAAAATCACATGTAAAAGAATGAACTATATATCCCCATGATCCTGTCAATTAGAGTTATACTGAAGACACTTTGAATGAGTCTATGGAGGATGAGGTTGGATCCTACTGTTTTTAATCGACAACAATCTGCCCATGCAATAGTCTACAGAACATTAAATATAAAAGAGTAACAAGTCCCAGAACTGTTTCTACTTGAATTCTACTGAAGAAAATTAAAGTAATGAAATGAGAGTAATAAAAAAAAAGAAATCAACGAATCATTTATTTGGCATTTCAAGATTTGTGAAGTGCTTTACACACATCATTTTACTTAAATCTTTTAAAATCCACATAAGGAGGTAGCTACAGGTTTTATTATTCCCATTTATCTGATGTAGAAAGTGAGGCCAGAGTCACATGGTTAGAGTCAGAAGTAGCATATGATACAGGCTAGCCTTCCCTATTCCAAAGCTAGCACTTCCTCTACTACATGATACAAGGTGTCTCAACAGGTACAAGGATTTCATCTTGTCAAAAAAATTATGTAGACTTCAATCGTCTATTTTGAATTCACTTAAAAAAGTATTCCAAATTCAATGTCCATAGTTTAAACTCTCCCTCCTATTTGCTAATGGCTTTGAGACCCTATGTCAAACAAATCTAAATTAACATTGCTCAGATTAAAAAAAAATCCCACAAAATCTTATTAAGCAAAATAAATGCCTATTTTTTTCTCTGGGTCTCCTGAGAACTGTCAAAAAATGATGGTGCCTCATTGGTCTCATAGACAATTCTACATTTCCTTTCAACAAAATCATGTTGATTTCAGTTCATAATCTCTGTGTGTGCTGTGTGCCTTTTGAGCTATTAAACACTTTGTGATAAGAAGCTTGTGCTAGGAGCTACATGAATAAAATTATTCATCACCTCCTTTCAAGCAACTTATGAAGACAATTATTCATGCACATGTACAAAGTCGTAGTCTTTATTTTCAAGGTCTAGAAGGAATTTCTTATAGTCATGCATAAGAAAACTAAGTTCTATAAGAATCCATTGCTAGTGCAAATGAGATTAGGTGGGAAGCAGAAAACTGGGAAAGAATTTTTACAACCAGTGTCTCTGATAAAGGACTCATTTCTAAACTATATAGAAAACCAAGTCAAATTTATAAGAAAATATAAGTCATTCCCCAACTGATAAATGGTCAAAGGATATGAACAGGTAATTTTCAGAGGAAAAAAGTAAAACTGTCTCTGGTCTTATGAAAAAATGCTATAAATTACTATTGATTAGAGAAGTGCAAATCAAAACAACTCTTAGGTACCATATCACACTCATAAGATTAGCTAACATGACAAAAAAGGAAAATTATAAATGATGGAGAAGATGTGGGAAAATTGGAAGACTAATGCATTGCTGGAGTTGTGAACTGATGTAACCATTTTGGAGAATAATTTGGAACTATGCCTGAAGGGCTACAAAACTGTGCATACCCTTTTGTAATACCACTTCTAAGGCTATATCCCAAGGAGATCATAAACATGAGAAAAGGATCCACATATACAAAAATATTTATAACAGCTCTTTCAGTGGTGGCAAAGAATTGGAAATGGAGGAGATGCCCATCAACTGGGGAGTTGCTGAACAAGTTGTGTTACATGAATGTAATAGAATACTCTTGTGCTCTAAGAAATGATGAGCAAGTGAACTTCAGAAAAATCTGGAAAAACTTTTATGAACTGATGCTGAGTGAAGGGAGCAAAATCGGGAGAACATTGTACACAGTAAAAGTCAAGTTGTACAATGACTAACTTTGATAGACTTAGTTCTTCTCAGCAATGCAAGATTTTAAGACAATTCCAAAATCCTCATGATGGAAAATGCTGTCTACATTCAGAGAAAGAACCATGGAGTCTGAATGCAGATCGAGACATTCTATTTGTTCTATCTCTTTTTATTTTGCTTTCTTCTTCCTCTTGGTTCATCCCATTGGTTCTAATCCTTCTTTGTAACATGACTGATATGAAAATATGTTTAATATGAATGTATATGTAGAGCCTATATCAGATTTCATACCACCTAGGGGAGGGGAAGGAGGTGGAGAAAATTTAGAACTCAAAAGTTTGTGGAATTGAATGTTGAAAACTAGAAATAAATTAATTTTAAAAAATAATCCATTGCTAGGAGGAGAAAAATGGTATGGGTTGCAGTATTATAGAATCATGTATACTATAGTTTTATACCATGGGATGGAATTACTTCCCCTACAAAATCCGGTTAACCTTTTATCTTCTCATCCCTTCACCAATAAGTATAATACTATACGTAAGTATAATGCTATGCATCCAAACCAAATTCATAAGACAAGTTACAAAATAAACTGACTGAATTCTGTTCCACCTCTTGATTGTAAATTGGATGTGAAATTAACATCTTTCCCTGGAAACCAGAATTGCTGCACATTCATTAGTCTATGCCTACCATTAGGTTCCATAGAATATTCCAAAAGACAGGGAAGAAAACGATCATTAACATTTAGACTGTGGGAGACGGTTAAGGAGAAAAAAATACATTAGATCAAGACCTGTTCCTTCAAGTACTTTTCAAATAACAAAAAATAGTTTTACTAAAAGGTAAATACAAACAACACTGAAAAGATTTGGTTAGTTTAATTTTTTTAACACAAATCTACTAAGAATGGTAGTAATAATAAGATCACAGCTTTAAAACTGGAAGTCCAACTCCTTTATTTTACAGATGAGGAAACTGAGGCACAGAAAAGTTAAGTGAATAGCCTAGAGTCACACAGCTAGTAAGGTTTTGAACATAGGTTTTCCTGACTCCAAATCCAGTGCTCTATCCCTTGCAATAGGGCAAGTGGTTAAAATGCCAGTCTTGGAGTTAAGAAGATTCAACTTCCTGAGTTCTGGTCTGGACTCAATTACTAGCTGTATGACCCTAGGCAAGTCACTTAACCCTGTTTACCTCAGGTTCCTTATCTATAAAGTGAACTGGAGAAGGAAATGGCCAAATTTGAATTTAGGAAGATATTCTCCTGATTCTAGGCCAGGCACTTTATCCACTGAGCCACCTAGCTGCCCCAGACGTTTCAAAGCCATCTTATACTCAACATGTTCTCAAGGAGCATATAATCTAACTGGGGAAGACAACACAAAAGGAAACTAGAAAGGGGAGGGACAATGCAATGTAAGATTCAGTAACCAAAATTGAGTCAGTCAGCATGGTGATGAGATTTGAAGTGATCAGTTTATCCTGGGAGGAGTATCTTGTTCCCTAGAGTGGAAACCAGAGTTACAGATTGAAAGTGGAATGAATGTTATCACAGCAAGAACAACAGATGCAACAGACAGGCAACAAGACTGAACAGGGAGGGACCACTGGGAAGAAGTAACTTACTTGGTATTGATTGGACTATGGAGATGAAATGTGCACTCAATAAGTATCCACCTTGCAAATAAACTAGGTCCCAATGAAACCTGAATATGAGCCTTTCAACTCATTCTATTAATGTGAATGTTAGCAGATTCTGTTTTAAATGGTCCATGATTATTCCTTAGAATTTTATTTTCTGCATGTAGTTGAGTATTTTTTCCTAAATCTAATCCATTGTATTGTTTGTATTATAGGTACCTTTTAAAAATACTTCGATTCCGGGAAGATGACAGAGTGGATCAGAAAATTTCAAACTCCAGATTTCCCCCACAAACAAGACAAAATAGCATCTCAGGGCCAACCTAGAGAGGTAAAAATAAACCAAAGTTGGGGTAGAATAGTAGTCCTTCAGGGACAACCAAGAAGATTGGAAGAAAACTGGTGAAACATAAACACCTCCAGGCTGAAACAGCAAGCAGAGAGCCCTGGGGCTAGTTGGATTGGGAGGTAAACTGGGCTCCAGAAACAGGAATTTTCACCTCTCATACAGTGTGGGAAGTTGGATGTCTGTGCAGGGGTAGATGGAGGGAATCTCTACTGATAAGGGACACCAAGCCCAAATGTGCTGCTGAGATGTAACCTTGGGTGAGAAGGAACCAATGCATGTCCAGTGAGTTCAGAAGCAAGGGGCAGGGACACTGCAGTCTGTGGATACTTACAGGAGGGTGGAGTTCTTTCTTTAGGTTCCAGACCAGAGTGGAGAACTGAAGGAGGACCTGAGACCAGAGGCACCACCACCCCACACCCCAGGACTAGAGGTGATTACTACAACAATTTGTTATAAAATTAGAAAAAATGAGCAGGCAAAGGAGAAAGAACCCAGTCACAGAAAGTTATCAAGGGAATAGAGAAGATTAGAGTTTATCTTCAGAGGAGGATACTGAAACAAAAAGAGCCTCTCCTAACCAAAAAGTAATGTCAAATGGTCACCTGCCCACAAGGAATTCGTAGAACTTTAAAAATCAAATGAGATTGAGGAACAATTTTTTTAAAAAATAAGAACAATTCAAGAAAAACAAGATTATGAAAAGAAAGTTAACCAATTGGAAAAGGAGACCTGGAATCTTAAGGAAGAAAATGAGTCCTTGAAAGTTAGAATTGGGCAAAGGGAAGCCAGCAAAGTTATGAGACCAAAAAAATAATAAAATAAAATAGAAAGAATGAAAAAAATGGAAGGTGAAACATTTCATAAGAAAAACAATTGATCTGGAGAACAGATCAAAAGAAAACATAAGCGTATTCAGACTAACTGAAAGCTATGATTAAATAAAAGACTCGATACAATAATACAAGAAATAATTAAATAAAATTGTCCTGAAGTGTTAGAACAGGAGGGGAAAATGAAAATAGAAAAAAAATACACCAATCACCACCTGAAAAAGATCCTATGAGGAAAACTTCCAGGAATATCAGAGCTAGATACTGAAACCCCCAGCTCAACAAGAAAAGATTATAAGAAACAAGAAAAAGAAATACCATTCAAATATCATCAAGCCACAGTTAGAATCATATAAGACCTAGCAGCAGTTACACTAAAGGACTGCAGATCTTAGAACACTATATGTTGAAGAGCAAAAGAACTGGAGTTGTGACCAAAAATATCAAACCCAGCAAAACTGAACTTAATCTTGAACAAATAAAAAAAGGATATTCAATGAATTGCCAGACTCAGGATTTTATTACAATAGAAAATTTGACATACAAGATTCAAGAGAAATATAAGATAAACATCAAAGACTAATTACTAGGGACTCAATAAGGACAGACTATTTACTTTTTATGTGAGGAAATGTAAATGTAAGATTGTAATTAATAATTGGGTAGTTCAAAAGAAAGATTGTGGTAGAACAGAGTGTAACGTGATTCTGCAAAGGAATACTGTCTAAGAAAAGGTAAAAGAGTAATATACAAATGAGGTGCAATAGGAAAAACTGACACAGAAATTAGATTGGGGAGGAGGGCTGGTAGTTCTGTAGTTCAACTGTCATTGGGAATGGGTTAAAGAGGGAACATATACATGCATACGTGTGTGTGTGTGTGTGTGTGTGTGTGTGTGTGTAAAAGTCTTCTAAATTCAGAAATAAAGAAAAGGTTTAGGGGATAGAGATGAAGGAGAAGAAAAGGGAAGGATTTTTAAAGGGAGTCTGCTCACATCAAATCTGGGTTAAAGAGAGAAATATATATATATATATTTAGAAGGGAATAAAAGTCTTCTACATTTAGAAAGAAATAAAAGGATGAGGGAATAGCATAGAAGAGGTATATAGAATGGTACCTAGATTAATGAGAATCAGATAAAGAGGGAACAACATACACAAGGCTACAAAAGTCTTCTAAATTCAGATAGAAACAAGATGGCAAGGGAAAAGGGTGGGAGAGGATAAAGGAGGGATCTTTGGAGGGAAGATAGGTTAAGTAATCAGAGGCAAGGTAGCAGGCAGAAATAAAATAGAGGAATCACAAGAGATAGGAAGTAAGAGATACACACTAACATAAAATTAAGATCAGGAGTAGAATTTATTAGGAAAAAACCAGGGGTAGCAATCATGATTTCAGACAAAATTAAAGCTAAAATAAATTGAATCAAAAGAGAAAAATAGGGAAACTATACTATATGTCAGCCATATTAAATCAATATCATTTTAGACTATTTAAAAATAAATACCAGGATTGGGGAATCTGCAGCCTTGAGGCCACATGTGACCTTCTAGGTCCTTGGGTATGGCCTTTTGACTAAATCCAAACTTTCATCCTAAATTTACAAGTTGAAGTGCCTCCTCTAGTTTTGAAACATTTAAATTCACAAAAACATCAGTGATCTCTGGCACTTGGAGCTTTTATTTCTCTTATACTATATAGTAATTACAGGGCCTGGTACATACTAGGTTAATAAAAGATTGTTGACTCACTGACTAGTCAATAATATATAATATTATAATATATGATATATAATAAGTACATTATAGATGTATGCTCACCCATCCAACAAAGGGGAATGGGGAAGATTTCATTGATTTTAGAATGGATATGAATTTAAAAGGTGAGTAGAGGGGCAGAGATAATTCCAGGTAGAATCAAAATAAATTTCTAACCTTTGGAAAATTTAAATATTCATCTTCCTTCAAACTCAGAAGTTGAGAAGTGACATTTTAATCTCATTTCAGAATTCAGAATCAATGTTGAGCATAGCAAAGCTTTTTATCCTCATCTAATTAGTTATGAAAGTTAGTTACTTTCCAGAGTTAGATAGAATAGTAAGGTATGCAAATATATTAATAAGAGAAACTCTTGATTCAGCAATTCACTTAATCATAGTTACAAACTATGTATGACTTCTTATCATAAGAATTAAGGAGTTGCTGAGGTCCATTGAGGTTAAGTGACTTGTTTAAAGTCATATAACTAGTAAATATCAAAGGAGAGTATGAATCCAAGTCTTCCAAGCCAAGCACTGTGTCTACTATACTATACTAGCCCATATGATACAGTATAAAATGAAACAAAACACTATGCACCAGCACAACTACAACAAAAATACAGAAAATACAGTCGGATATTTTCTTTTGTTATGTCTGATGCAAAGAGGGTGATATGAATAGATTTCCTCCCCCAAATTCCCTCACCCTCACACATAGAAGTTTCTGTTTAACTGCAATGAATGAATCACCTTTATTTTTGGCATCAAAGCGACACAGTCACAGAATCCTTGGGCACATGTTTCCTGAGAAACTTTACCATAAATAATCAACTAGATGTATGACATGCAGAAGAAGAAATCTTAAAACATATATCCATTTGTAAAATTAAACAATAAGATGTATTTACATTTGTTTATTCAGTAAATGCTTACCAAGAACAATTTGTTCAGAGTTCTGTGCCTGGTACTGTTGTAGGAGTGGGATTTAGATAACAAAGTTTATTTAAGATACAGTCCTTAACCTTGATGAAGCCTGCATTCTAATAGCTTACTTATGTAGAAACAAGGCCATGACCATACAATAAGCAGGTATTATTTTAATAACCAAGACTTGAAAATTCCTGACTGAAGAATGACTTGGAGATTCAGCCGGAGCTATTATCCAGCTACAGCAGAAACTCCTGACCCCTGTAGCACTGATGTGATATTCATAGTGCCTACAGCAGCCATGAATATCCTGGAGCAATTCTGAATCATGAAACGCAACAAACTCTCCACATGGAAGACAGAACCAAAACATTTATTCAGACACCAGAAAGCCAAATCCATTACAGTAACAAAAAGCTATACACAATAACAATGCAGAATGTAACACCATCCCTAAGCCTTCCCCTTGTTAGGCTTCCCATAAATCAGCTCCATTAAACAAAATCACAAACAAGCCCTTTCACTCACACTAGCCAGCTGCCTACATTCTCCCTAGATTTGACTGCTCTCTCACTCACTTTCTCTCAACTCTGCTCTAGCTCTTCTTCCTGTTCCATCTGCTCAGCAAACTCCTCCCATTACAGGCTCCATGTGACTCAGACTTCTATGTGAACCAGGCAGGTCATGTGGGCCTATTAATGAATAGGAAAGATCTTATTTAAATTACTATTACATGCCCCTCCTCCCATCCTTCTATTCCTTATCCTAGGATGTACTGCAGATAGAATTCTTTTCCTTGTCACAAGCTCTCTATCTGGCATTCCTTATGCTAAGGACATCACTATAAAAGCTCTATCCCCAAAGTTATCATCCTAACTCCTTCCCATGCAATCAAAGCTTGTATGCATTGCTCTTTTTTTCCCAAAGTTTTATTCAAGTATTTTGTTTTTACATTGAAAACATTCACAGATCACATCTGTGGTGCTCCCTCTCCATTTTAACTGTTCCTTAAATAACAGAAATCTATTTTTTTTCACTCCTACCTCATTAAAAATAGAGAAAAGAAAAACAAATTCCACCTAACAAATATGCATAATCAAGCAAAACTAATTCTATCAATGGTTATATACATATGTGTGTGTGTCTTATTTGTTCTTTAAATCTATCATATCTCAGGGAAGAGGTAGAAATATGTTTTGTTCTTGGTCTTCTGGAATTGTGGATAGTCATTGTATAAATTATGGTTCTTATAACTTTCAAAGTTGTTTCTCTTTATAGTTGTATACATTTTTATTTTAAATTTTAATTAATATTTTATTTGATTGAATAAATTTTTTTTGGTTTTGTTTATTTTATTCTGTGTCTGTATCTGTTCATATAAATCTTTCCATGTCTCTTTGAAATAACCTATTTTCTCATTTAACAACAGTATTCCATCACATTTATATATCACAACTTACATAGTCATTCCTCAATTGATTGGAATCCCTTTAGCTTCCAGGTTGTTTGTATTCCATTTCAAATATTTTTGCACACATTTTCCTATTTCTTTGGTCTTTTTTTAGGGTATAGTCCTAGTAAGGATATAGTTGGGTCAACGTCTATCCATTGTTTAGTAACTTTTTGTGCAAATTGCTTTCCTGAATAGTTGTACCCATTCACAGGTCCACACGGTGCATCAATCTGCCTGTTTTTCCATTGCCGTTTTCACATTTATCATTTTAATCTTTTGTCATTTTTCCCAATCTTATGAGTGTGAAGTAGAATCTCACACTTGCTTTAAAGTGCATTTCTCTAATTAGTATTATATTGGAGCATTTTCCTCCCAATGGTTCTAGAAGGTTTGGGTTCCTTCCTTGAGAACTGCCTGTTCATATCCTTAGACTATCTACCTTATCCTTATAAATCGGAATCATTTCCTTGGAAATGAGAACTTTATCAGAGAAACGATGTAAATATTTTCACCCAGTGAATTGTTTCCCTTTTAATATTTATTGGGTTTATTTAGGCAAAAATTTTGTTTTATATAACCAAAATTATCTATTTTATCTTAGGTCATCTGTTTTATCTCTTGTTTAGGTATAATTTTTTGCCTAGATTTCTCTAATTTGTTTATGATGTAACTTTTTATATTTAGGTCATATATACATTTGTAGCTTATCTTTGAATAAGGTGTTATGTATTCTAAATGTAATTTCTTCTATTTTGCTGTCCAGTTTTCCAAGGAGTTTTTTGTTAAATATTGTATCTTAATCCCAGTAGACAGGGTGTTTGTGTTTCTTGAATTCAAGACCACTAGATACATTTACTTCTATATTTTGTGTTCCAACCAGGGACGGGGAACCTGCAGTCTCGAGACGGTATCTGTTACACTGATCAACCTCTCTATACCTTTTTGTTCATCAAGAGGTACTCATTAAATCTCTGCTATGTTCAAGGTCAAATGCTAAATAATGGGTCCATAAAGATAGATTCAGTATAGCTGCTACTTTCAAGAAATCTAATTAGGGGAAGAATGGTGGAAAAGTACTCCACTTTGAATTGATACAAAATGAAATATGTAGAATCAAGAGAACTTTATACAATGTCTACAGCAGTATACACTGAGTGGAAAATCCCTAACAACTAGGTGCCATATAATTATAATTTCTAGACCAAGAAGTCTGACCCTGAAGAAAAGTTGAGAAAATGTATTTCTCTTCCTTCTTTGCAAAAGTTGAATCTGAGGACAATATTGTATATAAGAGCTGGTTTTGCTGAAAAGTTTCCCACCCCTCTCTTTTTTTTATTCTTTATTACCAAGCATTGCTGCCTGGCAGGGAAGTGATTGGATATTCAGCACAAAGAACCAAGCATTCCTCTGACCATGAACCTTTTGCCTTCTATCCCCTGCCAGACTTAGTGTGTCCCCTGAGGGAAGGCAGCAGGTGGTCAGGTCAAACATCTTTCATCTGCCCCAAAGGACTTTCTCCTTTGCAGGGAATCTACCACTTTCTGCTACTGTCTCATTTCCAGCTTCCTCAGGGGTTGCTATCATCTCCTGCTGGGCACAGCATGTCCCCTTAGGGAAAGTGACAAGAAGCTGGCTCAAGTGTCTTCTGTTTTCCCCAAAGCAACCACTTTCATCAGTGCCAGCACAAGACAACTCTTACCTCCCACTTTCAATATGATCTTTCAACTTGCATTTGAAGAATTTCTAGGTCAAAGAGAAGGAGCCTTCTCTTTAACCTTAGACTGTTTATCTCCTGCTTGCCTAATTCCTGTGGGAAGAGGAAGAGGAAAGTTGATGGGAAATAGGATTTCTTTCTCCTGCTATGTAGGTTCAATTTCCAAGTCCCACTATGCCCTTTTGCTGCCTAATCTCCAGCCTTCAGAGGGAAGAGAAGTGTTGAAAAAGAGCCTCCCATCTTACTAGCCATTTTCTATCTTATACTGCATTTGCCTTCAGCCCATTCTCCAACCTCTTTTGTGCCCTGCATCCTTCCCAGATCTGACTACTCTGTCTGTCACTCACTTCCTCTCAGCTCTGCTCTAACTCCTCCTCTTCCTGTTCCACCTGGAATACCTCTTACTCTCTATTGTCACTTCCAGGTTCTTCCCCCTTCCATCACTCAGTAACTTCTCCTTTGAGGTTCATGAAATTAATTTTTACCACTCAGTCAAAATCCTGATAGCTATTGCTTATAGATTACCTCCTTCCGCCTCTCCTATTTTCTCCTTAATGAATTTTGTACATGACCCACAATTTTTCTTTCCTCCTCAAGTCCTGCTCTCATACTAGCAGACTACAGCATACATATTGACTCTCCCTCAAACTCGGTAACCATTCAGTTTATTACTTCCCATGAGCTTTTTCCCTAGTCTACCTCAGTCATACAAAAAGATGGTCATACCCTTGATTTTGCCATGACCCAGAAATGCTCAAGAATTTCAAATTCCCTTTTCTAACTATAATGTATTGGCTTTTCACCTCTCCTCTGTCTTAACTTACAAAATCTTACTGTTTATCTACACAGAAACCTTCAAGCACTTGACTACTCAATTTTCTTCCAGGTCATGCCCTCTGCCCTAGCCCCTCTCTCCTCTTTTCCTTTTCTTGACCCCTTGGTGAATAAATCCAACTGTACACTGCCCTTCTCTCTTGAATTTCTACCCTTCTTATCATTTTCCCCCAATTATGCCTTGCCAAATTCCCACCATTCACTTCCTTATGCTTCTATACATATGCTGCTGAACAAAGGTGGAGACAATTATGCAATGATTCTGACTGGGTCTTCTACAAATTTATGCAATTTGTCGATTCACTTGGGGCATATGGTGTGTTCAATAGAACTAACGCCTCATATGTGAGAGCTTGCCAACCTCTTTTCAGGGTTGCTCAACCAGCTTCGATGTTCAATCTCACTCAACTTTCACCTGTGGCTCCAAGAAACAGTAGCATTTACAGCATCCACACCCTGGTAAAACCATCTTGGCAGCCAGGTTAAACCAGGTTGAGGGTAACCAACAGGCTTCAAACTCATTGGTGTGTTAGCGGAATGTCTACCCTAAGCATGTAAAGACTTCACCTGGTAGAATGGATGGATGAGAACAATTTGTTCCAATGATCATGAAGGCAGCTGAAGTAGGTGCTAGGGAGTACTTACAGCTTGGTTAGACATTGAAGATCCCAGGACATCCCAGGCCATTGCCAGTCATCCTGACTTTTGTCTTGTCCCTGGACTTCGGTAACTCTGGAAGAGAGAATGAGGCTGACAACTTTGTGCAACTCTGCCTCACTTAAATCCAATTCATGTGCAAGTCAAGACATCACTCCATGAGGTCATTAGTCTTCTTCAGAAAGAAAGGACAAGGTACAACTCTTTTTATTTAGTCATTTCAGTCATGTCCAAATCTCTGTGAACCCATTTAGAGTTTTCTTGGCAAAGATACTGGAGTGGTTTGCTATTTCTTTCTCAAGCTAATTTTATAGATGAGTAAACTGAGGCAAACAGGGTTAAATGACTTGCCCAGGGTCACATAGCTAGTCAGTGTCTGAGACTGGATTTGAATTCAGGTCATCCTGACTCCAGGGTAGTGCCCTATCCACTGTGCAACTTAGCTACCTATACTTTAATGTATTTTACCATTCTGTGCTTTAATCTTTACCAAGTTGTCTTAATGATTATTATTTTTAGTATAGTTTGAGATCTGGTGCTGGTAAGCTCCCTTTTTTTCTCACTTCTTTTCATTATTTCCCTTCAGGTTCTCAACCTTTTTCTGCCTCCATTTGAATTTCATTATTATTTTGTCTAATTCTATAAAATGATCCTTTGGTAGTTTGATTTGGCATGACATCGAATAAGTAAATTATTCTAGGAGCTATTATGATTTTAACATATTGACTCATTCTATCCATAAGCAATTAATATATTTCTAATTACTTGGCTCTGTCTTTATTTCTGTAAACAGTGGATTTTAGGAGTATTTATAAAGTTGTACATATCTTGATAGATAAACTCCCAACTAGTTTGTATAGTTATTTTAAAGCATAGTGGCAAATATCCCTATCTGTCATGCAAGAGACTAGATTTCAATTCCCTAGTGGTAGGTAGCCTGGATTTTGGGGTAGATAGGTGGTACAGTAAATAGAGCCCTGAGCCTCAAGTTAGGAAGTCCTGAGTTCAAATTCAGCCTCAAACACTTATTAGTTATGTGACCTTGAGCAAGTCACTTGACCCTGTTTACCTCAGTTTCGTTGTTGATAAAATAAGCTGGAGAAGAAATGACAAACTACCCCAACTACTTTGCCAAGAAAACCTCAAATAGGATCACAGACTCAAACATGACAGAAATGATGGAATAACAATGCTGTTTTAAATCAAATTTTCCTTTCTTTCTCTTCCTGCTATTGTTTATTTTAATTACATAAAATGATGATCTATGTGGATTTATTTTATATTCTGCAAATTTCAATTAATTTTTAGTTGATTCTTTGGAGTTCTCTAATATACTATCATTTCATCTGTAAAAATGGATAACTTTTCTGCTTCTTTACCAATATTTACTTCCTAATTTAGTTTTCTTATCAATTGCTATAGCTCGCATTCCTAGTTCTAATACAAAGAGTAACAATGGATCCCCTTCTTTCACCCCTGATTGTCCTCTATGTCCTCTACCACTGAAGCTGCTCCTGCTACAGAGTCACACACCTGAAACCCGAGAACTCATGCTGCCAAAACTCCTATCAGGGCCCCCTCAGATGCCTCGTCTGGCTTTCCCATCCATAGCCTCTCAGAATTGTAGAATAGTGGAGTCAGATTTAGACATGGAAAGTAGAATTCATGTCTTCCTGACTCTATGCACAGTATTCCACTTACGGTACCACATAGCTGTATACACAGTCTTAACTGTTGGCCGTCTTTTTCTCAAGAGTCACACTCCCCAGATCACTTGAACTGCTTGGATCTCCTTCAAGTCACGTATCTTTACCTTAACAGGTATTAGTTTACTCAGGTTGTGGAAATACCATTTGCTAGAGTTCCCATCTCTTCTCTGGTTTTACTACCAATGATGACCCTTCACTCCCAACTTCTGTATTTTGCCACCAAAGCCCCTGAAAACCTTAACAATAATTAGAGGACTATTTTTTGTTTACCAGGAAAATGCATTGCATAATACCTGTTGCATTAGTTCTCTCTCTTTTCCTGTTACCACTCTAGCTAACTTTTGAGTGCCTACTTTCTTTTGTACTAAGGAAGGCTCACTAAATGTTTATTGAATGAATGGGTATTTAATGAACACATAGATTTGACAGGTTTTGTGGTTTAGACAACTGGCATTACACTATGAAAACCCTTCGTTCTTTCTTTACTCCCTACAATAAACTCTGAAAGACCCCAGTTATTCTTATACTGTTATATCTGGGCTCTCAAACATATTATTAGGGTGATGGGGTTGTCTCAAAACAAATTTCATATCAAAAATACAGTTGTAGCTATTTGGGAGTATCCTTTTTAACACAAATTTTGCCCTTCACAGAAAACTGACCATCTCACTTGTCTTAGACTATTGTTGAAAGATGCTGCAGGATGTTAGATACCCAAAAAAGTATATACAGCACATATTCCCTGACCCCATCTGGCTGTTTGGGTAAGAAGGAGGAAGTCCCATCACCACTGGGGAGTACATTACCCTATTGTATTCTCTTTGCTCACTTAGCATCACTCCTTTCTAGGTTATTTGACTACTTGAACAGATTACATAATAGGGGAGTGACTAACTCTGCTTCCTTCAATGGGATAACATCTGTCCTTTCATGATCTCCTAAAGTGTTCCCAGGCTTTATCATTTGTCCTGCCTGAATGGCCTCCAGATCTCTGGGCAATGTCATCTGATCTACCTACTCAATCTAAGAAATGGGCCTTGCCATCTACCCCACAGCCGAGTTTTCTATCCTCCAATTAGAAGGAGAGCTGTTTGAGAGTAGGGACAAATTTTACTTTTTCAATTTGTATCTACTATGATCAGCACAGTTTCTGGCACATAATAAATGCTTAATAAGGGTCTTTTTATTCATTTATTCACTTTCTGGATGCTTCCCTGCTGACAGACCAACAGTAAAATGAAATAAAATGTTCTCTTTTAGAAAGCCAAACTTTGCAGAAGTGTCTTCCTTGAGTCCCAGGGCCTTGCCTTTGCTAGAATTTCTACTTGACTGAACTATCTAAAACCAACTGAACAAAAATCAGCCAGTCTAATTAAATATGGCAGCAACTGGTAATAATACTTCTTCCTCCTTAAACACCTGGCAATGAACAACGACGTATTATCTTAATGGTTATACAAGATTATGCAGTTGTCTTTGCTGGGCTACTTCCCCTGACTCTGTGTTCAACTTACCTACTACTAGCATTAGTAAGAGTACTGATTATTTCTCTAATAACAGTGCAAACATACTTTGACCCACAAATCATTTACTATGTGTTTACTATGCATGTGCAAATACTCTGTTAAGGACTGGGGAAACAAAGAAAGCAAATACACAGTACAGTCCTTTAGAGAGTTTACTTGTTAATGGAACATTTTCTCTTCAGAGAAGCTTTGTCTTTTCTGGTGTGGGTATAAGACTAGGCCTTTCATTTCTTAGCTTATATTCCCCCAAGCTGAGACTCCAAAACTACACTAAAAAGATCTAGTCAGATTTCCAACTGACCTTAGTAATGGGCTTTTGGGTTTATGAGAGACATGTTAGTTCTAAGGTCTTCCCTGTTATTTCAATATGCTGTGCACTCATTATTATCTACTATTGATGGCTCCATTCTAATAGAGGGACAGGGATTCTCAGGGGTTTGGGGTCAGAGTTTAAAATAATCATCAAAGCCCTCTGTGTCCATTTATGATACAGAGGAAAGTGGTTTCCCCCTTACAAGATAGGCCCAGAATTCAAAGAAATCTGGGTAAATTAGAAAAACAGTTTCGGATTCATAAAATAAAGTTCCTCATTTAAAAATGTAGGTATTTTTCCTTTATCTCAAGGAAAAATGAACTTTTACATCGCAGCAAGAAAGTTAATTTAACTATAAGAAACTACTCTTTGCAAGAGTGATTAACTCTGGAAAGAGATGAGGAGACATCGCAGTGGGAGAATAACCATTTGTTTTTGAATGATGTAAATGCTGATCAGGTGGTTGGTTGTTGTCCTTCATTTTTGAGGAGTCAAGTTCCAGTGTGTCTCACCGATCAGATGAATACAAGCTCAGAACGCTCCACCACAAGTCAGGCACAAACAGTCCGTGTAAACACTGAGGGCAGATTCTCTAAATTTGCACATCCTGTGTTTCCTTTGAGCTGTTTCAATTCAATTCTGGTTTGCTCATAGAGCACAGCACCTTCTCTCATTCGAGCGTGCCATGCTGAGTGGTCCTTTGCTAGTGTCTCATATCACACAATCAATCCCAAGGTTCTTCATAGGGACCCTGAGAGCATCCTTGTATCACTTCTTCTGACATGTGATTGTTTGCCCTGTGTGAGTTCTCCGTAAAATAATCTTTTTGGCAAGTGTATGTTTTACATTCAAACAACGTGGCCAGCCCATCAAATTTGCGCTCTCTAAAGCAGAGTGTGAATGCTTGGCAGTTTAATTTGAGAAAGGACCTCAGTTTCTGGCATCTTATCCTTCCAGGTGATCTTCAGAATCTTCTTAAGACAATTCAAATGGAAGCAATGGTATACTGTCCAAGTTTCACAAGCATACAATAACAAGGTCAACACAATGGCTCTTGTAATGCTTCAGTTTGGTAGTCAGCCTAATAATACCTCTTCTCTCCCATACTTCCTTCGGAGCCTCCCAAACATTGAGCTAACTCTGGCAATGCATGCATTAACCCCGTTATCAATGTGTATATCCCTGGAAAGTACACTATTAAGGTAAATGAACTTATCCACAAGATTCAAAACTTCTTCATTTGCTGTAGTAAATGGTTCCACAATTTAAATGTAAATATGTAGAGAAGAGACCTGGAGGCCTTCTTAGTTTTGTGGCTTTATTGACATTTTGGTCATTTGCCCTTTTCTGGATCTTACCTGTAAAATGAAGTGCCATAGTAATTTAATGATTCAGACATCTTGGTTTGGTGGTATAATTGATTGATATCATTTACTGAATGTTTAAATCAATCCAATTCACTTATCCATCCAACCATCCTTCCATGAGTGCAACCTGGAGTTTAGAAAGCAATGATTCATTATGAAACATAGAAGTGAGTGGAGCAAGAAATGTCAGTCAGTAAGCATTATTAAGTGCTTACTACTTGCCAGGCACTGTGCTAAGTGCTGGAGATCAAAAACAAAAACAAACAAAACAAAACAAAAATCCATGGTCCTTGACCTCAAAGGGCTTACCTTCTGATGGGAGAAAAAAATGTGAAAATACCTGTATCTAATTTCTTTCTATCTATCTATCTATCTATCTATCTATCTATCTATCTATCTATCTATCTATCTATCTATCTATCTATCTATCTACACAAGACATATACAGTGAAAACAGAAGGTAATTTCAGAACAGATATTAGCAGTGCAGGGTTGGGGCTATATGTATAGGGGTATAGGAAGTAGAATTTGAACTGTCTTAAAGGAAGCCAAGAGGAGGAAGCAAGGAGGTAGGGCTCCAGTCATGGAGTAAAACCTACGAAAAGGTATGGAGTCATGGGTAAAGAATAGCAAGAAGACAGATATTAATAGATCATAAAATGTATCTGGAGTTGAACAAAATATAAGAAGAACGGGAGGGTAGGAAAAGACCAAGTTGCAAAGGACTTTAAAAGTCAAAAAGAAGGTTATAAAATTTTAATCTTGGAGGTAACAGGAAGCCACTGGAATGATTAAGTTGCGGATACATTTTACAAAAATCGCTGTGGTTGTTGAGTATGGAATAGAATGGGGAGAGACTTCAGGGAGTGATAAAGTGCTGAGGGCCAGATGTGTAAGTAGAGAGAAGGATCACAAGGTATGCTTTTAAAAAATTGTTTATATCCCTGCCCTTCTGATGAGGGCTGGAGGGTGGCAGTGGTGAGAGTCTCACGAAGACCAGGATAACAGGTTCAGGTCGCCTGGAGAAGAATTCACAGACACAAGCATTATTGAAGTCAAGGTAAAGATTTATTATGCTTTTCAATGGGCAAGAATTCTGAGGGAATCTGCCACCTTAGAGGCATACAGGTAAAGTTTATATAGGATATTCTATAGTGAAGCCTGTGCCAAATATGCTAACTATGTGTTTTGGGGTGGGATTAGGGAATGGTTAAAGAGTGGTCAGTTCTTAAAGGAACATGCACTTTTGGTATCTACTGCATGGGCATTTTTTTTCAAAATCCTTTTTGGAGCTCTTCCATGGCCTGAGCCCACCGGACATCCACCTCAGATGTCTGGGATACGAAGGCCCTGACCTCCACGTCTTTCCCTGATGGTAAGCATTGTTCCTCCCCATCGGAAATGGAAGGAGGAAACATCATCTGGTCCCCAAGAAAGTAGCTTTCTATGGTCTTATTTTTCTTCCCTTTTCTGGGCATTTTCCCAGCCAGTTACTTGACTGAGATTCCTCTCCACCCCTGCCTAGATCCGTCCAGCTAGTGCTTGGGGTCTGAGATTCAAATGCTGCTCCGAAGCCTCAGGGCTTTCTGTGGTGGGGCAACTGCTATTCGATTTGAGCTTAAGTTCTGATGCTCAGGTGGGGGCAGGGCCGCTTCCTAGGCTCAGTTCCCTTAGGGGGTTTATGCAGAGACCTTCAACAGTGGAGCTTCTGCCTGCTCTGGGAGTCCCGGGCAGCCGCTGCCTCTGCCACTGCCTCTGCCGCTGTCTCCTGAGGGGGCCTGAGTTATAGAGACACCCTGCTCCCCTCTCGGCCAGCCCAGAAGTCTCTCTCACTGACCTAGAGCGCCTGTGGGTGGAGGGAACTTTGTGGGTGCTGGAGGTTCCGTCCCTGAAGCCTGCTCGGATCTGCTTCTCTGGGGCCACTCAGGCCAGGGCAGTGGTGGGCTCCGCTGTCTGGTGTGGGACAGACCCCTGGGGACGGCTTTCCAGGGCTCTCTGGAACAGAAATCTTTTCCACTGTGTTTCTGCACGGCTTATACTGCTCCAGAACTTGTGGGGAGTTCTTTTTACAGAAAATTTATGGATTGTGGTTTCGGAGCTAGCATATGCGAGTCTTTCTACTCTGCCATCTTGGCTCCTCCCCCTACTACATGGGTATTTTACTCAAAATTCATCGGGAAATAACCAAGGTGAGGAGCTACCTGGAGCTGTGGTTTTAGGCTTGAAATGTTACTAAGTCAACTAGTGGTCAGGGCTGGCTCAGAAATACTAGGTTTCTCTCATTAATATCTTGTTAGACAAGATAAATGTAGGGGAGTATACGTATGTCTAAGACTAGGATACATATGATTGGTCAGTGAGTAGTAAATGTCGTTACGACCCAGTACACAGCCAGTTCAGTTAGTACACAGCTGGCTCAGACTAACAAGTTCTATAGGAGCAGCTGGCTGCTGGATCAGGAAGGGAGATAACAGTTATTGCTGGGACAAGCTGTGTCCTTGGGCTGGGGAGAAGCTGCCTGGGATGGTATTTTGAGGCTAGGGAGAAATGTGATTTTTAAAGAAAAACGTGATTTTAGAATTGACGTCAAAGCACCCCAACACTTCCTGTAAGCCAGGAGATAGGTAAAGAAAGTGGAATTTTATGGAAGAACAATGAAGAACATGAACATAAAGGAAAGCTAAGCTTATACCAGGGAACTTTTGGTGGAAGCAAAATGGAAAAGCCAGGCTCAGCGGAAGAGATTAGAGTGGCCTAGACCATGAAGTTACCTCAGAGATAGAGCTCTCTGAGAGAAAAAGCTCAGATTGTCCTCTGTGACAAAGAGTGGAAAAACCAGCTTCAGAAGTAAGGGAAGGGTCAGATGTATAAGCAGCTGGGGAGTAGTTTCAGATGAAATGTGATTAAGAGGTCAGGTCAGAGATGAAAGATAACATTTAAGATTGGAGCTTCAATACCTTAAAAAAAGAAAATAAATAATAAGGAAGAAGGATGTGACTATAAATTTATGGTTGAAAGCCCAAGAACAGATGTTTTGTGGAGACCAAGAAAGGGAAGAATCTTTGTAGTTGAGGGAATTGGGAGGAACAAAGACAAGGTTTTTTAATAGGCCCACAGCCACAAAGTGGTACAGGTTTTTGTTTAGGGTTAGAGGGAAATACAAAGGTGGGAGCATTTATTAGAATATCAGGAAGGAAAAGGGGAGGAATGAGAACAGTAAGGTGACTCAGTACTAGGAACTCTTCTATCCCAAGCTAAGAGGTGGGAAAGCAGATTTTAAAAATAATGTGATAAGCAAATTAAGACAGCATGGAATAGTTTTACCTGTCCTATTTATGGATAAAGGAAGAACTTAGGACTACAGAAGATAAAGTAACAATTACAAAATATAAAATAGATAATTTTTACTATATAAAATTTAAGAGTTTTGCACACACAAAGCTAATGCAACCAAAATTATAAGAAAAGCAGAAAACTGGGGGAAATTTTACAACAATTATCTCTGATAAAGGTCTCATTTCTCAAATATAGAGAGAAATGAATCAAATTTATAAAAATACGTCTCATTACCAACTGATAGTCAAAGGATATGAAAAGGCAGTTTTCAGACAAAGAAATCAAAGCTATCTATAGTTACATGAAATCTCTGTTGATCAGAGAAATGTAAATTAAAACAACTCTGAGATACCACCTCACACCTATCAGAGTGGCTAATAGGACAAAAAGGAAAATGTGGAACATTGACAGGGACGTGGAAAATTGGGACAGTAACGCACTATTGGTAGAGTAGTAAATGGATCCATCCATTCTGGAGAGCAATTTGGAACTATGCCTAAAGAGTTATAAAACTGCTTACTTTTTGACCTAACAACACCAGTGCTAGGTCTATATTCCAAAGACATCCAAAAAGAAAGGGAAAAGAATCTGTTTATACAAGAATATTTATAACGGCTATTTTTGTGGTGGCTAAGTATCAGAAATCAAAGAGATGCCCATCAACTGGAGAATGACTAAACCAATTGTGGTATACTATTTGTAATGGAATATTATTGTGTTATAAGAAATGACCAGTAGGCTGATTCCAGAAAAAACTTGGACTTACATGAACTGATGCATAGTGAAATGAATAGTACTAGAACATTGTACATAGCAACTGCAATATTGTTGGATGAAGAATTGTAAATGACTTAGCTGTTCTCAGCAATAAGATGCTCCAAGATAATCCCAAAGGACAAATTGAAGCACACTCTCTGTCTCCAGAGAAAGAACTGATATTCATTAAATACAGACTGAAGCATGCATTTTTTACTTTCCTATTTTTCTTTTATTCGAGTCTTCTTGTACAAAATGACTGATATGGAAATGTTTTACATAATTTCATATGTGTAGCCCATATCTGATTACTTACCATCTCAGAGAGAGGGGAGGGGAGGGAAGAAATGGAGGGATAGAATTTTGAACTCAGAACTTCAAATAAAAATATTCTTAAAAATCAGAAAAAAATAAAAAAAGTAAGTTATCTATAATTTTGCCAAACCAAATCCATTGGTAGATACTGAGAAATGAACTCGTATCTAATCGAGGCAGTGAGCCAGTTTTCTGAGGGCAAGGCTTATTAGATGAAGAGGTCAACCACACAAAGGGAGGCAGAAATAAGAAAGAGCCAAACCTAATTCTCTGACATTGTAAATAGAAAATGGGAACAGACTGAAACCATTGTTCTAGGCTTTGTAAATGTCCTCTTTTATTGTTTCTATAACCCTATGCCCTGCAATGTTTCTCTATAATGCTTAGTGATAGAGTTCTTTAAAATACCTAAAGAAGGGGATATAGTTGATAGAAAGATAAAGATTGAGATATATCTCCATCTATTGATACATATTGATCAACAGATAGATCTAGGCATGCAGATATATAGATAAGGTTTTCATTTAGTAAGTTAAACATTTTTTTTGGAGAATTCATTCCTATAGAGACAGGGAAGGGAAAAGAAAGGGGATAAACACTTTATGGTACCTAGTATGTGCTAGAGGCAACTAGGTGGCACAGTGGATATAGAGCGCTGGGCTTGGAGTTGGAATGACTCATTTTCTTCAGTTCAAATCTGGTCTCAGACGCTTGCTGGCTGTGTGACCCTGGGCAAACCATTCAAACCTGTTTGCCTCAGTTCTTTATCTATAAAAATGAGCTAGAGAAAAAAATGGCAAACCATTCCAGGGTCTCTGCCAAGAAAAACCCAAATAGGGTCACAGAGAGTTAGAAAGTCAGAACAGGTCAACAGTAATAAAAACTATATGCTAGAGATGGTTGCAGATAGAAACCAATAAATTTGGGGGAGGGAAGGAATTCCCAGCAAGCCAAATCTGGGACTCAATCAATATTTAAAGAAACATCCTGGTATAATAGACTACTTGACTTGGAGTCAGGAAGACCTGGATTCAAAGCCATATGACTTTGGTCAAGTCATGTAATCTCTCTGTGCCTACTACTTATCTATAAAATGAGTATGAAAGATTATTGAATCTCTGGTCTCTGAGTAGCTATGGTAGACTCAAAACCCTAATCCTTATTCTTCATGCAGCTTAGGTTAGTATTTTCTTGAAAAATATTAATTGAAACATTCCTCAAATTTTGGTTGGCCTCCCGGATTAAGAGCCCAGACTGTTAGCATCATTTCCTATTTGTCTGAACACAAGGCAACCACTAGGAATTGTGGAGTCTCTCAGATGTTTGATAGAGCAATTCAAGGGGTTCTCAGTGTCTTACCTTGTGGAATCTGCTTCTCTCCCTATGGTTAAGTGAATCTCCTTTAGTTAACCCTTGACTGACCTTCAAACATCTTACTGTGTTTCAGTATGAACCTAAACTACCAGAGGATAGGCTTGGGTCAATTCCTGCAGAGCATAGTACTCTTCTAACTTTAAATCTCTGATTTAGGAAAGTGAGATCAAGACTGCTCCAAAGAGTTCATGAGGGCTGATGGTTAAATTTCCATTGGGAGCATTTCTATCTCAGAAATCGACAAAAGCAACAAATCAGGCCTTGACTGTTTTTACTGATTTTTTAGACTTGAGATAATGATGGGAAAATGCTAACAATGCAGATTGAACTTAAAATTGTCAAGAGTACTTTTTGTTTTTATTTTCAGAGGGCCAGTTGTAAAACATTTGCTGTCCAGCCCTAACATTTGGTGATATAATCACATAATCTTCTCTATTTTTTGTTGACTTTGGAATCCTTTTGCTCCAGAAATACTCTCTGGGTTCTTCTTCTCAATCACATAAAACCTGTGCAATTATTATCAATGTGATAAACCATGCAGTGGTGTTCTTGACTACTTATCTAAATAATTTTTCTTATCTTGAGGAGTTATTGATTCTAGCCTGGTGAAAATATAGCTCTATAGCTAGGGCTATTAAAAAAGTGAATGTTCCTGCTTCATATTATTGACCTTTGTTTGAGCAAAGAACATTTTATCATTAGAACTGCTAAACCATAAACATTTGCTAAACATCTGTTATAACATTTGTAATTAGATTTTTTCGATAGCTTTTATCGCTATGTACACTGATGCAAGACAGTTTTCAGTCTATTCATGGGTAGCGTAAAGATTCAATTGGTACATTTTTATCAATTTCCATAATAGAGAGGCGTATTGGTGTTGTGCAGTTGTGTCCAACTTTCTTGACCTCGTTTGAGGTTTGAGGGCTTTTTGGCATAGATATTGGACTGGTTTGCTACTTCCTTCTCTGATACATCTTACAGATAAGGAAACTGAGGCAAACAAGGTTAAGTGACTTACCCAGGGTCACATAGCTAGTAAGTGTCTGAGGCCGGATTTGAACTCAGGAAAAAGAATCCTCAGGACTCCAGAACTCTATCCATTGCACCACCTAGATTCCCCATATAGAGAGAAGCAAAACCAACTAAACCAAAATATAGCAACAGCAACAAAAACATATTGGCACCACTGCAGTACCAGATGCTTCACAATCTATATAATCAAAGTAAATGTTAACATTCTTACTATTTTCTGAGAATGTTAAATAAATGTTAATCAGTTTCTTTGTTTAATAAATATGATTCAAATGGGTATACCCAGTGTGATCCTAATTGAAAATGTACGAGACAGATATTCTGAGTCTGGGAACTCAAACCTGGGGTTGGAACCACACCCTTGCCCCTCTTTTGCCTACAATATAACCTCTCTGGGTTTCAGTTTCCATATCTTTAAAGTGAAGGGATTGGATTAGATGGCCTCTAAATTCCCTTCCAGATGTAGATCTGTGAGGCTTTACCCAATATAATTTCCCTGAAGTCTTACAAGAGCAAGATACCAATTAATTAAATTGCATTCAAATAAAAAAATATGTATTCAATACTTATCATGTGCAAGGTACTTTGCTGGGCACTGGAAATACAAAGACAAAAAAGTAAATTTTACTGGGGGGGAAGGTATGGTGGTGGATGCAAACAGACAAGAAAATGTAAGCATATGCAAAATTATAGGCACTAATTTAAAGAAGAAGAGTGACCTGGGAGGAAGATTAGTAAAGTCTCTTGTAGGAGGTGGCACCCAAGTTGTGCTTTGTGGATATTCTACAAGACCCTTGAGGAGAGAGCCCATTCCAGATCATCACGCAGCATTATTTCAACCTCGGTATTACCATCAAAACTGGCCATTTTCCCTTAGGCAATAATACTGTTACTTTGTTCTCCTAAGATCCTACCTCTTTTCATCTTCCTTAGCATATTTTCCTTTCCCCTGTCTTGTCTCCTTCAGTGCTGGCAGTAGAGAGAAAGGATGGGGTTGTAAAAGCAGCTAGGGGGTACAGTGGATGGAGCGCTGGGCTTGAAGACTCATCTTCCTTAGTTCAGATCTGGCTTTGGACACTTACTAGTTGTGTGACCCTTAGTAAGTCACTTAACCTTGTTTGTCTCAGTGTCCTTGTCTGTAAAATGAACTAGAGAAGGAAATAGCAAATCACTCCAGTATCTTTGCCAAGAAAACCCTAAGAGAGGTCATGAAGAGTTGAACATGACTGGATAACAGTATGGGATAGTAGAGAGAACACTACATAAAGAATCCTGAATCCTAATTCTCAGACCCAGATGCCACTTAACTTTTTTGGAATCAATTTATTAAAATGCAAAATTGGATGGAATCACAGTGCTTTTCAAGATTTGGCTTTCAATCAGATCTTGGATCTGCTTGGCAATGTCTGCTTAAACTAGCTTCCTCCTATGGGGAGAACCCCCAGGTGTATGAGTTCTCTGTTTGGATTCCAAATAAATAAAAATTCATTACATTTCTCTTGTTGATTACTCATTTTATGCCCTTGGTTACAAAGATAACTTTTTAAAATCAACAATAAAAAATTTAATGTGATACTTATCTTTTTCATTTTAACTGTGGAGATTTTCTGATTACCTTAGTCATTCAACAGAGGAAAACAAACCCATTTCTCTTAGTTTGGATGGATTCTCTTAAGGTTAGAAGGACACTTTTTCTTTAAAGCCTGAAATCCATCTCAGTAACAAGTTTACTTCTTAGAACAAGCTGACAATGTATTTTGAATAAGAAGATAAATGGCTTTCAAAATATTTAAGCCCCATTGAGCACAGTTAAGTACTCTTGCTAGCTGAGCACCGGCTTATGTAAGCGGGGAATGATTTCATTTGAGCTCTGTTCAGAATTCATGACAGGTTCACTTTGAAACACCAGATCTCTGATGGCAGGGCTGTCTTCACCTGGTGCTCCCATTCTTTTCAGCAGGCTACAGTATCTGCTGTGGTTAGACAGGCGAAAGAGAAACGTTCATGTTGCCATGGGTTTGCCGCAGACAGGAAAGAAATTGAAGAGTTTTCTTTTCCTTCTAGAGCTGTGTGAAAGGTCCCTGTGAGATAGTCTTTGATAGGACAGTGACACTTTCATATCAGATTTTTTTTTAAAAAAGAAGAATTTTTCAGTATTAGGAAGAAATAAATTTTTCAGCCATGCATTTCTAGAGCAACATTTCTAACTATAGTAACACTTCACTGTTCAATCTGAGGTAAATACAACTTGATTCGCAGCATCTTTTTCAGGTGCTTATTCTTAAGGTGAATCCTCTTATCTGCTTAGTAGTGATAAGAATTGTGCAAGCATTTAGTAAAACCCATCCTCACTGCTTGGAAGAAAGGCATTAAATAAGGCATAAAAAATTCCAACAGTTAAGTGACAAAAAAAATATTTTTTCCCTGGAAATACTTTATACTTCATCATCAAGGTATAATCTCCAAATCAATATTAATTGTTCCCCAATTTCTCTTAATGAAGAAATCTATGCACATGCAATTTTACTGGTTTTGTTCAGTCATTTCAGGTTTTCTTGGCAGAGAAGCTGAAGCAGTTTGCAATTTCCCTCTCAGCTCATTTTACAGTTGACGAACTGAGGCAAACAAGATTAATGACTTGCCCAGGGTCACTCAGCTAGTAAGTATCTGAATGCAGATTTGAATTCATATCATCTTCCTGACTCTAGGCCTGGTCCACTTTCCACTGTACCACCTGGCTTCCTTAGATGTTTATAATGGCTACGTAGAAAGCATCAGTGTTGTAAACTGAATTGTTATGCCATGAAGTCATAAGATTTAGAGGAAAGAAACTTGGAAACCATGTTGCATATCCTTCTTATTTTACATATCAATATACAGAGGACCATAAAGATTAAGTGACTTACCCAAAGTCATGTAAGCAGTGGAGACAAGATTAGAACCCTGAGCCCTCTGAAGCTGAGGGCAGGTAGGTGGCACAGTGGATAGAGTGCTGGGCTTGGAGTCAGGAAGACTTATCTTCCTGAGTTTAAATCCGGCCTCAGACACTTACTAGCTGGGTGACCCTGGGTAAGTCACTCAACCTTGTTTACCTCAATTTCCTCATCTATAAAATGAGCTGGGAAAGGAAATGGCAAACCACTGAGGATCACAAAAATTCTGAAATGATTGAACAGCAAAATAACAATATTCTAAGTATTGTGTACTTTGTATTATACCACATTGTGGATGCTTAACTAGACAACAGATTCATTTTTTCCTCTGAGTCTACCAATGGAGACATGATGACATGACTTGCACTTGACTGTTTTGAGTGAGGAAGGGCTATGAAGGTCACCAGCCTCACTTCTCCAGAACCATCTGAATTCAGTGACCAGACATTCATCAGGATGACTGGAGATGATGGCATGGTCTTCTTTGACAATGAAGGACAAGCACAAAACTATGAGTAGACGCAGCTGGCTGAATAGAGACCCAACTAGCTGGGTAGCTCAGCTCCTCCTCTCCTGTGTGCCTCCCCCTCCCCTTCCTTCTCCTCTCCAAAGGAAGGTAATTTTGGATGGCTAAAAGATGCCCAGTTGACTTGGGTTTTACTGGCTAGTTCTCCTCTCCTCTCCTTCCCTGTTTCCCTCCCAGCCTGATGTCTTTTGTTTTCTTGGCCTCATTAAATGGGCCATACCCTGGCTACTTCTGAAAGAGGACTATTCAATGAATGGCCGTTACCTCACTCTAAGTGAGCACCTACAAAGATCTTGGCCTAAAGGGCCCAAGGTCTCCCAGTGCATCCTGGGTCATCTCCAGGCTTCTTCAGCAACAAAGGAGGAACACAAAAAACAAACTAATAAAGAGCTCTTCTTGGCTGTAAAAATGAAGCCAAGGGGAAGAAAAAGATTATTTTCTCCTAACCTCTCCACCCTTCAGATACAGTTTATTGTTCCATGAGTTAGAAAAGGTCTCATCATTATCTGTGGTATTTAGTTTGAATGAAAGACCTGACCTATTGATAATAGTATGAGCTCTCTGCTTTTGCTACCTCTTTGAGCTTACAAAGTGTCAGATCATGCAGCATGTTGAGAGTGAGACCACGCTACATTTCTGCGTAGGGTAGGTAGGTGGTGACTCAGAAAAGATGAACCTAGAAAGAGTTCGTGTTTAGGGCATAGTCATTAGGTAGAGAGCTGGAAGAGACCTTACAGATCATCTAGTACTGTCCACCTCTGCCTCCCCGACTCCTAACTCCCTTTCCAACCAATATCCCTTAGTATCAGTTTGTATAGACTTTTTAACATACTGTCTCCCTCAAAAGAATATGACTTGTGGAGGGTAGGTAGTGTTTTGTTTTTTTGTCTGTGTATCTCTTTGCTGTTGTTCAGTTGTTTTTTTTTTCAGTGATGTCTGAATTCATGACCTCATTTGGGAGTTTCTCAGCAAAGATACTGTGGTAGTTTGCCATTTCCTTCCCCAGTTCATTTTACAGATGAGGAAACTGAGCAATCAGGGTTAAGTGACTTAACCAGGGTCACACATCCTGATAGCTAGTGTCTGAGGTCAGATTTGAACTTAGAAAGATAAGTCTTCCTGATTCCAAAGCCAGTGCTCTATCCACTGTGACACCTAGCTGCCTCAGAATGCTTCAGAATACCCTTTGACTCAATAATACCATTTCTAGGGCTGAAACCCAAAGAGATCATAAAAATGGGAAAGGATCCCATGTGTACAACAATATTTATAGCAGCTCTTTTTGTGATGGCAAAGAGCTGGAAATTGAGGAGGTACCCATCAATTGGGGAATGGGTGAATAAGTTGTGATGTATGAATGTAATGGAAGGCTACTGTGCTATAAGAAATGATGAACAGGAAGACTTCAGAGAGGCCTGGAAAGACTTAGATGAACTGATGCTAAGTGAAGTGAGCAGAACCAGGAGAACACTGCTCATAGAAACAGTCACAATGTGTGATGACTGATATTGATAGACGTCCTTCTCAGCAATAGAAGGACCTAAACAATTCCAAAGGACTTATGATGGAAAATGCCATCCACCTCCAGACAAAGAACTATAGAGTTGGAATGCAGAGAGAAGCAGGCTATTTTCTTTTTTGTTTTATTTTGTTCTGTTTTTTTTTTCTCATGGTTTTTCCACTTCATTATAATTCTTATATGCAACATGACTAATGTGAAAATGTGTTTAATAGGAATATATATGTAGAGCCCACAACAGATTTAATGCCATCTTGGGGAAGGAAGAAGAGGAAATTTAAAACTTACTGAAGTGAATGTTGAAAACTAAAAATAAATAAATTAAAAAAGAATGCTTCAGAATAATATTTTAAAGGCATAAATAAGATATACAGGATTATAGTGGAAAGTAATTATATTGAAAAAATTACAAAGATTTTTTAGAAACAAGCTTTAAAAAGTTTTTTTTAAACCAAGTTAACCTTGGCTAGCCCAATTTCCTCATTTTACAAAAGTGAGTGAGTTCTATGCTATCAGGGTGAGTGCATTAGTGTACAGTATTTGTCAATATTTGCTCCTATACTCCTGATTGGATGACATATTGGTTTATCATTATGCTCATTCACCCCTACCCCAAGCCTAAATCTCTGCTATAGCCCCACTGGACATATTCATTATATACAGGGGCCCTAATCCTTCTTGGCCTTACTAGCTAGGAACACCTAGAAACATGCAGTATATGTTGTTCATTTGTACGTCCTTGAACTTCTTTTTCTGGCTCATTCTCCTTTAACTCACTCCACACTAATTTCTTTAACATCCTGTGGACATCCATCTTTCTAATATTACTAGCCCAGTGAAGCCAACTGGAGATTGACATAACTAAACATTTGCTCACAGACATTTACAGTATAGCCACTACCACTGAATAGTTTCTGATAGTGCAACAAGAATCACATTATGATATTGGTTGAAGGGTATCATCTACAATTATAGATGTTCTTTGAGAGAGAGAGAAAGAGAGAAAGAGAGAGAGAGAGAGAGAGAGAGAGAGTAGAGAGAAAAGGGGAGAGAGAGAAGGGGTGGGGAGAGAGAGGAAGAGATACTGTAAATTATCTACATGACCATATGACTTAACCCACA
>JAJHZJ010000074.1:8931013-9092519 GCA_023548195.1 Bettongia penicillata ogilbyi
GGGTAGTGGTTTTAGCTTCACTTTATCCAAGTGGATAAAGTGAATGCCCTAAGTAGATATTTAAAATTTTATATTTATGTTTAGACCACAGGAGTTATAGGTTATAGAAGTAGATAGAAGGCACTTTGATTTGTGTCCAACCCTCTCATCTTTAAGATGAGGCACTTGAGTTACAGGAATTAGTGACTTGCCCAGTGAAGTACAGTCACTAAGTAGCAGAACTGAGATTCGATTATGTACCTTGGACTTCAAGAGCAAATTTTTTCCCCTTATACCTTACTTACCCCCTATTATATAGAAAATATTAGAACAGTATGCAGAAATTTGATAATAAAATTTTACAGAAGTTTTGGCCTTGTTCCTCAAAAATATAAAAACTTGAGTAAAATTTATAAAAACAAGAACAATTCTCCTACTGATATGGGATCAAAGGATGTGAGCAAGTAGTTTTCAGGTGGTTATCAAAGCTATTTGTAGTCTTATGAAAAGGGTGCAAAATCACTATTGATTAGAGAAATAAAAATTAAAACAGCTCTGAGGTACCACCTCAGACTTCTCAGATGGGCTAATATGATAGAAAAGGAAAATGACAATGGTGAAGGTGATATGGGAAAATTGGGACACTAATGCACTGTTGGTGGAGTTGTGAACTGATCCAACCATTCTAGAGAGCAATTTGGAAGTATGCCCAAATGGTTGTAAAATTGTGCATACCCTTTGACACAGCAATACCACTACCAGGTCTGTATCCCAAAGAGATCATAAAAATAAAAGGCACCTATATGTAAAAAAATATTTATAGCAGCTCTTTTGTGGTGGCAAAAAATTGGAAATTGAGGGGATGCCTATCAATTGACAAATGGCTCAAGAAGTTGTAGTATATGATTGTGATAGAATACTACTGTGCTATAAGAAATGATGAGCAGAATACTTTAAGAAAAACTTGAAAAAACTTATATGGACTGATGCTGAGTGAAGTGAGCAGGACCAGGAGCACATTGTACACAATAACATCAATACTGCATGATGATCAACTGTGAGTGACTTAGCTTTTCAGCAATACAATAATCTAAGATAATTCTGAAAACTCGTGATGAAGAATGCTATCTATATCCAGGGAAGGAACTTATGGGGTCTGAATGTAGATCAAAACATACCTTTTTTTAGCTTTCTTTTTATTTTTGTGGTGGGGAGGGGCTATATTTTCTTTCCCTACCTGACTAATTTGGAAATATGTTTTGCATGACTGTACATATATAACCTGTATCAAATTGCTTGCCATTACAGAAAGTGGGGAGGAGAGGGAAGGAGAGAATTTGAAACTCAACATTTTAAAAAATGAATGTTTAAAAATTTTACATGTAATTGAAAAAAGAAAATATTTCAGAAAAAAGAAAATATCAGAAGAGAAAAGCAAATCTCCTTGAAAATTAAAGACCATTCTTCTGTAGAATAGTAGCAACCAATTTGTTCCCAGATCTCCTAAACTAATCTTTATTTTATTTGTGATAGAGTGGAAAGAATACACTATTTGGAATCAGAAGATTTAGGTTCTACTGTCATCTGAGCTTCAGTTTCCTCATATGAAAAATGAGAATGGTGATAATTGTCCTGTATACTTCACAGAGTTCTCACCAGGATTAAATAAGATAATGTAACATAATATAAAAGGCTTTCTAATCATGAAATGTTATATAAATGTAAGTTATTATGACCTTCATCAGTTGACCTATTAATTTTTTCTCTGTATTACTTACAAGTTTTTCAGCAACTGTAAAATTTTCTTCCAGTTCACTTCAAAAATTTAAATTTATAAGTTCATCTCTAGAGATTTTTTTAAGTCCCCCCCCACTTCCCCAGCCACCTGATACCGCTATCTTGCTGATTTAATGATGGGATCAATGAAACCCGACATAATTCATTGTCTGAAATATATAGACATGCTTCAGGTAAGATTTACCTGATAGATATTCGGTCATTTTTCAGTTGTGTCCAACTCTTCGTGACCCCTTTTGGGGTTTTCTTGGCAAAGATACTGGAGTGATTTGCCATTTCCTTCTCCAGCTCATTTTACAGATGAGAAGTTGAGCCAAACAGGATTGTGTTTTGCCCTAGGTCACACAGCTAGTAAGTGTTTGAAATCAGATTTGAACTCAGGAAGATGAGTCTCCCTGACTTCAGCCTTGACTCACTATAACATGTAACAGCCCCAAGGCATATTAACCATCTTTATTTTTTTAAATCTAAAAGCAAAAAACAATAAGCATAACAATAAAATAGGAAATAAGAAAATCAAGCTTATAAAGAAAATAAACAAGTCAGGCATGCTTAAGTATATTATTAACTAATTCTTAGCTACTGTGTTTGTTTCTTTTTTTTAACAACACTTTGAACATTTCTACTTTATACTCCAGAGTGAGAAAAAATGGTTCTTTTCCTTTGCTTGATTTGATGTCAAAACTCCTTCATTGATATGTGATATTCCTTTTCTAGTTCCTCTGTCCATTGTGGAAGGACTTCCCCTGGGGAAAAGGAAGACAGAATCTTCTCTCTGGAACTTTCTCTAATTTATGTTTTCTCCCCCTCCCCAGCAAAAGCAATAACAAAGAAACTACAGTCATGTTGATGTTGCTCTTAATCTTTGCAAAATTATGTATAATGGGAGTCAAGTGAACTAATAAACCCAAAACCATTCCTCAACAGATATGCGCTCAAAGTCTATGGACAACAGTTGTCAAAAGGAGAACTGCAAATTGTTAACAATCATATGAAAGTATGCTCCAAATTACTGATAATATGAGAATTAAAAATTAAAACTATCATTAAGTTTCACCTTATACTTGATAAATTGGCCAAGATAACAAAAGATGTGGGGATATTGAAAGATAGACAAATGAATTAGTAGAACTATGAACTGGTACAACTATTCTGGAAAGGAATTTCAAGTTATGCAAAGGGAGTAGTTAAAAATACTCATTCTCTTTGACCCAGAGATTATGCTGTTAGGCATATGTCCCAAGGAAGTCACTGATACGTTCCCCCTTAATAAAAGGTCCAGGCACATCAACAGCAGTACTTTTTATGACAGCAAAGAGTTGGAAACTTAGTATGTGCCCCTCAGCTGAGAATGGCTACATGAATTGCAGTATATGTATGTATCAGAATATGAATGGTCTGCAACAAATAGCAAATATGATGAATATCAATAAATAAGGAATGTTTATGGTGATGCAAAGTGAAATACTCAGAGCCAGGAGACAAATGAAAAATAAAAACAAAGTAAACAGAAAATAATATTTTTAAAAAAATGAATACTGCAAAATTATCAAGAATAAGCTTTGCCTCAAAGGTGAGACAAAAAGACTCCCCCTTACCCCCCACAACTTAGCAAAAGTGATTGGGCCATGCTTAAAGAACATTGGACATATCATATCTTTTGATTGAGCAATTGATTTTTGCTCAATTTTCCTCTCTCATTTTTCTTTATCTTTTAAAAAATATCTTCTATAAGGGAGGGAGGGAGGGAGAGAAGGAAGGAAGGAAAGGAAGGAAAAAAGAAAGAAAGAAGAAAAGAAAAAAGAAAAGGAAAGAAAGAAAAGAAAAGAAAGGAAAATAAAGTTTTGAAAGGACATCTCCTGAGCTGTGGGCATCTAGGAGTGGAGTTGAAACTGAGTTTTGCAACCGCACAAACATTGATACGCCTAAGAGCAACTTTGGAAATGTAGACCATCTGTAGTTGAAATGGGTCCTCATTCATCAGAAATGCCACATCTGGATTTAAACTTTATAGGTGGGACAAACGTTGTATAAATTTAAGCCCACTCTCCCCAGAGACTGCTCGGGAGTAGAGGAAATGTTTATATTTTTTTAAACCTTATCTTCTATATCTCCTTTGTAAAAGCTAATTGATGTTAATTCATTAATTGGAACTTGGATGCTAGTGGTGGCTAACAGTAGGGGCATCCTCACTGGAATGTGTATTTAAGCCAATAAGAGCAGATAGACATTCAACCCCAAGGGACTACCACTAAAACTTTGAAAGGGAGATGCAACTAGCATTGTTCTGAGAGAACCAAGCTGGAATACTCCTTGTATAAGGGAAAAAAGGTGAAATGGGAGCTTTCTTTTTTTCCCCAAAATTTATTTATTTATTTTAGTTTTTTTTTTTTTACCTGGGTCTAGTGTCTTTTATTTCTGTTGCACTAAACATAATCATAAAGTTTACAGGTTAAATACATTTCGTTTAGTTCCCTTAGTAACAACTAGAGCATAGGATTATGTGCAAAGTATAGCAAAATAATTATTTAGGAGTGATTTTTTAAATTTAAATAATAAAAATTTTAAAACAACATTTAAATAGAAAAAACATACAATTTTAAAATAGATTCAAAGTAGTTTCATATTTCTTCTAGAAGTCATTAAATGTAATACTGTCTTTAATAATGTTATTTCTCTGTAATGCCATAATATCCCAGAATTATATAGTTGGCCTTATAGTTATATAGTCTAACTTCTAACCTAAAATATAAATCCCTTCTGTGGCATCTCTGAGAAATAGTTAATCAACTTTTTTTTTGCCCATTTCTAGTGATGGACATTAGATTTCATAACATGGCTTGTTTCTACTTGGAAAAACTGTTAGAAAGTTATTCATTATATTGAAAAAATGCCTTTTCATAACCTCTGTTATTTACCAACCTTCTTTCTATATCTATAAAAATGTCTTATCTACCTTAAATATGCTACATATTCAAATACTTGAAAATAGTTAAAATGCCATCCCCATCTCCTCCTTTTTCCAGACCAAGAATACTCAATTTCTGATCAGTCATGCTAAGACAAAGTTTACCATGCCCTTAGAATGTTGGTTCTCATTTGATTATTTCTTAGCTTTTCACTGTCCATCTAAAAATGTGGTGACCAGAATTGAATACAGTACTCCAAATGTAGACTGACCATTGAGGATTACAGGAGTACTATTCCTGTCCTTGTTCTGCACTCAAATATCCAAATGAGTCTATTTCCCCACTGATAGTGAAAGTTCCCTCCAATAAGACAACTGTCTTTTTTCTTAAGGTTTTTTAAAGTCATTTGTATTCCAAACTAGTGCTACATTTGGCAACCATCTCTCTACAACTGGGAGCATAATAAGAAAGATTATTCTTTTTATTATGTTCCAACACTACAAAGTTTTCCCAAAATAGTTAGTTAATGTAGGCTTTCAGTAATATAATTTAGGACTTTAGATGCCCATGATGCCACACTAAGGTTCCCATAGAAATGCACAAAGAGCCAAAGAGTCTTCCAAATGGACTCTTTTACTAAGAAAAAAAATTGTCCACAAAACTATGTGCTAACTGAAATTTTTATGTTTTTCCCTATAGTTATTTATTTATTTAACTTTTTACATTCATTTTCACAAAATTTTGGGTTCCAAATTTTCTCCCCTTTTATCCCCTCCCCCCAAGCAATCTAATTTTCCCTATCTCCAATCTGCCCTCTCTTCTGTCATCCCTCCCTTCTCTTGTCTCCATTTTCTCTTTTCTCCTGTAGGGCCAGATGACTTTCTATTCCTCATTAACTGTATGTCTTCTTTCCTAGTAGCAACAACAATACTAACAGTTGTTCCTAAAACTTTGAGTTCCAAATTCTCCCCATCCCTCCCTCCCCACCCATTCCCTTTGGGAAGGCAGGCAATTCAATATAGGCCATATCTGTGTAGTTTTTCAAATGACTTCCCTGATAGTCGTGTTGTGTAAGACTAACTGAATTACCCTCCATCCTAACCTGCCCCTCATTGTTTCTCTTCTGTCTTTTGATCCTGTCCCTCCCCAGGTGTTGACTTCAAATTGCTCCCTCCTCCCTTTGCCCTCCCTTCCATCATCCCCCCCTTGCTTATCTCCTTCTCCCCCACTTCCCTATACTGTAAGATAGGTTTTCATACCAAAATGAGTGTGCATTTTATTCCTTCCTTTAGTCAAATGTGATGAGGGTAACCTTTTTTTTCTCAGCTCTCCTCTTTTTCCCTCCACTAAAAAGTCTCCTACTTGCCTCTTAAATGACATATAATTACCCCATTCCATTTCACCCTCTTTCTTCCCACTCCATTTCTCTCTCACCATTTACCTTAATTTCTCTTAAGATATGGTCCCATCCTATTCAATTCACTCTGTGCTCTCTGTCTCTGTATGTGTGTGTATGTGTGTATGTGTGTGTGTGCATGCGTGTACATGTGTATGTATGGACCCACCAACTACCCAGATACTGAAAAGTTTTAAGAGTTACAAATATTGTCTTTCCATGTAGGAATGTAAACAGTTCACTTCTGGTAAGTCCCTTAAGACTTCCCTTTGCTGTTTACTTTTTCATGCTTCTTCTCATTCTTGTGTCTGAAAGTCAAATTTTCTTTTCAGCTCTGGTCTTTTCATCAAGAATGATTGAAAGTCCTCTGTTTCATTGAAAGACCATATTTTTCCCTGAAGTATTATACTCAGTTTAGCTGGGTAGGTGATTCTTAGTTTGAGTCCTAGTTCCTTTGACTTCTGGAATATCCTATTCCATGCCCTTCAATCCCTTAATGTAGAAGCTGCTAGATCTTGAGTTATCCTGATTGTATTTCCACAATACTGGAATTGTTTCTTTCTAGCTGCTTGTAAGATTTTCTCCTTGACCTGGGAGTTCTGGAATTTGGCCACAATGTTCCTAGGAGTTTCTCTTTTTGGATCTCTTTCAGGTGGTGATCGATGGATTCTTTCAATACTTATTTTGCCCTCTGGTTGTAGAATGTCAGGGCAGTTTTCCTCGATAATTTCATGGAAGGTGATGTCTAGGCTCTTTTTTTGATCATGACTTTCAGGTAGTCCCATAATTTTTAAATTGTCTCTCCTGGATCTATTTTCCAGGTCAGTTGTTTTTCCCATGAGATATTTCACATTCTCTTCCATTTTTTCATTCTTTTGGTTTTGTTTGGTGATTTCTTGGTTTCTCGTAAAGTCATTAGACTCCATCTGTTCCATTCTAATTTTGAGAGAACTATTATCTTCAGTGAGCTTTTGAACCTCTTTTTCCATTTGGCTAATTCTGCTTCTGAAAGCATTCTTCTCCTCATTGGCTTTTTGAACCTCTTTTGCCAATTGAGTGAGCCTATTTTTCAAGGTGTTCTTTTCTTCAGCATTTTTTTGGGTCTCTTTTACCAAGGTATTGACTTGTTTTTCATACTTTTCTTGCATCTCTGTCATTTCTCTTCCCAGTTTTTCCTCCACCTGTCTAACTTGCTTTTCAAAATCCTTTTTGAGCTCTTCCAAGGCCTGAGCCCACCCAACATTCCCCTGGGATGTCTGGGGTACTGAGGCCCCGCCCTCCACGTCTTTCCCTGATGGCAAGAATATGTCCTTGTCATCAGACCCGAAAGTCAGGATCATTTGCATCTGCTCGAAAAAACTCTCTATAGTCTTATTTTTCTTCCCTTTTCTAGCCATTTTCCCAGCCAGTTACTTGACTTCTGAGATTCCTGTCCACCCCCGCCTAGATCCGCCCAGCTAGTGCTTGGGGTCTGAGATTCAAATAGGCTTTCCACGCCTCCCGGCTGCTAATCAATGTGAGCTTTAGTTCTGGTGCTGGGGTGGGGACAGGGCCGCCTCCCAGGCTCAGCTCCCTCAGGGGGTTTATGCAGAGACTTTCAGTAATGAAGATCCTGCCTGCTACTGGGGGAGTCCTGGGCCACCGCCACAGCTGCTGCCTCCACCGCTTCCTCCCGAGGGGGCCCGAGCCACGGAGACACTCCGCTCCCCTCTTCCAGCCCAGCTGTCTCTCTCATTGACCTGTAGCTTCTGTGGGCAGAGGGACTTTCCTGGCCGCCAGAGCTTTCGTCCCTGAAGCCTGCTTGGATCAGCTTCTCTGGGGCCACGGCCAGGGCAGCGCTGGGTTGGGGTCCGCTTTCCCGGGAGCGACGGACCCTGGGGACAGCTCTCCAGGGCTCTCTGGAACGGAAATCTCTTCCACTCTGTTTCTGCACACCTTGCAGTGATCCAGAACTTATGGGGATCTCTTTTTACATTAATTCTATGGGATGTGGGTTCGGAGCTCATAAACGTGCATCTTTCTACTTCGCCATCTTGACTCCACCCCGGGATTGAGCCCTATAGTTCTTTAGGTTAGTTCCCAAGATTGTACCTTTACTGGATGTCCAGTTGGAAGCATGTGAACAAGATCTCCTTGGGACAATATGCCTTCTTTTCTTTGGCATTATTAAAAAAATGTGAGTGCATCTAAAATGAACTTTAGAGAATTTTCCTTAAGTGCCTTTCCTAGCTACTTACTCAAATTGAGCTTGAGATAACTATTTTAAAGCTGTTTCAGAGAAATTCTAGAGAACAAAATGGGCAGAATTAAAAAAAATTGCCAATCACATATTGCTTCTGTTCACCTAGATATTATTACTTAAAATTTGGGAATCCATTCTTTTATTTGTTCCAGTCACTGATATAGATAGTAATCCCTTCCTTATTTGGTGGCTCAAAGAGTTACCATGCCTAAATAAATAAATAAATGAGCAAACAAAGAAATAGATGAATAAATGAATGAATACCTAAATAAACAGAGCCATCCACCAGTCAGTCCTCTGTTTATGAACTTCTATGAATATATCTAGGTTGCAAATACAGCCTACACTTTTAGTCTTTCCTGCTTGGTTAGATATAAGATAGAATGTGAATATGAAGCAGCCTTAGAGATATCCAGTTCAACTTGCTCATTTAATAGCTAACAAGCTGAGAGGCTGATTTGTTCAAGATTATATAGGATCCAAGAGGGTTATCTCACTTTTCTGGGACTTTGGTCACTGTGGCTGCAGTGCCCACAGCAGCAGTGGCCAGGCTGCATGTCATTGGAGGCCACCCTCCCCCCAGGATGGCTGCAGGGGTTGAGATGGACGGAGAACCAGCAGTAGTCTGGCAAGTATTTCCATTCCCAAGGCTCTTGAATTTACCTGCCCATCAACACTGGTATATTGTGATGATTGAAATTGTGGACATTTATCTTTTCATATTGATGAGACATCTGGATGGAGAAGTACAGTAGACTGTGCTCAGTGGTTGGGATTGACAATGGGGAGAAAAGCAGATCCCTTCCTTCTCCACAGGTACTATTCCCTTCATTGGCAGATTCACAACTCCAGTTGGAGCAGGGCCTCTGGGCTGGGCATCACTGCATTCTTTTCAAAGGCTTTGGGTTCAGGCTCCAAGGAGAAGTAATGACGGAGAGATGATGGTGATTTGACCCGCCCTTCTATTCTGATAGTAGGTATTACTATGGGTGTATTTCACTCAAAGTGAGAATGTGATAAGACCTTAGCTTGAAAGAGTCAGTCTCACATTGCATCCTGGGCCATCTCCAATCATCTCAATGCATATCAAGCCACTGGACCCAGATGGCTCAGGAGAAGAAAGTGAGGTTTGTGACCTTGCACAGCCCTCCTTCACTCAAATCAAAGTCAACTGCAAGTCATGTCATCATCTTGATGTCATGGTCCTCTTTGAGAACAAGGGGCAAGCACAATACAGGATCCACCAGAACTTGTGTTCCATTGACACAGCCTTCAGGAATCTAGGGTTACTTCCAGAGACAAAACTCTGCCAGGTGCATAATGCATATTCTTTCTCTTGTGATTTTATTCTCCTTTAGATTTAAACTAAGTATCTAATTTTCAGTCAGTGTTATATAACAATAAAAGCCTCTAAGTTAGGAAGAACTTGGTCCCATCAGTACACATATTGGTTTTATGCTCCTAGGAAAGTCATTTCTCAAGGCACCATGCAACTCTTAAAGCTGAAGCACCAGGGTTGATTTGCTTTGCTGGAGTGAATACCTCTTTAGCAGTTCCCTATACCAATCAAACCACAGGTTCAATTTTCTACAAAAGGATTTTATCCTTGGGTTGAAAGATTTTATAGCCAAACCTTCATAAGATGTAATTGAAGTCGCATAGGCTCATATTACCATAGTTCTAGAGCTAGATGGTACTCTAGAGCTGATCTAGTCCAACCTCATTTGACGGATGAGGAAACTAAAGTATCTTGCCTGAGTTCCCACAGATCAAAGGTAGGATTCCAACCTTGTTCCTGTGAACTCCAGAAACAGCGCTGTTTCCATTGTACTATGCTTTAGCAGATGATTCATGGAAAGATAAAATGAATGTGAAACCTTTTGACTATCAGAGCTGATTTGACTTTCTGTCAAATATCTAGAGAAGTTTCCAGAAGTTCTCGTGCAGTAGTGGAGGAAGAGTTGCAGCTGTTGTACTAAACTCATTCTTGACTCCTGGAAACGAATTTCTTGGTACGCTGTGTTATTGACTGTTCATGATCCCTCAGATTAAAGTTGTTATAGAATAACATTTTAACCAAAAGTGGAGGGAGAGGGAGAATCTGTTTTGACTAAAGAAACTCAGAATCAATTGATTTATTATCCCCTCTATATGAATAAAAACTCAAAAAAGAAAAGAAAAACTCAGACAAGGTCAACTCAGAACTGACCAAGCATCAATTTAAACTCATGTCTCTAGATATTTCCATCAATTAGCAATTAGTTTTTCCCAACTGGAAAGCTTGAGGAATAAGGAACTTAATGACCCTATTTCCTCAGCTGCTTGATTCTCTTTAGATTGCCAGTTCCTGGGGCAGCCACTCACACTGCTTTCCACTCTCCTTCCACATTGCTGGTCCAGCAGTCTGCTTCAGGATTATGTGCCCTTTTACTCTGAAAAGCATTTACTCTTTGCCATTCTGGTAATGGATACTGTTCTTTCCCTTTCTATTTTGTTCTCCTTGAGGTTTAATCAGTGTGGTCAAAGGGTTTTCTTTTTATGGTTGTTAGATTTTCCATGTTCTGCTTGGATTTCTTCAATGAAGGAATTCTGCTTATGCAGACTCTTATCATCATTTTCTTTTTTAATTTTTTGACTGATGATACAAGTTTTTTCTACCGTATAACTACTTTGAAAGCTTCTCAGTATAAAACCTGCACATATTTCTTCATGTTATTTGTCAGTAGATTCTAAGACTAGATCATTTATCTATCATTTTATTTATCTACTTGTCTATTCACTGATTTATTTATTCATTTATTTGTTTGTGATCTATCTGTTAATTTTTCTATTTGAGTAGCGTTGCTTACTAGAAACCAGCTATTATTCATTTATCAGTTCTTCATGCTTTCTATTGTCAAAGTAGTCAGATTTACAAGAGCAGATGAGATCTCTTAATTTTTATCAACATTATATATACATGCATGTATACACATATTATATGCATATGTGTATAAACACACATATATACATACAACTACATATACACATATATGTGCATGTGTATATACATGTGGGCAAATGCATACATATATGCAGCTGGGCATGTATAGGCATATATGTACAGACATATGGGCATGTATATATGAGCATATGTGTATATATGTGGGTGGGGAGAAAGAGAGACAGAAAGATAGAGACAGAAAGACAGAGAGAGAGAACAAGTTATGGAAGCATTTCTGGGTTCTACCCCTGATGTTTCAAATGGGAAACAGGACAGCAATGGTGCTAAATGCTTAGCAGAGAGAACTTTTTTTATTGCAGACAACCAAAAATCTATTGATATTCTCAAACCAATCAAAATACAATATTCCTGACATTCTTGTATTCCTTTTTACCATCTTCCTCCATCTCTTGACTGCCAGTTGCATACTGATACATATGTTCTAAATGATAGAGTCATAGAATACTTTTAATAACTTCTTGAATCTCTGAATTTGTCATTGTGGGTACCTACTTCACTGAAGCAGATAGCAATCTTTCATCACATTAATACATCATCTTAGATACAACCTCTGCCTGAAAAATTCATCACTTAGCAGCCAAACTGGTTATGAGTCTTGGACTTAGCAAGGCTGATGCTAAGATAACATATATGCAGCCCATCATTGGGTATATGTGCTCCAATTCAGCTTAAGGGATATTTATTAAGTTCTACTCTATACAAAGTAAGAAGCAGCATGGTATAGTGGATAGAGTTGGCTTTGGAAACAGGGAGACATAGGTTCAAGTACAACAGCTGACATATACTGGTTATTGGGACCATGGGCAAATCATGTAACATTTCATTGTCCCAGACAACTTTCTAAGATGATAAGTTAAAGAGCAGTATTGGTAGAGGGAGTTTCCTTACTGGGAGCCCCTTCCATCAATGAATTCACAGATGTCATTAAAAGAAAAAGGAAAATGGTGCAAGATAATATAGTTTGTAGGACCTGACAGAACTTATACTCTTCAGGCATAGATTTTGGGAACCCGCCTCTTTGACATTATAAGTTATTAGAGATGAACTATGCTAGAGCCTATATCCAGGTACTGGTTGATTAATTCAGGCTGTATTTACAGAAACTTCTTGACTTGGAGCATTTTATTAAAGTAATAACCGTTCTATCAATCAGCCAATTACTGACTAGTTAGTAATTGATCAATTCACAGCAGCGATTCTGGTTTGGGCGAATATATGGGCCTGATAAACTAACAAATTATGTTATTATTATTTGGATAGGCAGTATTATTTGATTACTATTTCTTTTCCTATACCAGATATATGTCAGGTTATGTATTCTCTAAGCTACTCAACCTTCTCCTAAAGTGATTCTTTGCAAAGAACACAACCTCCTGCTCTCCGAAGATGGCAGCCAAAGCCATTCTCTTCACCAGCTTAATTCAACCATATCATACTCTCTTTCGTATATTGAATTGATTTTCCATTGCTTTGCACGTCAAGGCCAACCTTGTCATTTTCTATTCGAGGGTCCTTTGCCAATCTTTTTTTAGTTGTTCAATTACAAAGGTTCTCTTTCTTGTTCCTAACAATACTTCTCGAGTCTGACATCATGATGCCACTCAGAACTATTTTAGGCAGGTTTTCACAATCTCAACTTGGTATGTCAGCTCCCTAGAATTAGAATTTGTACCCATCTCCTCAAACTATTTAATAATAATTCATCTTAATACAGCACTTTAATGTACATTGTTTCATTGGAATATTAGATCAAACTGTAACATTTTCATAGGTATTATTAACCTTGTTTTATAGATGAGAAAGCTAAGACTGAGTGGCTTATGGCCACATTTCTAGTAAGTACAGGAGGCAGGATTTGAGCCTAGGTCTTCCTGACTCCAAGGCTAGGTCACTAGCCACAATTACACATTGTCCCTCAAAAATAAGCACTAAGTTTACACATATGCTTATACATATGTTATATGTCTGATGACATAGCACAGTTTCTTCTAATACATGGCACAGAATCCTTCTGTATGTGTCTTGTAAATAGATCATAACAATCAGAGGTAACAAAAATTTTGTTTGGTCTGAAAAATGTGTGTAGAACAATTTTCCTCTATTATATGAGGGGACTAGCATGTTGTGAGGTTGGTAGGGCAGAACTAGGAACAGAGGGCAACAGATTGAGCTTTTATCAGAAAAGAAACTTCCTAACCATTTAAGCTATCCAAAGTAGAATGGGATACTTGAGAGTCAATGGAATTTCTCCTTATTAAAGATCCTTCAAGAAAAGTCTGGTTGAGCATTTGCTGGACATATTGTAGAAGATATATTTTTTTGGTGAAGATCATAGGTTGGATTAAATGTCCCTCTGGCATTTTGTAACATTTTTTTCTTCCCTATCTTACAGTAAGGCAGTAATGGATATGTGTGGGAAGCAAATGTTTGGAATCCCAAGGATTGTATTTAGAAGTTACAGGAACTATACTGGGGCTGATATATGGGACCTGGAGGGTTGGGAAACAGTCTATGAGTTGTGAACATGGTATTGGGAAAGATGTCAGAAACCATGACTAGAGAACTTCTGTGATTTGGTGAAAGTAGAGAGGGAGGAAAACAGATATAATGAAAGTGGTTGCAAGTTTAGTATGGACTGGACAGTATGAGTTAGTACATATTAGTGTGAGTTAAGAGGCAGCCAGGTGATTCAGTGGATATTGTGCTGGGCCTGTAGTCAGAAAGACCTCAGTTCAAATCTGGCCTCAGACACTGTCTGGGTGACCCTGGGCACATCACTTAACCTAACTTTGTCTTAACCTGCTAGAGAAGGGAATGACAAACCACGCCAGTATCCTTGCCAAGAAAACCCGATGGATAGTAAGGTCCACAAGGTCACAAAGTGTTGGATGTGACTGAACAACATGAATACCCAAAAGTGTGAGTTTGGGAGTTTTGGCAATAGGTTTGGAACTTGGAGGGAGAGTAGGGAGTAACTTGAGAGCATGTGAGTGTAACTGCAGGCTGAGAGCTTGTATAGCTATTGTGTTTTTTGGAAGGACACCAAGAGGGGCAGAAGTATTCATGGGGGAAAGGCTATGTTTAGGTCCTATCTTGGTCCCTGCTACTCCAACTCCTGTGAAACAATGTATGTGGAGTAAGCTTTTTGTACTGGCCAGAATAAAACACAAACACCAAATATTGGTATTAATTTGGGCTAAAGCATGTATGTGATATTAAATGAGATAATGTTTGTGAGATGCTTAGTATAATACATAACAAATGCTTGTTCACTTTCCTAATGCAGGCTAAAACATGGAATATGAGCTTGGAAGCCCAGAGAACCTTAAGCTCCTTGATTGGTTTTTTGTGCTTATTCAGATTAATTTGCATGCCAAGACAAAGACAATATTAAGACTACAAGGGGCTTTGTAGCTCCAATCTCTGCATAACTCTCTGAAACTCGTGGAATTTCTTTGGCAGAGCCCTTAGAACTGGGTTTTCATGACACAGACTCCTCATAAAGAATTAGATAGGAGGCACAAGGAATTTCTCGTTGTAAGTCAAATAGTGCTTGGGACAATGGAGTATCAGCTGTAAGGTACCAAAAGAAAAGACACAATTTCAGCCTGAGGGAGCTCTGCTTCACTTTTGTTCAACTGTCATTGGCTGGGGGTGATCTTGGCTATGAACCAAAAGCCTATTATCTTGCCCTTATAAGGCAGAGGGTCTCTAGATGCTGCCCTTGAGCAGGAACCAAGATGGGCCACAGATAGCCTTGAAGAAATGAAGTTAAGAAAATGGTAGTAGAGAGAAGTTCCAAAACCACAAGATCAGTGGAGATACTCATCAGAGACAGTGAAACACCTAGCAGACCACAAAGATAACACATCCAGCAGATACAGAGAAATGTTTCCAGGAGAGCTCAGAAAAAAATATCACAGCATCATCTGAACACATTGGCAGCCCTACAGCACTGGAGGTTTGAGTTGCCCTAGCCACCAGAGTGCACTAAACCATGTGTGTTCCATTTCTGTGTGCCTTCCAAATAGGTTTCCTGGTAATAGGTGTATATGAAATGTGTGCAGTCTGACATCACTGATATGGTAACCTGTGGTACAGAGTACTCCATGTGTGAGGGGGTGAGTCCTTTCTTATCACTTTATTTCGTATGTTGTATAATAAATTATCCTCTATTTTGAATGTGTTTCACTGGTAAAAGTGAAAGCATTTCATGGGCTTGTGGGTTATCTCTATGAGTGGTGCCTGGCTCACAGACTGCCTCAAGTTCAGGATAACTTGCTGAGGGAGCTCATATATGAGAGGAGGTGACATAAGGGCTATATACTTCTGAGGATAAGAGGAATCCCTGTATCTTCTTGCTCTTGAAGAGAGTGGCCCTCAGCTTTAAACTGGCTTTAATTTCAATATAAATATAAACTATGCTGACTAGAAAAACTACAAATGTATGTTGTTGTTTAGTCATGGACTTTTGTCCATGGGACTTTCTTGTCAAAGTTACTGTAGTGGTTTGCCATTTCCTTCTCCAGTGTGTGCCCATTTTACAGATGAGGAACTGAGGAAAATAGGGGTTAAGTGACTTGCTAAAGGTCACACAGCTAAAGGTCAATGTCTAAGGCTGGATTCAAACTCACATTTTTCTGACTCTAACCCTGGTGATCTATCCACTGCACCACCTAGGTCTCCCTAAATTTACATTAAGTAATCTCAACTGGACCCTCATTACATCAAGGGAAACTTTTTATATTTCCCTAGGTGACTTACTATCCCACTCATCACAACAGCATTTCCAAATTTTTTTATTCCTCCTCATTCTTCCAATGACTTTTCTTTCCAGCCCCTCAGCTAAGAAACTTACTTCATATTTCACTAAAAGATTGAGTCCATTTACCAAAATCTCCCTCCTATACTCTATTCCTCATTTCATTTTTCCTAGATACCATCTGCCGCTATCTCTTCCTTCACTACCGCTTCACATGGGAAGGAAGCCCTTCTCCTTGCCAAGGTAAACTCTACTCATGGACAAGTGCTCCCATGCTATCCCATTTTCCCATTAGATCGCCCCTCTATGATTCCAACTCTCTCACTTATCTTTAATCTCTCCCTGTTTACTGGCTGTTTTCCTACTATTTACAAACACACCCATGTCTCCCCCATCCTAAAAAGAAAGTCAAAATAACTATACTTCATCCATTCGTATCATACTTACAAGCTATCATCCTATATTGCTCCTTATTTTTGTGGCTAAATTCCTTTAGATGACTTTCTATGATCAATGCCTTCATTCTCTTTCCTTCTCTCATTTCTCAACTCTCCACAATCTTATTTGACTCTGATATTCAGCTGAACTCCTCTTTCTAAAGTTGCCAGTAACCTCTTAATGACCAGTTAATTAATGGTCTTTTCTCAGTCTTCATCCTTTTTTATTTCTCTGCAGGCTTTGAAACTCTTAATAACATTCTTGATACTTTCTTCTCTCTAGTTTTTTATGACTCTATTTTATCTTGGTCCTTGTCCTACCCATCTTATAGGGGCTTCATTTTCAATCTCTTGTGGGATCTTTATCCAAGTCACATTTTCTAACCATGGATATCTACTGAACCCTGTCCTGAGTCCTCTTGCCTTTCTTTCCCCCCTCTACTATTTTATTTGGTGATCTCAATAGCTCCCATGGATTCAGTTATCATCTCTATGTTGGTGATTCTGAAACTGCTTATGTAGCTTTGAACTCCCTGCTGCATCTCTAACTATTTGACATCTCAAACTGTATTGCTATAGACATACTCAGCATGTCCAAAACTGAACCCATTATCTTTTCACCCAACTTCCTTCTTCCTCACTTCCATATTACTGCTGAGGATCCCACCATGTTCCCAATCACCCAGGTTTACAACCTTACAAACTTACTTCCCATGTCCAGAATGATTTCAGTTCCTTTTGATTTTCTCTTCATAACATCTTTCATATGCACTCCTTTATCTACTCTGACAATACCAACATCCTGGTGTAGCCTTTTATCAGTTCACTATTGTGATAACCTGCTGACTTGTCTCCCTGCCACAAGTCTCTCCCCACTACAGCCTATCCATCATTCAGCTGTCCAAATGATCTTCCAAAAGTGCAGACCTAATTTTATCTCTCCCCAACCCATTCAGTCGATTGCATTGGTTCCCTCTCACCTCCAGGATCTAAATATAAAGTCCTTTGCTTGACGTTTACAGTTTTTCATAACCTGCTCCCCATATTGCACCATTCCAAACTTCTTGCTCTTTACTCACCCTATGTATTTTGTGATCCAAGGACATTAGCCTTCTTTCTTGTTCCTGAATATGATGCTCCATCTCCTATCTCTAGCCCTACTTGTTGGCTATCCCTTACACTTAGAATTCTCTCTCTCTTCATGTCCACCTCCTGGCTTTCCTGGCTTCCTTAAAGTCTCAGTGACATTGAGCAACACTGCCTCACTTAAACCTAATTCATGTAAAAGTCAAGATATCACCCATCATCCACTATTTTACCCCATCATGTTATCATTAGCCCTCTTTGAAAAAGGATTAATGACAAGAAATCCTAGCTAAAATTTTACCTTGTGTAAGAAGTCTTTCCTGATCTCCCTTGACTCTAGTATTTTTTCTCTAATGAATATTTTCAGTTTCTCTTGTCTGAATATGTTTTGTGTGTTGTTCTCCTATTAGACTGTGAGCTTCTTGAGAGGAAGCAAGTGATTTTTGCCTTTCTTTGTACTCCCAGCATTTAGCATTATATCCGGTAGGTGCTTAACAAAGGTTTACTGCTTGCCTGACTTTAAATCTAAGCATTCGTTGTCCTTCACTCTGTCCTCATGATGAAAAAGAGTTGTAAGATGCTGCCAATCCATATGTGAGAACTGCAAGCATCAACCTTATCTTTGTTGCATTAAATATTGTTACTTGGTACCTACTAATAGCTTGTGAACCAGCCTCTGCTTTTTACTTTTTTCGTCTTAGTCTATAAATACTAGCTGGAAATTGCTTGCAATCAGAGCTTACTTAACTGACAGAGATTTTCTTTATGAAACAACTTCCCTCTCCCTTCTGTGCCTTGTGATATGAATAATTTTTTGTCCAACTTGGTTCCCAAGACTGTGAGTCATGTGGTTTTCCCATAACACCACCATGGAATGAACTAAGACGAAAGACCATAATATCAGATTTTTTTCCAATATAACAACCTGAATTATGGATTTCTCAACTGCCTCCTCTGTTCTTTTGCAGATGGATATTGTTAGGGTAGGATACAGAGGAGTCACCAGGCAGGGTGCTTGGTGTACCAAGGTATACCAGTAACATCAAAGAACTGACTTCCTACATGCTACCATATTGGATGGAATGATGGTAGTTGGTGAAGCAGTGAAGGAGTAATTCAGGAAAGTCAGACCTTACAGCTAAGCTCTTGGTGTTATAGGAGAGCTATCTTCAGGCAACACTAATTCTCAGCAAAAGCAGGAGAGACTCTGGATTTTCTGGGACTCGACTTTGCGTATTTTTACCTAAGCCAAGAAGATATCCTTTGTGATTGGCAGGTTGGGAATAACTGTACTTGACTGGGTGATGTCCTTAGCAATCCTCAGTGCTCAGTACCTTGACTTTCATATAATAGGTGCTAAAAAAAAAGCTTGTCGAATCTCATTTAATTTGACTATTTTGTCCTAACTAAAAACACTATCATTTGATTTATTAATGTATGGTTCCCGTCTGGTGTCTGGATCGAGAATGCAACTGAATAGGGACCTCTGTTGAATTGTTAGCTCTGACATTTAACCTGAAAAGCAACATGGTTTCAGAATTGAGAGAGATGCCTGTTATACACGTGTTTGCAAGACCACTATTTGAGGGGGGGCATATTGAGGAATTCTTGGAAGTAACCTCATTCCTACCTAGTCACTGACTGTTCCACATGCCTGGACTGTACTCCTGCCTTACTCCTGGCCCATAGAACCTTTGTTGTCCCTTCTGAACTACCTTGAATTTAACTTGAATTTAATATACTTGTATTTATTCAAAAATCTTAATTTATGATATTATGCATACACATACATATGTTTTATATGTACTTATTTTCTTCATTATAATGTAATTTTCTTGCAAGTAGGGATTATTTCATTTTTTGTACTTGTATTCCTAATGTCTAGCATAGTGCTTGGCACAGAGTAGACACTTAATCTGTTGATTGACTAATGGAAGAAACAGTGATTTCAGCGTAACTGCACAACACATTGCCCTTCCCACTTTTGTCTCTCTCTTAATCATATATGGCATATAATAAAGTATACAGTATTGTACTATATTTCTATGATTAAAAGGCAGTGACATAAATTTTAAATAAAATTATAAAATTATCGTTACCTAATATTATACAGACAGCACTTAGGTTGTGCAGTGGATAAAGCACTGGCCCTACAAGCAGGAGGACCTGAGTTCAAATTCACCCTCAAACATTTACGAGCTGTATGACCCTGGGCAAGTCACTTAACTCTGTTTGCCTCAGCTCCTGTATCTGTACTATCATCTATAAAATGAGCTGGAAAAGGAAGTGGCAAACGCTAAGGTATCTTTGCCGAGAAAATCCCAAATGAAGTCATGAAGAGTCAGACATGACTGAGACAACCCAACACCAAAATCTACAATATTATATGTGATTACAGTGCGGACAGTTCTAGAATCTGTTATGGATTCTAAGGAGTTCCCACCACAAAACCTCTATGAGTTAGGTTACATACACACACACACACACACACACGCGCACACACACACACACACACACACACACACACACACACACACTACTCAGAGACGAAAGGAACTCCTAATTCAACCCATACCACCTCTAATATCCTAACAAATGGACAACTAACCTCTGTTTAAACACTTCCAGTACTAGGAAACTACTACGTCCTGAAAGCATATGTTCTGTTTTGTGAAAGCTCTGTTAGAGGTTTATACTTACAATATGTTAACATCAAGTGTTCCTAGTTCTGTTGTTTTGGTCCGAGCAAAAACAATTCTTGTCCTTTTCCCCCATGACAGCCCTTTAAATATTTGAACATAATTATTTTGTTTACCGAAGCTTCTCTTCTCCATACTAAAAGCGTATAGTCCCTCCAAGTGGTCCTTGTATAGAATAGTTTCCAGGCTTTTGCCTATGCCCAGCACTCCTCTCTGGATGCCCTCCAATTTGTCCTAAATTCCTAAAATGTACATTAAGAACAGAACGCAGTACTCCACATGTACTCTGATAAGGTTAGAGAACAGCAGGCTCAGATCCTCTCTTATTCTGGAAACAATGGTTTTTAAAGTAACCTTAAGGTCATGTTGTCTTTTTTAGACTACTATTTCACACTGTCTTAAAATATTGAAGAATTAAGATTATGAGTTGCTCAAAATGCATTTGGAGAAGCACATCATGAGCATGAATAAGCAGCAGCATGTTATCAACAAAGAACTGCAGAGGAGATGTTCAATTAGAAGAGAAAGTGGGCAGGTCCCATGGTGAGATCAAGGGTTAATTTATAGATAAGCTGAATGTCACATCCACACAATATCATGAGAGCTAGAGGAAGACTTCCAACAGGACAGTTAAATCCTCAGAAGAATTTATGAAATGATTTGGGAAAGGATGTCACATAGGAAGAAAGGACATGAATGAATTGCGGTCAGCATCATTGGAGGGGATAGCCACATTCCTAAAGTCACCAGTACATTGAAACATCACATCGCCCTATTGATTCATAATGATCATACGTATCTTTCTCCTGTGACAAATAGTTATTTAGTCCTATATCCTACAATCCGTATTACTTCAATAAGAATTATTGTCTTTATTTTATACAACATTGACTTATAGAGGTAGAACAATTTGCCTGTTCTCACATAGCTGATAAGTATTGGTCATGACTAAAACCCATATCCTCTGACTCCAAGTAGGTACTTTCCATGACAATAATAGGATCTTATTAGGCAGACCTGCTCATCATATATGTAAATAACTGTACTCAATGTTCAAACTGGGGTTGGGGGAAATGGGGAATATACCTGAACTATCTCTTGAGGACTTATGTAACTATTCACATGTTTTAATAGCCTTAAAATGTCTCCCTATGTTTTTCATCAGCCTGTATCTCCAGCCTGAAGGACTGATTCTGCAACATTGTGCTAACACACAAGATAAAGGCAAAAGAAAACAGAGAGACAACATCAAAGTACCTTGATGCTTGTTTCTGCATTACCTACTGGTGCTCTAGGTCACTTCAGTGCTGGAGGTGGTTCTGAGTAGCTGGAGCTTGCAGGGACTACCTTTTCACTTTAGTTCACCCTTCCCAGCACTGAATTTTGTCATGTAGAGGAGGCTTTTTAAGCAGTCATAATGCACAGAGTAAAACATAACAAGTTTCAGCAAGAACCAGTGAGTTATAGTCGTTTTTCTCCTCTGAGGAGCATTATTTGTCATATTTTAGCAAGATAGTTTTATTGAGACAACCCTAGGAAGTCATAAATTGTATTTAGTCATAGTTTCACTTATTTCTAGTCTCATATGGATATATACAATTATTAAAAATCACTAATCACTAAAAGGCAGTGTAGTAGTAGAGGATAGACCTTCAAGCATCCCCTGATACGTCCTGGACTTTAGACCCTGGGCAAGTCACTTAATCTCTAGTTCTCCTGGCAGTTCTCTAATGTGGTCAATTTCAGAGTTGTTGATTTTCATTGGTAGAGGGTGCTTCCTACATGGGGGAAATCACAGGCCAGACCTTTCTGCCACTTCAAACTTGCAAACAATTAAGAATAAAGAAATGATAGATAAATGTATAAGTAAATATAGACAAATATCTAGATAGAGATAGATAGATAGATAGATAGATAGATAGATAGATAGATAGATAGATAGATAGATAGATAGATAGATGGATAGATAGATAGCCAGATAGATAGATAGGTAGGTAGGTAGATAGGTAGGTAGGTAGATAGATAGACAGACAGACAGACAGACAGATAGATAGATAGGTAGATTGATAGAGTGGCTGTACCTACTTAAAGGAGATTTCATAAGATCACATATTTATAGTTGCAAAGGATTTTAGAGATTTCAGCACTTTCATTTTAAAGATGAGACTGAGATTCAGAAATATTAGGTGACTGAGATGCACAGAGATTAATGTAACAAACTATATCTCTGTCCCTTAAACTCTTGTGCTTGCTTTTGACCGTTTGTGTTCTGTGGTTATATCATATTCTCCACAAGTAATAAGGATGAAGAATTTTGTATTTTTAAAATGCGCAGTGGGGGACAACACAATAACAGGACCTCTTGGCCTAGTGGGAATGCCAGTTATCAGATAATAATTCCATCAGGGTACCCAAAGAAAATGAATTTCTTTCCTACTACTGTCTGTTTCTTTTTTCTCACAGTTGGCAATTTAGTCACATGTTTTATCTGCAATAGAGGTGAGGACCTCCTCATTGTTTTCCCTAGTCTCATTCAGTTTTAAGTTTAATGTATTTATACTGCTTTTGATGTGGAAATTGTTTTATTTTCTTTAAGAAAATACTTGTTCATTAAGGTTAGAATTTCTATTAACTCAGAAAACCCTACATTTCCCTTCCTCTGACTCTCCATCATCATAAATTAAAACCATGAAATGTTTAACTACCCTTGACAACAATAAATAATTTTGCAAAATAGACTGAAAAAATCCTCATTTGCTTTCAAAATGAAGTTTGGCTTAGTAAAATGAAAACTAGATAAAAAAAAATTAGAGCAATTCAGAAATCCTTAACTTATTCCTAATGCAAAGGCATTTTTATTAGCATGGAACTGATTCATGTAATCATCTATTTCTGTTGTACAATTTTGAGTATCAGGTATACTTCTATTATTGCGGGAAATATTCTGGTTAATTTTGGCTGAAATTTGCTAATTTTTGTTCACTTAATACCAGGCTTATTTTATGAAAGATATTGTGATATTGGGGAAAAGACACTGTATCTAAAGTCAGAAAATTTGCGGTCAAATCCTAGCTCTTCTCCTTTCTTCCTGTGTGGTCTTTGATGACACTCTACCTGTCAGGCCTCAGTTAATTCCTGTAAAATGAAGCAATTGGACTAGATGGTTTCTAAGGTCTCTTCCATATTTATGATCTATGATCCTAACATTTTAAACAACAAAAAAGTACAGAAAATATATTTTAAAGGAAGCTATGTATGGAAACAAGGTTACCGAAACTAGTAATTTTTGGTGTTCCCCATACCTCCCACCAAATAACAGAAGGGAAAATTCTGAACACTTATCTCATCTCCTCCACATCAATGTTTTTCTTAATCCAGGCCTTTGGAATTAAGGGTACCTTAATGCCTGGGAAGAGAAATGGGACCCATAAGAAAATTGGGACTGGACAAAAGTAATTTGACTATAATTAACCCTTGTAATTAACATGAAGCAAGTTTCCTTCACAGATCAGGTCCTACTAGTTTTCTGTTCAGTCATTTCACTGTGTCTGACTCTTTGTGACCCCATTTTGGAATTTTCTTGGAATGGTTTGCATTTCCTTCTCCAACTCATCTTAAAACTCAGCATCTTACAGATGAGGAAATTGAGGTAAACAAGGTAAAGTTGCCCAGGATCACAAAGTCAGTAAGTGAATGAGGCTAGATTTGAACTTGGGTCTTCTTGGCTCTACTCCATCTACTATTATACTGTATCCAACATATCATTATTTATAACGACTATACAATTATTAATGCTATTCAGTTGTCTAGCTGTAGTCCTTTATATTCCTATTGTTGGCATCAGGTTAAGAACTGGACAGTCTTGGATTTCATATAATCTAACATCCTTATTTTAAAAATTAGGGAGCTGAGTCTAAGGATTTGTTCAAGGTCTCACAGGTAGTAAGTGACAAAGGAAGGATTTGAATCTGGGTCTCTGACTCCAAATTTATTTATTTTTCTTAAGACACTGTCTTTCCTATGCCAGTCTCTGAAACATTACTGTTGAATGACAGATTTTACATTTATATTTTGTTTGATAGAATTTATACTTTCCAAAACAAGTGAGGTAAGTGGGAAGAGAATGTCCTGCATAAGACAATTATGTTGTGCTTTGATGTCCTCATGCCTAACCTTTGAGTCCTAATGCTTCCCTTAAAATAAAGTACATCAGAATAGGACCAAAACAATATTTCCCTCAGTATACTAACATTTGAGGTGTTCAGAGAGAAACTGCCAGCAAAAGACAATACATGGAAGTTCAGAATTCTACTGTGCTCTAGAGCAGGGGCTTTTAACCTAGGGTTCATGGTCCTCTTGAGATTTTAGGGCATTCATGAACTTGGATGAGAAAGACAATTTCTCTTTTTTCAATATAACATGTTTTCTTTGTAATGCTATGTATTTTATGCATTCACAAACATTACTCCAAGAAAGGATCCATAGGAGTCACCAAACTGCCAAGAGGACTCAATTGACAAGCAGAAAAGTTAAGAATCCCTGGATCTAGATAGATATCAGGGAGTATATCTCCCTGGATCAAAGGAATATATTATGAGGAATAGTACCATATATGAGCTTCCTGTAGGACAACCTGACCATTTTTTAAAAAAAATATTTTCTTTTTGACACTAACTCTCATAAGATTAATCTCATTATCTGTTGTTCCTTTATTTAGGGCACTGATGTCTGAACCACAATAAGCAGTTAGCCAAAGTACCAGAGCACAATAACCCAGGCTTTTTCCTAGGCCCCATGTTTGTTCATCTTACAGGTTGTTAGTTCCATGTAGTGAATCACAGAGAACACGGACGTGCATTCAATTAGTTGCTTAGCTCAAAGGCATCAATCTGCAGATTCACACATCCATTGCTTCCTCTGGCAATAGCTTTTACTCTAGCTGACTGCTGTTTCTGAGACAGCAAAAATTTAACTGAGAGCACAGTTTTTTTTTTTGATGACATAGTTGATTTCCAAAGAGATTCACTTGCAAACAAGGGCCAACATGTAGGAAACTAGTGAGGAGAGGTTTGGGGGACTTAACCCACATGCCAAATTCATTATATAAAATAGTTCTACTAAAGTCCCACACTTTGAGCAAATGACCCTCAAGGACAAATGCTAGCAGGGTGCACCGAGAAGGCATGGTAGAGAGATTTGACGTTTCATCTCTTAGAATATCGATACCTTCTTCATAGTCTCAGAATCCCAGAGACAGAAGACTTTTTTATCTAATCTAAGTCCATACCAGATACAATATTTTCCTTGGTAGTGTCCCTGACAAAGGATTTAGTATGTCAGTCAGTCAATAAATATTCATTAAACATTTAATATTTACCAGATACTGTACTAAATGCTGGGGACACAAAAAGAGGCAAAAGACAGTTCCAGCCCAAACTGGAAATCCTAAAAATCAAAAGAGAGATTAATCAAACTAAAAGCAAGAAAACCATTGAACTAATAAATAAAACTAGAAACTGGTTTTATGGGTGAAAAAAACAACAAAATACATAAACCCTTGGTTAATTTGATTTAAAAAAAAAGAAAAGCCAAATTAACAGTATCAAAAATAAAAAGGGTGAATTCATCACCAATGAAAAGGAAATTAGAGCAATAATTAGATACTTACATGTTGATATATCTAATGATCTAATTGAAGTGGATGAATATTTACAAAAATAGAAATTGCCCAGATTAATATGAGAGAATGCAGAATACTTAAATAACCCCATCTTGGAAAAATAAATTGAACAAATCATCAATGAACCCCCTAGAGATGCCCAGGTAGATTCACAAGTGAATTCCACCCAACATTTAAAGAACAATTAATTCTGATACTATATAAACTATTTGGAAAAGTAGGCAAAGAAAGAGTCCTATAGCATTTTTTATAACAAAAATATGATGCTGATACCTAAACCAGGAAGAGCAAAAAATAGAGAAACGAAAGTGTGGAACAAATTCCTTAATGAATATTGATGCAAAAAAGTTAAAGGACATTGCAGCAAAATATCACAAGGATCATACACTATGAGTAGGTGGGATTTAGATCAAGAAAGTAGGGCTAGTTCAGTACTAAGAAGACTATCAACATAATTCATCACATAAATAGCAAAAAGAACAGAAATTATATAATTATCTCAATAGATGCAGACAAAAGCTTTTGACAAAATATAACATCCATTCCTATTAAAAATACTAGAGACTGGGGGTGGAGTCAAGATGGTAGAGTAGAAGGATGGACCTGCTCTAGCTCTAGCCCATAAAACACCTGTAAAAAATGACTCTAACAAATTCGAGAGCAGCAGAAACCACAAAATGACAGAGTGAAAGAAATCTCAAGTCTGAGACAGCCTGGAAGATTGACAGAAAAGATCTATCACACTGGGCGCAGAGTGGAGCACAGCCCAGCCTTGGCTGCACAGCAAGGCATAGACAGGCCTGGAGTAGGTTCCAGGGCATGGAATCACAGGCAGCAATTGTGATTTCAAGATTTCTCAACCCACAATTCCAAAGACAGCTTCAAAGATAAGTAAGAAAGCACTTTCACCTAGGTGACAGGGGGGAATGGGACCAGCTCAAGCCCTGACCCCAGGGCAGAGGCAGTCACTGCAGGAGCATCTACTTTTGGACCCCTCAGCCTAAAGACCCTGGGAGAATCAAGCAGCTGATCTGGATCTCAGCCCTGAGTGATAGTCCTGGGGATGAAGAACACTGGTGTGGTGGAGCTGCTTTAGGCTCTGGAGAGGAAATCCTATTCACATATCCTGGGCAGAAAGGAGTACCTGTTGTTGCTCATAGACCAGAGCACAGGTCAGGAGAGGAGGAAACTCCTGTCCCTTGATTGTGCCACCTTGGAGAAACTGAGAACTTATAGGACCCTAGAGTATATCCTCAACTTGACAAAGGACTCAAAAGTCAAATAACTGACTGGGAAAATGCCCCAAAAGGGGGAAAAATAACACTATAGAAGGTTACTTTCTTGGTTTCTTGGTAAACAGGTATTTTCTTCCATCCTTTCAGATGAGGAAGAACAAAGTATACCATCAGAGGAAGACATAAAATTCCAGGCTTCTACATGCAAAACCTCCAAAAAAATATGCAATAGTCTCAGGCCATGGAAGAGCTCAAAAAGGATTTTGAAAATCAAGTAAGAGAGGTGGAGGAAAATTTGGAAAGAAAAATGAGTCATGCAAAATAATCATGAAAAGTGAGTCAACAGTTTGCTAAAGGAGACCTCCAAAAATGCTAAAGAAAATAACACCTTTAAAAATAGACTAACCCAAATGGCAAAAGAGATCCAAAAAGACAATGAAGAGAAGAAGGCTTTAAAAAGCAGAATGGGCCAAAAGGAAAAGGGAGGCCCAAAAGTTCACTGAAGAAAATAGCTGTTTAAAAATTGAAATGGAGCAGATGGAAGCTAATGACTTTATGAGAAACCAAGAAATTATGAAACAAAACCAAAAGAATGAAAAAATAGGAGACAATGTGAAATATCTCAATGGAAAAACAATTGTCCTGGAAAATAGATCCAGGAAAGACAATTTAAAAATCATGGGACTACATGAAAGCTATGATCAAAAAAAGAGGCTTGACATCATCTATCATGGAATTATCAAGGAAAACTGCCCTGATATTCTAGAACCAGAGGGTAAAATACATATTGAAAGAGTCCACCTATCACCTCCTGAAAGAGATCTGAAAAGAAAAACTCCTAGGAATATAGTAGCCAAATTCCAAAGTAGAAGGGAGGGCAAATGGGAGGAGGGAGTAATTAGAAGGAAACACTTTTGGAGAGGACAAGGTCAAAAGAGAGAATAGAATCAATGAGGGACAGGATAGGATGGAGGGAAATACAGTTAGTCTTTAAAACATGACTATTATGGAAATCTTTTGCATAACTGTACATGTATAACCCATATTGACTTTATTGCCTTCTCAGTGGGAATGGGTGGGGAGGGAGGAAGGGAGAGAAGTTGGAACTCAGAGTTTTAGGAACAAATGTTGAGAATTGTTTTTGCATGCAACTGGGAAATAAGAAATACAGGTAATGGGGTATAGAAATCTATCTTGCCCTACAAGAAAATAGAGAAGATGAGGATATGGGAACAAGGAGTATGAAAGAAGGGAGGGCAGATTTGGGGAAGGGGTAATCAGAATGCATGGTGTCTTGGGGTTGAGGTGAGGGGAGAGATGGGGAGAAAATCTGGAACTCAAAATGTTGTGGAAATGAATGTTGAAAACTAAAAACTAATTAGTTAAGGAAAAATAAAATAAAAACTACTAGAGAGCATAGGAATAAATGGAACTTTCCTTAAAATGAAAAGTTTCTATCTAAAACCATCAGCAAACATTATTTGTAATGAGGACAAGTTAGAAGCATTCCCAGTAAGATCAGATGTGAAGCAAGGATGCCCATTTCCACCACTATTACTCAATTTTATACTAGATGTTACTAAAAACAGTAAGAGAGAAAAGGAAATGGAAGGAATTAGAATAGCAATGAGGAAATTTGCAGATGACATGATGGTATATTTAGAGACTCCTAGAGAATCAACTGAAAAACTACTTGAAATAATCAACAACTTTAGTAAAGTTCCAGGATATAAAATAAAACCACATAAATCATCAGCATTTCCATGTATTACTAACAAAGAGAAATTCCACTTAAAATAACTGTACCCCATATAAAATATTTAGGAATCTACCTGCTAAGACAAAGCCAGAGACTATATGAAAACAATAACAAAATGTTTCTCACACAAATAAAGTCAGATCTAAATAATTAGAAAAATATTAATTGCTCATGGGTAGACCAAGTCAATGTAATAAAAATGACAATTCTACCTAAATTAATTTTCTTATTTAGTGCCATATCAGTCAATCTACAAAAATAAGTTTATGTAGCTAGAAAAAATAATGACAAAATTTATTTGGAGGAGCAAAAGGTCAAGAATATCAGGAAATTAATGGATAAAAATTGGAATGAAGGTGATTTAGCTGTGCCAGATCTCACTGTATCACCATGAAGTAATACTTAAAACTATTTGGTAATGGCCAAGGAATAGTGTGGTGGATCAGTGAAATAGATTAGGTATACAAGGCATAGTAGTAAATAACCATTGTGATATAGTGTTTTATAAATCTAAAGATTCCAGCTTTTTTGAGAAGAATTCATTATTTGTCAAAAACTGCTAGGAAAACTGGAAAAGAGTATGACAGAAACTAGGTGTAGGAACAACATCTTACACCATACAACAAGATAGGGTGAAAATGAGTTCATGATTTAGTCTTACATGGTAATAATATAATCAAATTAGGAGAGTAAGGAATAATTTACCTGTCAGATCTATGGATAAGGGAAGAAATTATGGCCAAACAAGAAATAGCCATCATTAGGAGGTATAAAAAAATAATTTTGATTATATGAAATTAAAAAGATTTTGTACAAATAAAACCAATACAACCAAGATCAGAAGGAAAGCAGAAAGCTGGGAAATAACTTTTACAGCAAGTATCTCTTATAAAAGCCTCATTTCTCAAATATATGTACAACTAAGTCAAATTTATAAGAATACAAGTCACTCTCCAATTGATAAATGTTCAAAGGGTATGCACAGGCAGTTTTCAGATGAAGAAATCAAAGCTACCTAAAGTTATAGGAAAAAATGCTCTAGATCACTACTGATTTGAGAAATGCAAATTAAAACAATTCTGAGGTACTACCTCACACATATCAGATTGGCTAATATAACAGAAAAGGAAAAGGATAAATGTTGGAGAAGACATGAGGAAACTGGGACACTTATGCACTGTTGGAGTTGTGAATCAGACCAAGTATTGTAGAGAGCAATTTGGAACTATGACAAAGGGCAATCAAATCATATATACTTTTTAATCCAGTAATACCACTACTAGGTCTGTATTCCAAAGAGATCACATAAAGCTGAAAAGGACCCAATTGTACAAAGATATTTATAGCAGATCTTTTTGTGGTGGCAAAGAACTGAAAATTGAGAGGATGGTATGAATATAGATCAAAGCATTACTATTTTCTCTTTTTTTGTTTTTCTTTCTTCTGGGTTTTCCCTTTTGTTCTGATTCTTTTTTCACAACATGATTAATGTGAAAATATGTTTAATATGATTATATATGTATAGCTTATATCAGATTACTTGCCATCTTGGGGAAAGGAGAGGGGAGAGGAAAGGGAGAAAAAATTTGGAACTCAAAAATCTTATAAAAGTGAGTGTTGAAAAAAATAGTCATTATCCTTAAATTATTTTTTTAATTAAAAAAAAAAGATAACTGAGGGGATGTCCATCAATTGTAGAGTGGCTAAAAAAGTTGTGGTATATGATATTAATTGAATAATATGGTGTATAAGAACTGATGGATGATTTCATAAAAACCTGGAAAGACTTACATGAACTGATGCAAAGTGAAGTGAGTGTAACCAGCAGAAAATTGTATACAGTAATATCAATATTGCATGATGATCAACTGTGAATGACTTAGCTATTCTCAGCAATATGATGAACCTACACAATCCCAAAGGACTCATGATGAAAAATGCTATTCATAACCAGAGAAAGAACTTATGGAGTCTAAAAGTAGATCAAAATATATTATTTTTCACTTTCTTTATATTTTCTTCATTAATTTTTTTCCTCTTTTCATCTATTTCTTCTTTCACAACATGACCAATATGGAAATATGGTTTACATGGTTGCACATATCTAACCTATATAAAATTGCCTACTCTCTTAGGGAGAGAAGAGGTAAAAGCACAAGGGACAAAATTTGGAACTCAAAATTTTAAAAAAAGAATGCTAAAAATTGTCTTCACATATAATTGGGAAAAGTAAAATTATTTTAAAAAGAAAAGTTTATAATTACTATAATCATCATATATATATATACTTTGTGGTTTGCAAAGCATTTTTCATATATTATCATATTTTATCCTCACAACAACTCTGTGAAATGCTATTTTATGTCTCTTTTATAAATAAGCATTCTGAAGTTGAGGAGAACTTAAGTAACGCCCTGGATCTAACAGATAAGTATCTGAAGAAAGTTTTTGATGTTAGGTCTTCATGACCCCAAATAATATCACATAAATATAATTCCTCTCCCATATGATAGTTCTTTAAGCTTCTTTCATATTTTACCTAGACTTTCCCCTCTATGGACTAAGTACTCAAACATCCATTTTTAATATAAGAATTACTCTCTAGTTCCCTTTTCCTTAGCCAATATTTGTGAAGTTGATTATGGGTGGAGATAGAAAATAGTGCTATAATAGTAGGGAGACTTTAATCTTCCTCTCTCTGAACTAGATAAATCAAACCAAAAAATAAATACGAAGTTAAGGAAGTGAATGGATTCTAGACTGATATCTGGAGAGAACTGCATGAAAATAGAAAGGAATGTACCTTTTTCTCAGAAGTTCGTAATACCTTTATGAAGACTGATCACATATTAGTACATAAAAATTTTATAGTTAAAAGCAGAAAAGCATGAGTATTAAAAGTACCCTTTTAAGATTACAATGCAATAAAAATTCTACTTAATAAGGGACCACATAAAATAGATTAAAAACTAATGGAAGATTGAACAGTATAATCTTTTTTTTTTGAGTTTTATTAATTTATTTGTTTTCAGTTTTCTACAATCATGTCCATAAATCCTAGATTTTTCTCACCCTTCCTCCCTGGGATGGCATGCAATCTTATATAGTTTCTATACATATATCCTTATTAAGTACATTTTTACAATAGTCATGTTGCATAGAGGAACTAAAATTAATGGGGGAAACCACAAGAAAACAAAACATAAACACAACATAACACAAGAGAAAATCTTCTGCTTCATTCTCTGTTCCACATCTGTAATTCTTTCTCTAGATGTGGATGGCATTTTGCATCAAGAGTCCTTTGGGAATGATCCAGGTCCTTGTATTACTGTCAAGAGCTAAGTCTACCAGAAAAATTCTCCCACACTGTGTTCTCCTGGTTCTGCTCATTTCACTCGGCATCAGTTCATATAAGTCTTTTCAGGTTTTTCTGAAGTCTGCCTGTTCATCATTTCTTATAGCACAGTAGTATTCTGTTATATTCATATACCACAACTCATTCAGCCATTCCCCAACTGATGGACATCCCCTCAATTTACAATTCTTTGCCACTACAAAAAGAGCTGCTATAAATATTTTGTACGTGTGGTTCCTTTTCCCTTTCTTATGATCTCTTTGGGATATAGACCTAGAAATGGTATTGCTGGGTTAAAGGTATGCATAGTTTTATAGCCCTTAGGGCACAGTTCTAAAGTGCTCTCCAGAATGGTTGGATCAATTCCCAGCTCCACAAACAATGAATTAGTGTTCCAACTCTCCCACATCTTCTCCAACATTGATCATCTTCCTGTTTTGCCATGTTAGCCAATCGGATAGGTGTGATGTGGTGCCTCAGAGATATTTTCATTTTCATTTCTCTAATCAATAGTGATTTAGAGTATTTTTTCATATGACTATAGATAGCTTTAATTTCTTCATCTGAAAACTGCCTGTTCATATCCTTTGATCATTTATCAATTGGAGAATGACTTGTAGTTTTGTAAATTTGACTCAGTTCTCTATATATTTTAGAAATGAGGCCTTTATCATAGACACTAGTTGCAAAAATTCTTTCCTAGTTTTCTGCTTCTCTCCTAATCTTGTTTGCTTTGGGTTTGTTTGGGCAAAAGCTTTTCAATTGAAATCAAAACCAAAGGACTGAAAAATAGCAGATAACGTGAAATACCTATTGGAAAAACCTGGAAAATAGATCAAGTAGAGATAATTTTAAAATTATTGGACTACCTTAAAGCCATGATCAAAAAAAGAGCATACACATCATCTTTCAAGGAATTATCATGGAAAACTGCCCTGATATTCTAGAACCAGAGTGTAAAATAGAGATTGAAAGAATCCACCAACTACTTCTGGAAAGGGAAACTAACAGGAACACTCCTAGGAATATTGTAACCAAATCCCGGAGTCCCAAAATTAAGGAGTAAATGTTGCAACAGCTAGAAAGAAACAATTTGAGTGTTGTGGAAATACAATCAGGATAACACAAGATCTAAAAGTTTCTACATTAAGGGATCGAAGTATTTGGAATATAATATTCCAGTGATCAGAGGAGTTGGGATTAAAACCAAGAATCACCTACCCAGCAAAACTGAGTATAATCTTCCAGACAAAAAAAAAATGGATATTCAATGAAATAGAGGATTTTCAAGCATTCTTGATGAAAAGCCCACGGTTGAATAGAAAATTTGACTTTCAAATACAAGAATCAAGAGATGCATGAAAATGTAAACAGGAAAAAGAAACCATAGGGGACTTATTAAAGTTGAACTGTCTACATTCCTACATGGAAAGATGATATTTGTAACTCATGAGACCTTTCTCAGTATTACAGTAGTTGGAGGAAATAGATTAGATAGATAGATAGATAGATAGATAGATAGATAGATAGATAGATAGATAGATAGATGGATGGATGGATGGATGATAGAGGGAATGTGAAGGGATGATATAAAAAAACAAAATTAACGGATTGGAGAGGAATATATTAGGAGGAGAAAGGGAGAGATAGAATGGGGTAAATTATCTCAAATGAAAGAGGGAAGAAAAAGCTTTTTCAATATAGGGGAAGATGAAAGGAGGTAAGAAGGAATGAGTGAACCTTACTCTCATTGGATTTGGCTTAGGAAGGGAATAGCATACACACTCAATTGGGTATCCCACCCTGCAGAAAAGCAGGGATGATGGGGATAAGAGGGAGGAATGATAGAAGGGAGGGTTGATTGAGGGAGGGGGAAGTCAGAAACAAACACTTTTGAAAAAGGACAATGTCAAAGAAGAAAATAAAATAATTGGGGACAGGATAGAATGGAGGGAAATAGAGTTAGTCTTTCACAACATGACTATTATGGAAGTGTTTTGCATAACTACATATGTATAACATATTAAATTGCTTGCTTTCTCAACGAAGGTGGGTGGGAACAGAATAAGGGAGAGAATTTGGAACTCAAAGTTTTAAAAGCCAATGTTAAAATTTTTTCTTTTACATTTAACTGGGAAATAAGATATACAGGTAATAGAGTATAGAAATCTATCTTGCCCTCCAAGAAAGTAAAGGGGAAGAAGAAGAGAGTGGGACAGAATGATAAAAGGGAGGGCAGATTGGGGAAAAAATTTTATTCCATAAATTAAAAATAAAATAAAATTTAAAATGAACTACTTATTTATCCCTATTACATTTTTACTAGGTTAAATGGGAGCAATCATTCTACCTTTTCAAGAAAATATTGGCTCCTCCTGAATCTGTCATCCAAAATTTTGTGTCATCTCAAGTATTGTCAACTTACTCTCTGGGTACTCATCCACATTTTTAACAAAAATCTTAAATAGAATATGTCTGGAGACAGACCCTTGCTGAATGCTCTTTGAAAGTTCCCTACAAGATACCCCATCTTAAAATAACTCTAGAGAGTATAAAATGCCTGAGAGTACATTTGCTGAAACAAACTCAGGAACTATGAAAACAAAATTATAAAGAATTTTTTATACAAATAAAGTCAGATTTAAATAACTGAAGAAATATTAATTGTTCATTGGTGGGCAGGGTCATATAATAAAAATGACAATTTAATCTAAACTAATTTACATATTCAACACTATCCCAACTGAATTACCAAAAGGTTACTGAATTAGAAAAAATAACAAAATTCATTTGGAAGAACAAAAAGTCTAGAATATCAAAGAAACCAGTGAAAAAGTGAAGCAGGTTTAGCAGTAATAGATCTTAAACTATATTAGAAGTCAATAATTATTAAAACTATCTGATACTGACTAAGAAATAGAAAGGTAGTTCAATGAACCAGAGTAGATATAAAATTTACACCAGCAAATAAATATAATAACTTTGTATTTGAAAGATTTAAAGACTTGAGATTTCAGGATAAGATTTCACTATTTGGTAAAAAATGTTGGGAAAACTGGAAAATATTTACCAAGATTAAGTCAAAATGTATAAGTTACTTAGATATAAAGAGAGATTATAAGGAAATTAGAAGATCATAGAGGTACTTTTTAAACTTATGGATAGGCAAACAATTTATGAATAAACAATAAAAATAATAAACATTAAATTAAAATGATTTTTGTACAAATAAAACAAAATGTAGCCAAGATCACAAGGAAAGTACAAAATTGGGGGAAAAAAGTATAGACAGTTTCTCAGATAAAGGTCTCATATCTCAAATATATAAAGAACTTTGTCATAAGAAAATGAGTCATTTTACAGTTTATGAATCATCAAAGGATATGAATAGGCAGTTTTCCAATGAAAAAAATCAAAATAATTCATAGTCATATAAAATGCTCCAAATCATTATTGATTAGAGAAATGCAAATTAAAATAAACTTGATGTATCATTTTACACCTATTAACCTGGCTAAAATGATTGAAGGGAAAAGTGACAAATGTCAGAGGGCATGTGGAAATATTGGGACACTAATTCATTGTTGGTGGAATTGTGAACTGATCTAAACATTTTGGACAGCAACCTGGAATTACACATAAAGAGTTATTAATACTGCTATTAGGTCTAATTCCAAAGATGTTTAGGGAAAAAGGAAAAGAACCTCAATATTCTAAAATGATTACAGCAGTTCTCTTTGTGGTGGCAAAGAACTGGAAATTGCAGGGATGTCCATTATTTAGGGAATGAATGGTTGAACAAATTCTGGTATATGATTATAGTGTAATACTATCATACTATAATAAATGATAAGCTCAATGATCTTAGAAAAACATGTAAAATGACTTGCATGAAATAATGAAAAGAGAATTGAGCAGAACCAAGAGAATATTATAGACAATAATAACAATATTGTTTTAAGAATGACTTTGAGGAATTAAGTAATTTTGACTATTCTAAATACCCACATTAATAGTAAAGGACATATGAAGAAAGATGTTATCAGCATCCAGAGAGAGAACTGATAAATAGAAGTATATATAGAAATATTTTACATACATACATACAAATTATATATATATATATGTACATATATATGTATATGTATGTATGCATTATCCACTTGCTATCTGTGTACTCATTCACATTTTTAACAAAAATCTTAAATACAACAGATCTGCAGACTCTTGCTGCATGCTATTTGAAAGTTCCCTCCAAGAATTGTTGGAGGGGAGGGGGCAGAGCCAAGATGGCAGAGTAGAAAGATGCATATACACTAGCTCTTCCCCCACAGTCCATAAAATACCTATGAAGAAAGACTCTCAACAAATTCTAGAGCAGTAGAAGCCACAGTACAACAGAGTGGAGGAGATTTCCAGCCCAGGGTGACCTGAAAGGCCAACGGTAATGGTCTGTCCCACCAGACATGGAGAGGAGCCCAGTCCAGCCTTGGCTCCCTGGCATGGTGCCAGGAGGAGGATGTGAGCAGGCCTCATGGGCAGAATCCCCAGTGAGAGGGTTTTTTCAGCCGAAGAAGAAAGCAGGGTCTTCCCATAGCTCTGGCCTCGGAAAGCAGTGGCAGAGACTGTATCAGGTAGGCAGCAGCAGCCCCCACAACAGCCTGAATCCATTGTTGGATGGTAAAACTCCCTGGGGGAACTGAGCAGCTGATTCTTACCTCAGCCCTTTGTAGCAGCCCTGTCCCCACCAAATGCCTGGGGGAATTGAGCAGCTTATCTGAATCTCAACCCCCAGTGTTGGCTTGGTGGAACTGGAGGCCAAGTGACTATGGAGAAGAAACTCTAGTACTCACAGATTCTGGGCACAAAAGTTTCTGATTGCTCCCAGACCAGTGTACATGCTTGACCGTGCCACCTTGGAGGAACTGAGATCTTACAGATCCCCAGAGCATACCCTACTTTTGACAAAGGACCCAAAAGTCAAGTAACTGGTTGGGAAAATGCCCAAAAGAGGGGAAAAAATAAGACTATAAAAGGGTACTTTCTTGGTGAACAGATATCTTCTCCCATCCTTTTGGATGAGGAAGAACAATGCTTACCATGAGGGAAAGACATAAAAGTCAAGGCTTCTGTATCCCAAACATCCAAAATAAATATTCAATGGCCTCAGGCCATAGAAGAGTTAAAAAAGGATTTTGAAAACCAAGTAAGAGAGGTGGAGGAAAAATTGGGAAGAGAAATGAGAGCAATGCAAGAAAATTATGAAAAGCAAGTCAACATCTTACTAAAGACTACCTGAAAGCCATGATCAAAAAAAAAAGAGCCTAGACATCATCTTTCATGAAATTATCAAGGAAAATGCCCTGATATTCTAGAACCAGAGGACAAAATAAATATTTAAAGACTCTACTGATCACCTCCTGAAAGAGATCCAAAAAGAGAAACTCTTAGGAACACTGTAGCCAAATTCCAAAGTTACCAGGTCAAGGAAAAAGCAAGCAGCCAGAAAGAAACAATTAGAGTATCGTGGAAAAAGAATCAGGATAAACCAAGATCTAGCAGTTTCTATATTAAGGGATCAAAGGGCTTGAAATAGGATATTCCAGAAGTCAAAGGAACTAGGACTAAAACCAAGAATCACCTACCCAGCAAAACTGAGTGTAATACTTCAGGGGAAAAAATGATCTTTCAATGAACTAGAGGACTTTCAAGCATTCTTGATGAAAAGACCAGAGCTGAAAAGAAAATTTGACTTTCAAGCACAAGAATCAAGAGAAGCATGAAAGGATAAACAGGAAAGACAAATCAAAAGGGACTTACTAAAGTTGAACTGTTTACATTCCTACATGGAAAAACAATATTTGTAATTCTTGAAACTTTTTTTCAGTATCAGGGTAGTTGGTGGGGATTACACACACACCACACACACACACACACACACACACACACACAAACACACACCACACACACACAAACACACACACATAGAGAGAGACACAGACAGAGCACAGGGTGAGTTGAATAGAATGGGATCATATCATTAAAAAATGAAATTAAGGGATGAGAGATGAATATATTGGGAAGAGAAAGGGAGAAATGGAATGGGGCAAATTATCTCTCGTAAAAGAGGCAAGAGAAAGACTTTTCAATGGAGGGAAAAAGTGGGGAGGTTAGAGAAAAAATGTGAAGGTTACTCTCATCACATTTGACTCAAGGAAAGAATAAAATGCACACTCGTTTTGGTATGAAAACCTATCTTACAATACAGGAAAGTGGGGAGAAAGGGATAAGCAGTGTTGGGGGGATGATGGAAGGAAGGGCAATAGGAGGAGTAAGCAATTAGAAGGTAACACTCTTGGGGAGGGACAAGGTCAAAAGAGAGAATAGAAGAAATGGGGGACAGCATAGGATGGAGGGAAATATAATTAGTCTTATACAACATGACTATGGAAGTCATTTGCAAAACTACACACATATGACCTGTATTGAATTGCTTGCCTTCCCAATGCGGATGGGTAGGAGGAAGGAAGAGAAGTTGGAACTCAAAGTTTTAGGAATAACTGTTGAGTATTGTTCTTGCATACAACTCGGAAATAAGAAATACAGCTAATGGGGTATAGAAATCTATTTTGCCCTACAGGACAAAAAGAGAAGATGGGGATAAGGAGGGATGTTAGAAGGGAGGGCAGATTGGTGACAGGGGTAATTAGAATGCTTGGCATTTTGGGGTGGTGGGAGGGGAGATATGGGGAGAAAATTTGGAACTCAAAATTTTATGGAAATGATCTTGTTGCAAACTTAAAATAAATTAAAAATAAATAAATAAATAAAAGAATTGTTCGGTTCTAGTTATTGTACTAGCTAATAACATACTGAATTATACTGTCATTTAACCCAGAGATGTCAAACATGAAGTGGCCTGAATCATATTAAAATGTAATTGGAAAATATTTAAGTAAATAAATACAAAGACAATAAAACACAGAAAATATTAATATGTAGTTTTCTAAGTCAATATATGACCTGTTGGGATAGTAGCTCCTTTTCTTATTTGAGTTTGACATCATTGATCTATTTTGTATTTCTACATCTTGTTCAAAGGAAATAGCAACAAATGTTCACTAAAATTTAACTTTCATGATGAGGGGGATGACCTCAGAAAAACTTGGAAAGACTTATATGAACTGATGCAAAGTGAAGTGAGCAGAATGAAGAAAACATTGTACATGGTAACAGTGATAGTGTAATAATGATTGTAAACGAAAGATTTAGGTACTCTGATCAATACAGTGATCCAAGACAATTCCAAAGAATTCATGATGAAAAAGTCATTCAAGTTCAGAGATCTAATTGATAAACTTTGACTGCAGATTGTGGCATACTTTTCCCACTTCCCTATTTTTTTTGGGGGGGGGGCTGGCTTTTTTTTTTACAGAGAATTTGGAACTCAAAATATTTCTAAAATGAAAGTTAAAAATAAATTTAAAAAATTTTAATATAAAATCTAGGTTTCATATGTTTGACAAATTTTCCTTTTATATAGTTCTAATAATCTTTCTTTTAAAAAAACGGAAATGTTTTCACACACATTTTCTCAATAATCCCATTTGGTCTCTTACTGATTACCATTTCACAAATTTTCTGTTTAATGATCATTTATAGGACTTTGATAGGGATGGATAATGCTAGTTTTAATTTATGGACACTGCTTTTGGATCAATATTTGCCCATCTCCTGTCCAAGGGTCCCTCTTACATTTTTCATGGACATTGAATAATCACCTACCCTGGTTTAGCATCTATATTGTGAAATTTCTTTCAGTATGTTGGAAAGTAATTCTTCTGAACCAGTTTACTTGAAGTCATTTAAAGAAACTAGGTGTTCTTTTATGACATTATCAGCAATCCTCAGCTTCAGTTCTTTCTCAATCATTTTATTTTCTTTTTCAGTGTGAAATATTTTCTCCATAATAGAGAAGGAAGATAGAATCAAAATGAGTTTGGTTAATTTTCTCCTTACCTTTCTTGACTATTTATATCTGTTTTAGCAGTGAGTATCCTTTTTCTGTTCTTTTTGCCTTGAATATGGATTAAAAAGTTATTGCCCTCAGAATTTGTTGCAAATCTTAGCTCATACAACAATGCAAAAAGACCTCAACCATTTATTAAGCACCAACTATGAGTAGATCACTTTGTTATGTTCTAAGGGTCATAAAAAGATCCTAGGGACTTCACTGAAAAATTACTCATGAATAACCAGTGGTGCCATTAACAGAATTAGGTAATGATGAGTTCCTGATGCAGATTAGAACAGAATATAACACTCCTTTGATCTGATGATTCTAGTCTGAGAGAAAAGTAGCTCATCATTCATATCCTACAATTATAGGCAGGCTATAGAATTATAAAATCCCACAACATCATCACTTCTTTCTTTCTCTTCTTATATCTTCATACAAATGCTTTTGATTATATTTCTTTTTCCTCAGCTTCATGAATTTCTCATTATAGGTGTATTTCCTTGATATATAACACTACCACTCTTTCTAGCATGTTTCTTTTTGAGCAAGGCATAACCTTCCATTGTTATACTCCAATCATGAATCATATTCCAAGCAATCATGACAGATGTGGAGTCATATTTATTATATTGTGTTAAAAATCTCAATTTTGCTTTCTTTACCATTGGTATGTACCTCAAATTCTAGTGCTCATTATGCACAAGTAAAGTCCAATTTGTGTGTTACTTTCTGTATCACAGAGATGAGAAAAATAAAGGAAGCAGGCAATTGTTAATGGAAATGGAAAGATGGAGAGTTACTTGTAAAATGGAATTGATATCATTAGTTATAGTAGAAGCTGAATATGCTGAACATTCAGTTCATAAAATTCTCTTATCTTTCCCGGATAGCTTTCATCTATACTCGTCACTTAAATTTCATTAAAGAGAAATCCCTGCAGTATAATTTAACTTATTACTATTGTTTCCTCATCACATTTAAAATTATTGATGAATAATCCTACTTTAAATGTGTCCCTCTTCTCAAAGCATTGTTCTTTTGAAGAACAATAAGTATTCTAAATTTCGATGTCAGAAAACCTGATTTTCTCCAGCTTAGTCACATAAATGGGGCTTATAATTTGATTCCAGGAATTCTGACTAAATAAAAATTTAAGAGTAGTACGGTGAACTGGATACTTATATTTTCTATTTATGAGTAGCTAAAGTCTCTTCTTCAAGTTTCATTGATTTTTCCAGGTTTTTTTTTGCTTTTTTAAGTTAAAAATGTCTTGATAACTCTTTTTAAAATCAGCTTCATTTCCTGAATATCCTCCTCTCAATCCTCTTATACCTATACTCATCCTTGATAATAAAGACTAAAAAAGAAAGACTTTTAAAAAATGTAGTTCATCAAAGCTAACCAGTACATCAACTGAGCATTATAGTATATCTATGCAATGGTCCATAACCATAGTTATGCAGTTATGTAAAGCAGTGGAGGCTATACAGATAACTCTCCTCCAGGGTCAAGGTTGGTTATTCCAATTATAGAGCATGCAGTTTCTATTGTTGTTACTGTTTGGTTATTTTTCCCACTTAAATTGTTGTAGCCATTGTCTGTGTTCTCTTCCTTGCTTTATTTTCCTCTGTTAAAGTTTTCCCATACTTCTCTAGATTCATGTTCACTGTTTCTCATGGCAAAGTAATATTTCACTATATTCCTGAACCAATATTTATTTAGTCACCCCCCAGTCAATAAGCATATCTTTTTCTAGATCTTTACTACTGTAAAAATGCTGCTATGAGTACTTTGATGCATAAGGGTGATTTCTATCTTTTACTTCCTTCAAGTATATGCGTAGCAGTAGGATGTGTGAGTTAAAATATATGGAAATTTTAGGGTTTTTTATAGCATAATTCCACATTGCTTTCCAGACTAGTTGAACCAATTCATGGCTTCATAATGGTGGATTGGTGTGCTTGTCTTTTGATTACGTCTCCAACATGATATAGTTCTGGATATTGAAAACATCAAATAACAATACAAGAAATTAAATTTATTCCATTTTCATTGTTAGGAAATATCTACTTATGAGTGAACTGGTAATTTAGGATAAATTCACTATGTACTGTCAGATTACCCATTTGTTAGCACAAAGATAGAAGTCAATAAATTAGAGAGGATAGTAATAGGGAGGCATTTTGCTATTTCATTGCTACAGGGAACTTCCAAATGAGAAAATACCTTTGATCATGCAGGTCAATTCCTCTGCAACTGTGAGAGTTTCTAAGAGTTAAGTTACTTGTCCAAAGTCACATAGTGTGTTTCAGGCAGGATTTGAAACTAAGTCTTCCTGGCTTTGAGGCCTGTTCTCAATACCAAATGAAAAAAATAAAATAAAAATGAGAACATTTGATTTGCAACGGTAAATAAATTGTTGAAATTCTGAGGTTTCACCATACTCCCAGAAAATGGGCAAAGATGACAAAACTGAGTATAGTTAATGTTGGAGGGGTTGTGGCAAGATAGATGCATTGATGCATTTTTAGTGAAACTGTGAATTGTTACAATTATTCTAGGAATCAATCTGTAATTATGCAAAGAAAGCACCTAAAATATCCATATCCTTTAACTTAGAGATTCCACTGTGAGGAATATATGAAAAGAAGATAAATAATGGGGAAAAGATTACCTACATGCCAAACTTTTTATAGTAGTATTTTTTTTTTGTGATATCAAAGAAATAGAAACAAAGTAGATGCCTATTGATTGGAGAATGGCTAAACAAATTGTGGTATATGAGTGTAATGGAATATATATTGAGTTGTAAGAAACAATGACTATGAATATGGAGAAACATGGAAAAACATATGAACGGAGCCACAATTAGAATCACACGAGACCTAGCAGTGGCTACACTAAAAGACTACAGGTCTTGGAACTTGTATTGGTGTTGAAGAACAAAAGAACTGGAACTGTGGCTAAAAATATCCTACCCAGCAAAGTTAAGCATAATCCTGAATGAAAAACAAATTAACTTTCAATGAATTGCCAGACTTCCAAGATTTTATTGCAAAAAGAACCAAACTTAATAGAAAATTTGACATACAAGACCAAAGAGAAATATAAAGGTAAACATCAAAGACTAATTACAAGAAACTCAATAAGAACAGACTGTTTTTTATATGAGGAAATGTAAACTATATATCTAAAATTGTAATTAGTAATTGGATAGTTCAAAAGGAAGATTGGAGTGGAGCTGAGTATGGTGTTATTCTAAAAAGTAATGTCACCTAGGAAGGGCAGCTAGGTGCTGCAGTGGATAGAGCACCAGCACAGGAGTCAGTAGGACCTGAGTTCAAATCTCACCTCAGACACTTGACAGTCACTAGCTATGTGACCTTAGGCAAGTCACTTAACCCCAATTGTCTCATCCTGGGTCATCCCCAGTCATCCTGATTAATTCTGGTCACTGAATTCAGATGGCTCTGGAGAAGTGAGGCTGGTGATCTGCACAGCCCTCCCTCACTCAAAATAAAGTCAAGTGCAAAGAGTCATGCCATCATTTCTCTGATGGTATGGTCTTCTTCAGCAATGAAGGATGAACACACACATATCATCTAGGAAAAGGTAAAAAGGGTAAATATCTTACATGAATGAGTTTCAGTAGAAGAATTGATACAGAGAAGTTAGATGGAGGGAGAGTACTGGTAGTTCTGGAACCCTACTATCATTGGGAATGGATTAAAGAGGGAATACTACATAAAAAATCACAAAGAAGGCAAAGGAGATAGGGAAGGAGGAGAGGATAAGGGAAGGATTTTTAGAGGGAACCCTACTCATAGCAGATCTGTGTTAAAAAAAAACAATATATACATTTAGGAGGAAACAAAAGTTTTCTAAATTTATAAAGAAATATGGGGATGAGAGAATAGGATAATGGGGTTATAGAAGAGTGTCGAGATTAACAGGATAAGGGGAAAGTGTGGGTGAGAGAGGATAAGGGAGAGATCTTTGAAGGGGGGATAGGTTAAGTAATAGGAGGGTGGGATAGCAGGTAAAAGTAAAGTAGAGGAGTTAGGAGAGATAGGACATAAGAGATACATGCAAATATAAAATAAAGATGAGGAGTAAAATTTGTAAGAAAAAAAGGCAGGTCTAGTAATGAGGATCTCAAAATTACAGCTAAAATAGATGTAATCAAAAAAGAAAAATACACTATATGTCAGCCATATTAATATTGTTTTAGACTAAAATAACTAGACAATTGGAAGATTTATGTTGTGTAGGAAATGATGAAATATGTAGGAAATGAAAAACATGGAAAGACTTAAACTTATTAAAGTAGATGTTATCTGCCCTCAGAGAAATAGAGGACAAACAATCATAGTATGGTCTTACATAGATGCACATGAATGTATATATCTATATGTAAATATGATTATAGATATCTAAGTATATGTGTGTATGTATGTGTATATTTATGTATATATATTTATGTGTATAGGTCTCTATATATGTATGGTATATACATATATATGAATGCATGTGTCTATATATGTGTCTATGTATATATATATACACACACACACACATATGTGTGTGTATGTATGTGTATATCGACACCTAATTCTAACCTTCTTGGGGAGGTAGGGAGGAAGGAAGGGGAAAATGAAGTAAAAAGTACACAGCAGAGAATAAAAGAAAACTTAAAAGAAAGCAAAGATAGACAGTTCTGAACAAGATGTACAGTATTTATTATATAAGCTTTTGTGCAATGGAATTTCTCGATGTATATTTTGAATCCTCTTCTATGTTCTGCTGTGCACATGGCAATGCTTTTTTCTCATTTTCTTATTTTGTATTTAAGTTTTCAATATATTTCTTTTTCTTTTCTTATTGCATATTTAAGTTTTAGTATTCAAGCTTAAAATAAATTTAAAAAATGAAAACCATGAACTGATGTAAAATGAAGTAAGAAGCAGGAAAACAATATGAACAAAGACTACTGCAATTTAAATGGAAAGAACAAGAAGAAACCAAATGTAACCATATATGTGGAATCATAATGATGGACTCATTCCCTAAAGAGATACTTGAAGACACTTGTGCTCACTCATTTGCAGAATTGGAGTACCTTTGTATGTAGTACTACATATAAGGTAAGACTTTTTTGTTATATTATTTAGCTTTGGGGAGTTTTCTCCCTTCCATTCTTCTTAATTCTAAGAAATAGTTCTCAGAGGGGCTAGCTGCAGGAATATAGTGGAAAATAGAGGTGATAGAAAAACAAAGATTACAATTAACATCTATGGTGAAGAAAAATAGTAGTTGATGCCAGAAAATGGGAAATGGATTAAAGAACAGACTCTGAAACATATTTCTGAAACACATATGCTTCACATATATGACATTTGTCATATATGTCACACATCTATCTGAAACAATTCCCTAAAATATTTTTGGGGAGTGGTCTGGATCTCTGATTCTTTCAGTGTAAGGAACTTTTCTTATGGAAACTTCCTCTACTACTTCATATATAGTACTTAATATATTGTTTGGTTTTCCTTAATTTTTTTTTAATATGTAAAAGAAACTACATAGATTATGAAGGAAACAAATTTTATTGAAATATAGTTATTGGAATATCTTTATAACAACTTCACAGATACTGTGTTGTCAATCCCTAGACTTGATCTCTGAGGTCCCTTTAAACTTTAAATACTGTATTTAGAGTAACTGTGGAGCTGAGAACCATAAATATCTCTTAATATGTGCTAACAGGGTTTTAAAAATCTGTAGCAAATGGGTATCAGACTACTCTTGCATATCTAAAATTCAGTTGACTATGATCATGTAAAAAATTTAACAAATTTAAGTCCTTTATCCAGACAACTATGTACCTTTTAGCTATTTCTGAGGAAAACAAGATTAGTTAATAAAGACTAATTTTTTAAAAAGAAATTAGAGTATAAGAAGTCATTGGTCTCTAAAAGAATTATGTTTGAATGTATCTTTCTGTTATTAAATAAAAATTTTTAAATAGATTACATTTTTAGTCACACAGTTGACTGAAGAATGGAGAATATAGAATTCCACTGTTTATTGTTTATTAACTATTAAAATTAAAAGAAACATTTTCTTCAGTAGAACAGATTGCTGCCTTAAACTTCCTCAACTAGGTGTGTCTCATGCATATGTGAATATTTATCAAAGGCCCTTTGCCTAAAGTATTTGCCCCCACTATGTTGGAGGTTATCTGGTAAAGAATACAAATGGAATAGGAAGTCCTTAATGATGGTAAAGTTCTATGTGTGCTCCTGTTTGCAGATGATGCTGTGTTGATAGCCTCAAACCTTCTAATGAGGCAGAACCTCCTAAATGAGATCCATAATCACTCTAGAAACCTTGACCTTACTTTAACCCAAGAAAAATGAAGTGTTGAACATGTGGACTGATATACAATTGGCTCATCAGTCAATTTATCAGACAGACCCTGTTGGATAGAAAAATTAGCTAGACCTAGGGTTTCATAGGAAGAAAGAGGATGGGGTAGTGACCCCAATTTTCTCTTGGAAACAAAAGATCATCTTTTTTAAAATTAGAATTCTAGTCATGCATATAATTGTAAGTCATGGAATATTTTTTCTATGATTTCCAAAGATTTAAATTTTGACCCACTAAAAGAACGATGAAGAAATGTATGGTATGTGTAAGTAGACTGTAACGTAGCCAATAATGAAGTTCACAGAAGAAACAGAGTTAAAGATATTCTCAGAGAAATATGTGACCAGAAGAGAAAGTGGGCTGTTTATGTAGTGAGAGGGAAAAACAACTGATGGATGGACTGTGTGCTCCATTACTATCTATGCAATAGCAAGAAACCTAGAGGATGACCCCCAGTGCCCTAGGTGAACACCCTACAGAAGATTCTGGAAAGACATAGCAAAGAATTCTACAGGATAAGAAGATGAGAATATATGATCTACAGTGTGGAAGGTGGCATCCTTATTAAGGAGATTACATATCCATCAAATCATCAAAGTATTTCTAGCCACACCCACTAAAACCCTTCTCCAATACCTCATATAATATGGAAGGAACCCTAATTCCTGGAAGCCAAATGGCAACAGTTTAAATCCTACCCAGCTGTATAAAAAAATTAGTCAAAGTTAAACAATTAGATGTTTGTTGGCCATGAACCAAAAAAGCTAAATTCAGAGATGCTCATCACAAGGCCAATTGCCAGATGGTTTGTTTATTTTTCTCCCTACCTACAGAAAGTCATAAGATTGTTACAATACAAAGGAGTTGCCATTTCTATCAAAAGAACATGCACCCACACTAAAGAAATCACATATTCATATAGTGTTGAATTATTCTTAGCTCATCTTTTCCCATCTTCTTTATTGTACATTTCCATGCTTTTTAGCATGCTATTTTCAGCCATGCTGTCAAATACTTTCAATGAGAATGAACACGGCATCAAGATCTGCTACCGCACTGATGGTAAATTCTTCAATTTGAAAAGGCTACAAAAGCCAAGATCAAAGTGAAGGGAGTGTTGGAGCATGATTTTCTGTTTGCAGATGATTATGCACTCAATGCAGCCTCCTATGCTGAGATTCAACAAATTATGGATCAATTCTCTGCTTCCTGTACTAGTTTTGGCCTAATAACTAACACCAAGAAAACACAGGTGCTCCATCAGCCATCACCACACCATCAGTTATGACAAATGGAGAAGGTTTGAATGCTGTGGATAAGTTCACTTACCTTGGTAGTGTACTTTCCAGGGATATACACACTGACAATGAGATGCATTGCCAGAGCTTGATCCATGTTTGGGAGGTTCCAAAGGAAAGTATGGGAGAGAAGAGGTATTAGACTGACTACCAAACTGAAGATCTACAGAGCCATTGTTCTGACCTCATTGTTGTACGCCTGTGAAACATGGACAGTATCTCAGTGCCATGCCAGGAAACTGAATCGCTTCCATTTGAACTGTCTTAGGAAGATTCTGAAGATCACCTGGTGGGATAAGGTACCAGATGCTGAGGTCCTTGCTCAAACTAAACTGACAAGCATTCAGACTGCTTCAGAGAGTGTAACTCTGATCAGCTGGCCACATTGTTCGAATACAAAATATATGCTTGCCAAAAAGACTATTTTATGGAGAACTAGCATGGGGCAGGCGATCACATGGTCAGAAGAAATGATACAGAGACACTCTCCAGGTCTCTCTCAAGAACTTTGGATTTGATTGTGCAACATGTGAGACACCAGCATAGGACCATCCAACATGGAGTGCCCATATCAGAAAGGGTTCTGTGCTGTATACGCAAAGCAGAACTGAAACAGCACAAAGGAAATGTAGGATGCACAGAGTTAGAGTATCCATCCCAAATGTTCAAACAGACTATCTGTGCCCAATCTGAGATAGAGCATTCTGAGCTGCTATTGTTCTGATCTGCCGCAGTTGGACACATTGAAACTTGACTTTATCATGATGATGTCATTTTGGTCCTCTTCGAAAACGAAGGGCAATAATCAACCACCCAACCAACAATTCAGTGTTATCGTTCACAGAATGTGCTATACATGTCCCTATTGTATTTTTTCTTTTTTTATAATTTTAAAATTCATTTTAATACTCAGATACAAAACAAGGAAAGAAAAAAGTGCCATGTACACAGCAGAACATGAGAGGATTCAATATAAAACAATAAATTTCCATTTCAAGAAAATTTATATAATAAATACTACTCATTATTTTCAATACTACACAGCTTCCTATCTGCTTCCTTCTAGGTTTTCTTTTGTTCTCTGCTGGGCTCTCTTGACTTAATGTTTTTCCCCTCCCTCACCATCCCCACCCAGAAGAAAGCTACAATTAAATACATATATACAATTAAATACATATATATACACACACATATATAAATAGACATCTGTAAACATATACATGTATACACATACACACACATACACCTGTATGTAACACCTACTATGCACATTTCCACTTGGGAGATCACTTTCTCTGAAGGTGGATAGCATCTAGGTCCAAGTCTTTCCATGTTTTTCTAAATCAATCAGTTCATCATTTCCTACACCACAGCAATATTCCAACATGATCATATCCTACCTGAGAGATTATGAAAGTTTTTCCCCACTTTTCTGCATTCCTTCTATTCTTGATTACATTGGTTTTATTTGTACAAGAAAATTTTAATCTCAAACAACTGGAATTACTCATTTTACACTTCAATAATGCTCTCATCTTGTAACAGTTTAAGGTCTGATACTGCTGAATCTCCATCCTTTACATTTTTCCCTCCTATTTTTTTAATTCCTGACCTTCTGTTCTTCCAAGTGAATTGTTATAATTTTTATAGCCAGTATGATAGTTTGTAATAGTTCAATTGGGAAGGCATTGAATAAATAGATTACTTAAATAAAAGTGCCATTTAAAAAAATTAAATTGGCTTTACCTACCATAAACAAATATTACTCCAATTATTTAGATCTGACTTTATATAAAAAGTGTTTTATACTTATGTTCATATTGTTCCTGTGCCTATTTTGGGCAGGTATATTCTCAGGTATTTTATGCTGTCTGCATATTTTAAACGGTCTGAAACAATATTGAATAATATTGCTGACATAGAGCAGTTTCTCTTTTGATTAAATCTATTTTAACTTCAACTTTGTCTGAAATCATGATTACTACCTCTGCTTTCTTACATAAAAAATTCTATTCCTGCCCTTTATTTCATCTTTGTGTATATGTTTCATTTTTAATGTGCTTTCTGAAAACAACATATTGTTGAATGCAAATTTTTAATCTGCTATCCATTTCAGTTTTATAAGTAAATTCATTTCATTTACATTCTAAGCTGTAATTACTTGTGTATTTCCCCCCTCCTATTTTTCCTCACTATCCTTCTCACCTTATCCCTCCTCACTCCTCTACTTTATTTCTATCTGCTACCTTGCCCTTCTATTCCTTAACCTACCCACCTCTCTAAGAATTTATCCTCTCCCCCCATCTCCTTGCCCTCTTGTTTCCTTCTGAATTGAAAAGATTTTTATACCCTTATATATATATATATATATATATATATATATATATATATATATATATATATGTTATTCCCTCTTTAACTCATTCCTGATGAGAATAAGGTTCCAACACTACCCATCCTCCCCCTTACTAGCTCCTTCTATATCAATTCTTCCTTTTGTGCCCTTCCATTCTGCCATCTTGGCTCCACCCCTCAGGTCCTTCTTCCTGTTATTTCCTGAGGTCTGTCTCAGGGCCCAAACTTGGGCTCTCCTCTCCACTCCTAAGTCACAGGTAGGACCCCCAGTCATGCTGCCCCACAAACGCTGGAACTGAAACCTGGGATTCTGCTCTCTGCAAGTGCCCATAGCCCCAGAATTCCACCTTTCTTCTACAGGAAATGGTTATGTGCTAACTTCTCCCATGTAGTGGCAGCCCAGGATTCCTCTGGATAGCATAACTGTGCTTAACAGTGGAAGGTCATTCAGTCTTCTCCTACTCAGCCTTATAAGCCCAACACTGTTGGTGAGGTGAAAGTTCATGAGGCTGAGCCTGCCTCTCAATGCACTTGCCCCCAGGGCTTATTGTTTGTCAATTCCACAGCTTCTTGCCTTGAGATGTTGGCACTTCATTCAGGTTGAGCCTCCAGCCCAGGAGGTTAGTTATTTCCTGAAGTCTTCCCAAATTATCTTAGGAGGACAATTGCTTTAACCCCAACTTTTGTTTATTTCTGCTTCTCTACATTACTTCTGCAGCAACGTTCTATCTTTTAAAATTTTATTTTATTTATTTATTTTTAGTTTTCAACAGACACTTCCACAAGATTTTTAATTTTCTCCCCATCTTTCCCTTCTACCCCCCACAAGACAGCATCCATTCTGATTACTTCCTCCAGTCTCCTCTCCCTTCTATCACACTCCTCTCTTCTCTTATCCCAATGTCCATTTTTTCTTCTGGGGCAACATAAATTTCTTTACCCCATTGCCTGTACATCTTATTTCTCACTTGCATGTAAAAACAATTTTTAACATTAATTTTTAAAACTTTGAGTTCCAACTACTCTTCCTTCCTCCCTCCCCACCTATCTGCACTAAGAAGGCAAGCAATTCAATATAGTTTACACATGTGTAGTTATACAAAGCATTTCTATAACAATCATATTGTGAAAGAATAACTATATTTCCCTCCATCCTATCTTGCCCCCCAATTATGCTATTCTCTTTTTTGACCCTGTCCTTCCTCAAAAGTGTTTATGTCTAGTTACCCTCTCCTCCAATTTGCCTCTCTTCTATCTTCCCCCACCCCACATTTATCCCCTTTCCCTCTATTTTCCTATAGCATAAGATAGATTTTCATGCCAAATTGAATGTGCATGTTATTCTTTCTTAAGTCAATTGTGATGAGAGTAAGATTCACTCTTTCTCACCTCCCCCCTTTTCCCCTCTATTGAAAAAGATTTTTTTTGCCTCTTTTATGTGAAATAATTAGCTCCATTCTATTTCTCCCTTTCTCTTCCCAAGATATTCCTCTGTTACCCCTTAATTTTATTTTTTAGACATGATCCCTTCCTATTCAACTCACCCTGTGCCATCTGTCTATGTATATATGTATGTATGTATGTATGTATGTATGTATGTATGTAATCCCTCCAGTTACCCAGATACTGAGAAAAGTTTCAAGAGTTACAAATATGATCTTTCCATGTAGGAATGAAAAGAGATCAACTTTAGTAAGTCCCTTATGAGTTCTCTTTCCTGTTTACCTTTTCATACTTCTCTTGATTCTTGTGTTTGAAAGTCAAAATTTCTATTCAGCTCTGGGTGTTTCAACAAGAATTTTTGAAAGTTCTTTATTTCATTGAATGACCCCCTAAAGTATTATATTCAGTTTTGCTGGGTAGGTGATTCTTGGTTTTAATCGTAGCTCTTTTGAACTCTGGAATATCATATTCCAAGCCCTGCAGTCCCTTAATGTAGAAGCTGCTAGATCTTGTGTTATCCTGATTGTATTTCTACAATACTAAAACTATTTCTTTCTGGCTGCTTGCAATATTTTCTCCTTGATCTGGAAACTCTGGAATTTGGCTACAATGTTCCTAGGAGTTTTCCTTTTGAGATCTCTTTCAGGAGGCAATTGGTGGATTCTTTCAATTTCTATTTTACCCTCTGGTTCTAGAATATCAGGGCAGTTTTCCTTGATAATTTCTTGTTTTTTTTTTTATTTAACTTTTTATATCCATTTTCACAAAATTTTGGGTTCCAAATTTTCTCCCCTTTTATCCCCTCCCCACACTCTCTCTTCTGTCATCCCTCCCTTCTCTTGTCCCCATCTTCTCTTTTGTTCTGTAGGGCCAGATGACTTTCTATACCTCATTAACTGTATGTCTTATTTCCTAGTAGCAACAACAATACTAAACAGTTGTTCCTAAAACTTGAGTTCCAAATTCTCCCCATCCCTCCCTCCCCACCCATTCCCTTTGAGAAGGCAGGCAATTCAATATAGGCCCTATCTGTGTAGTTTTGCAAATGACTTCCATAATAGTCGTGTTGTGTAAGACTAACTGAATTATCCTCCATCCTATCCTGTCCCTAATTGTTTCTATTGTGTCTTTTGATCCTGGCCCTCCCTGAGTGTTGACTTCAAATTGCTCCCTCCTCCCATTACCCTCCCTTCCATCACCCCCCCCCCCTGCTTATCTCCTTCTCCCCCACTTTCCTGTACTGTAAGATAGGTTTTCATACCAAAATGAGTGTGCATTTTATTCCTTCCTTAAGTCAAATGTGATGAGGGTAAACTTCTTGTTTTTTTTCTCAGCTCTCCTCTTTTTCCCTCCACTAAAAAGTCTCCTGCTTGCCTCTTAAATGACATATAATTTACCCCATTCCATTTCACCCTCTTTCCTCCCCCTACCTTTCTCTCTCACCATTTAACTTAATTTCTTTTAAGATGTGGTCCCATCCTATTGAATTCACTCTGTGCTCTCTGTCTCTGTATGTGCATGCATGTGTGTGTGTGTACGTGCATGCGTGTACATGTGTGTGTGTGATCCCACCAACTACCCAGATACTGAAAAGTTTTAAGAGTTATAAATATTGTCTTTCCATGTAGGAATGTAAACAGTTCACTTTTGGTAAGTCCCTTCTGACTTCTCTTTGCTGTTTACTTTTTCATGCTTCTTCTCATTCTTGTGTTTGAAAGTCAAATTTTCTTTTCAGCTCTGGTCTTTTCATCAAGAATGCTTGAAAGTCCTCTGTTTCATTGAAAGATCATATTTTCCCTTGAAGTATTATACTCAGTTTTGCTGGGTAGGTGATTCTTGGTTTGAGTCCTAGTTCCTTTGACTTCTGGAATATCCTATTCCACACCCTTTGATCCCTTAATGTAGAAGCTGCTAGATCTTGTGTTATCCTGATTGGATTTCCACAATACTGGAATTGTTTCTTTCTAGCTGCTTGCAATATTTTCTCCTTGACCTGGGAACTCTGGGAATTTGGCCACAATGTTCCTAGGAGTTTCTCTTTTGGGGTCTCTTTCAGGTGGTGATCGATGGATTCTTTCAATACTTATTTTGCCCTCTGGTTGTAGAATGTCAGGGCAGTTTTCCTCGATAATTTCATGGAAGATGATGTCTAGGCTCTTTTTTTGATCATGACTTTCAGGTAGTCCCATAATTTTTAAATTGTCTCTCCTGGATCTATTTTCCAGGTCAGTTGTTTTTCCCATGAGATATTTCACATCCTCTTCCATTTTTTCATTCTTTTCGTTTTGTTTTGTGATTTCTTGGTTTCTCAGAAAGTCATTAGACTCCATCTGTTCCATTCTAATTTTGAGAGAACTATTATCTTCAGTGAGCTTTTGAACCTCTTTTTCCATTTGGCTAATTCTGCTTTTGAAAGCATTCTTGAAAGCTGAGAAAAAAAACAAGAAGTTTACCCTCATCACATTTAACTTAAGGAAGGAATAAAATGCACACTCATTCTTTTGCCAATTGAGTGAGCCTATTTTTCAAGGTGTTGTTTTCTTCAGCATTTTTTTGGGTCTCCTTTACCAAGGTATTGACCCGTTTTTCATACTTTTCTTGCATCTCTGTCATTTCTCTTCCCAGTTTTTCCTCCACCTGTCTAACTTGCTTTTCAAAATCCTTTTTGAGCTCTTCCAGGGCTTGAGCCCACCTGACATCCCCGGGGATGTGTGGGATACAGAGGCCCCGCCCTCCACGTCTTTTCCTGATGGCAAGAATATTTCCTTGTCATCAGAACCGAAAGGCGGGAACATTTGCACCTGCTCAAAGAAGCTCTCTATAGTCTTATTTTTCTTCCCTTTTCTGGGCATTTTCCCAGCCAGTTACTTGACTTCTGAGATTCCTCTCCACCCCTGCCTAGATCTGCCCAGCTAGTGCTTGGGTTCTGAGATTCAAATGGGCTTTCTGAGGTGGCTGTGGCTGCTATTCAATGTGAGCTTTAGTTCTGGTTCTGGGGTGGGGGCAGGGCCGCCTCCCAGTCTCAGCTCCCTCAGGGGCTTTATGCAGAGACCTTCAGTAATGAAGATCCTGCCTGCTGCAGCTGCCGCCGCTGCCTCCGCTGCTTCCTGCCCCTGCCTCTGCCTCCGCCATTTCCTTCTGAGGGGGTCCAAGTCACGAGACACCCCACTCCTCTCTCGGCCAGTGCAGATGTCTCTCTCACTGACCTGTAGCGTCTGTGGGTGGAGGGAACTTCCAGGCTGCCAGAGGTTCCGTCCGTGAAGCTTGCTCGGATCTGCTCCTCTGGGGCCGCGGCCAGGGCAGCGCTGGGGTGGGTCTGCTTTCCGGGGCACGACGGACCCTGGGGATGGCTCTCCAGGGCTCTCTGGAACAGAAATCTCTTCCACTGTGTTTCTGCACACCCTGAAGTGATCCAGAACTTGTGGGGAGCTCTTCTTACATTAAATCCATGGGCTGTGGGTTCGGAGCTAGCATACGTTAGTCTTTCTACTCCGCCATCTTGACTCTGCCCCCCTCCTTGATAATTTCTTGAAAGATGATGTCAATGCTCTTCTTTTGATCATGGTTTTCAGGTAGTACAATAATTTTTAAATTGTGTCTCTTTTTTCTATTTTCCAGGTCAGTTGTTCTTCCAGTGAGATATCTCACATTGTCCACTATTTTTCTCATTGCTTTGGCTTTGTTTTATAATTTCTTGATTTTTCATGAAGTCATTAGCTTCCAACTGCTCCATCTAATCTTTAAGGAATTATCTTCTTCAGTGAGCTTTTGGATCTCCTTTTCCATCTGACCAATTCTGCTTTTAAGAGCATTCTTCTCCTCGTTGGCTTTTTGGATCTCTTTTGCCATTTCGGTCAGTCTATTTTTTATGTTATTTTCATCAGCATTTTTTGGGTCTTCTTTAGCAAGCAGTTGACTCATTTTTCATCATTTTCTTGCTCAATCTCATTTCTCTTCCCAATTTTTGCTCTATTTCTCTTACTTGATTTTCAAAATCCTTTTTGAGATTTTCCATGGCCTGAGACCAATTAATACTTTTCTTGGAGGCTTTGGATGGAGGAGCTTTGATTTTGTTGTCTCCTGTTTGTATACTTTGGTCTTCCTTGCCTTCAAAGTAAGATTCTGTAGTCTGATTCTTTTTCTGGTTTTTGTTCATTTTCTCAGCTATTTACTTGACTTTTGAGCTCTTTGTCAAGGCAGATCACTGCTTCCAGTGATAGTGGAGAGATGTACTGTCAGCCTCTCAATCCCCCCACAATCTGTGGGCCTAGAACTCCAGAAACAGTCACTGCTGCTGCTGCCATGGGCTCCTTCATTCCCTCCGCCACCCTGGGACTGGGGCCTGACCACTCTACTCTCTTACGTAGGTCCAACAGGTTTTTTCCAGTGACCCTCCAATTTGTCCTATGCATTTTGGGGTCATGGAGTCTGGAAACCACCACAGGTGCCCAAGATTCAGTCCCCCTGAGGCCTGCTCATGTCCTGTCTGTGCTTGTGTGGCCCACACTAGACTGAGCTCTGCTCCCAACAACACTTCCCAGGGACCTTCTAGGCTGTCTTGGGATGGAGATTTGCTTCACTCTGTCATTCTGTAGGTTCTGCACCTCCAAATTTGGTTAGAGTAATTTTTTACAGGTATTTGACTGGGTTTGGGGGGAGAGCACTAGCAAGTCCTTGCTGTTACTCCACCATCTTGGCTTTGCCCCTGTCTTTTTTTCTTTTTTTTTGTAGAAGAAATGTGGAGGGCCAAAAGTTGTCTAATCTACTCCTCCATCTTCCCAGGATCCCCTCTCTACTGTATTTTTTTTGAAGAGTTTTAAATGATTCCTTAGTTCTCAATAGATATCCTTTCTATACCTAAAATAGCATCACTGGTAATAAAGATTGACAAGAGAACAAGAGTAGTTCAGCAAACCAGTAAAGACTATTCTGAAAGTATTCACGATATTTCATACCCTTGGTATGCTGCTACCAAAAAAAAAAGGGGGGGGGATTAATTTTTTTAAATTCTTCTCCAGGGACAATGTGGGTCATTTTAATTACTGAGTATCAGGTGTGTGGGTTGGGTCTTTTTTTTTTTTTTTGCTTTGATCTCTCTACTTACATTGTTGTATTCATTGTTTGCCTTCCTTTGCTTATTTCATTGCATATTCATATATGTTTTTCCCTACTTACCTGAATGTTTTATTTTTTAGGTTTTTTTAATAGTACAGTAATGTTTCAAGACATTGACATTCCACAATTTGTTTAGTCATTCCTCATTCAATGGGCAATTATTTTGTGATCTGTTTTTTTGCTACCACAAAAAAAAATTTTGCAATGAATATTTTGTCGTACATGAGACTGTTTTTCTGTTGTTATGTCCTTGGTGTATATATATATGCCTTGTAGTGTAACCACTGAGTCAAAGTACGGACATTTGAAACATTTGTTAAGTGTAATTCCCATTTGCTTTCCAGAATAATTGAACAAATTCATAGCTCCACCAATAGTATGAGTCTATTCTTCTGTAGTCCTGTTACTGTTTGACTCTATTATATTTATTTTTAAAATTAAAATGAATGATTTTTCAGATTAGCAAGATCAATTTACATTATTTCATTTTTTCCATAGTTTTTGCAAACACCTCTACTACCACATGAAAATATTTTAAGGAAGTAGTAGGAGTTTCACAGCATATGGTTTAGGGGCTCAGAATGATGGCTCTAATCAAGATTAATGTAACATATACAGTGAAAATATCTCAGTCAGAGGTTCTCCATCCTTAAAAGGCCTCACCAGTTTGAAATAAAAAATTTCTACTCAGCACACCATTTGGCTCTATGAGGGAAATAATTTATCTCTTAGAAAACTGCTCAAGAAAATTACTTCTTTCAGGGAACCAGATGGTTTATCAGGAAGAAGTCATTTATTTCAAGGAGGTGAGTAATTCCAAGAATGTGTATGTGGTGTGACTATAAGGTAGTAAAACTGGCTTTTAGCAATCATACTACAACTTCTATACCCAGATGAGTATTGTCTTTTTAAAAGTAATCGTCTCTGAGAGAAGTATATTTATTTCAACATCGCTTCTCTTTTCACCACTTTGCTGAAAAAAACTTCTCTGCCCATGAACCTGAATGACCTCCTTACTGATAAATGCAATCTTTTCTCTTTTCTTTTTCTTTTCTCTTTTTCCTTTTCTTTTTTGTTACTTGACTTCTGAGATTCCTCTCCATCCCCACCTAGATTCATCCAGCTAGTGCTTGGGGTCTGAGATTCAAATGCTGCTCCCCAGTCTCAGGGCTTTCTGCGGCAGGTGGGGCTGCTATTCCATGTGAGCTTAAGTTCTGGTGCTCAGGTGGGGCCAGGGCCACCTCCCAGGCTCAGTTCCCTCAGGGGGTTTATGCAGAGACCTTCAGTAATGGAGTGGAGCTCCTGTCTGCTCCGGGAGCCCGGGTCTGCTGCTGTCCCTGTCTCTGTCGCTGCCTCCCGAGGGGGCCTGAGTTATGGAGACACCTGGCTCCCCTCTCGGCCAGCCCAGAAGTCTCTCTCACTGACCTGGAGCGCCTGTGGGTGGAGGGACCTTCACGGCCGCCAGAGATTCCGTCCCTGAAGCCTGCTCAGATCTGCTCCTCTGGGGATCTGAGGCCAGGGCAGGGTTGGGGTGGGCTCTGCTGTCTGGTGCATGACGGACCCCTGGGGACGGCTTTCCAGGGCTCTCTGGAATGGACATCTCCTCCACTGCATTTCTGCATGGCTTGCTGTGTTCCAGAATTTGTGGGGAGTTCTTTTTACAGAAAATTTATGGGCTGTGGGTTTGGAGCTAGCATACATGAGTCTTTCTACTCCGCTATCTTGGCTCCTCCCCTCCTTTTCTTTTTTGAACTGTCTGAAATATTCAACACTACTGATCATCACCTTCTCCATATCAACCACTAACCTCAATCAGTCCCCTCCCAGATACCATTTCCTGGCTTAATGTCCATTTCCCTGTATTCTCATGCTTTTCCCAGAACTTCTTCCTCTTCTGTGCTAGATTATCAACTTCTTACCATTACTTTACATTGGTGTCTTCCAAGGTGTGCCCCTTGTCACTCTTTGTTTTCTTGTCTTCACTTTCTCCTTTGGAATCATTCAGTTCTAGGGCTTCAATTACCCCCTCTAAGATAAATACTCTCTAAATCTAGAGTTCTACTCCCAATATAGAGTTCCTGGACTCTATTTCATACTGCCAGCTACACATTTCAAATAGAGTCACCAGAAAAATCAAGATCCACTTGTTCAGGTTGAACTCATTATTTTATTCCCCCATTCTCACAAATCTGCCCTTGTCTCCATTTGTATTGATATCACAGTCATAATTCCTGTCTCCCAGTTTCATCACTTTAATTCTTCCCTTTCTTTTACCTTTTATATTTAATTAGTTGCTAAATTCTAATGATTCTACCCCGGCAATATCAACTGCATCTTCCCATTCTTGCCCTTCCTACTCTAGCTACCCTAAGCTGGGCCTTTATCTTAACTATTGTAAAAGCTTCTTTAGATTGATTTGTAACTTTTATTACTCTGCAAGATTCATATGAATCAATACTATGAATCAACCATAAAATTTGTCATGGGCTATATTAATAGAAAAGGGGAGGTAATAATCCCACTGCACTTTATTATGGCCAGGTTATGTCTATTCACTTTGAGATCTCACACTTTAATCAATCTGGCAATTAATATGTATTTATGAAGCACCTTTTATTTGAAGGCCACTGTGCTAAGTTCTGGAGATATAAAATCAGAGTGAAGTAGACTATGCCTTTAAAAAGTTTATATTGTGATGGAGGAGATAATATCTACATATATTATTATATACAAAACATACATAAATTAAATACAAAATAACATTAGACAGGAAGGCAGTAGCAACATCCTAAGGCTACAACTGAGCTTGGATATATTTATATATAGATATTAATATATACATACAAATATACATATATACACACATACATGCACACATGCATACATGCATGCATATACATAAACATATACTTCCTAACTCCTTTACTTTAATTCTACTTGCTACTTTGTCCTCCTATTACTTAACCTACCCCTACTCCAGCAATCCCTCCCTTATTATCCCATTCCTCTAAATCTAAACTCCCTTTTGTACACCCCTTTGACCTATTCCATCCCCCTCCCCTAAATGCTTCAGGACAGCTTTCTTTTATAATTCCTAATATCATTATATCAAGATTCCTTTTTTGATCAGAACTTTCATGCAGTCCAATTATTCTTATGTTTCCTCTTCTTGATCTGTTCTCTAAATCCATTGTTTTTCTTATGAGATGTTTTCACATTCTTTTCTATTTTTTCATTCTTTATATTTTGAGTTTTTTTTCTTCATCTATTATAACCTCATTGGCTTCCCCATGCCCAATTCTGATTTTCAAGGAGTCATTTTCTTCTTTAAGATTCTGGATTTTCTCTTCTAATTGGCTGACTTTCTTGTCATAATCTTCTTGGTTTTCTTGTATTATTCTTATTTTTCATTTTAATTTTTCCTTAATCTCTCTCATTTGATTTTGAAAGTCTTTTCTAAGTTCTTCAATGAATTTTTGGGGTTGCAGGTAATAATTTGACATTACTTTTGGGGGTAAAAGAAGGTTTCTTTGTTTCAGTGTCCTCCTCTGAAGATAATCCCTTGTCTTCTCTATAGTAGGTTTCTATGGTTGGATTCTTTCTCCTTTGTCTGTTCATTTTTTTTTTTTTTTAGTAATAATTTAGTTTTTGTAATCACCTCTAGTCCAAGGTATGGTGCCTCTGGCCTTCTTCAGTTCTCCACTCTGACCTGGAAGTCACATGAAGATGTCCAGCCTCAGTAAGTGCCCACAGTCAGTGGTGTCCCCATCCCACTGCTTCAGTACTTACCCAGCTGGTGCTGGTCCCTTTTCCCCTCAGTGGCTCTCAGGACAGCTGGGTCTGGCATTCCTTTTCAGCACATTTTCCCTAGATCTTCCCCAGATCAGACACCCAATTCTCCTCACTATCCCAGAGTTAGAAGTTCCTGTGACCCAGGCAGAGGGAGCCTCCCAGCTAACCCAGCCAACCCCAGGGCTTGTGGCTTGTTGTTTAAGCACCTTGCTGCTTGTTAAAACTGACCCAAGCCTGGAGGTATTTACTCTTCACAGCGGGAAATCCAGTGCTGGGATTTTTCTTCAAGTCTTCTCCTATTGTCCCAGGAGGACCTCTATTCTACCCCTAACCTTATTTGTTTTCCCAGCTCTGTGTTCAGCCAGAGGCCCTATTTTATCTCTTTTGTGGAGGAAAATCTTGAGAGATTAAAATTTTCTGAACTATTCCACCATCTTCCCAGAATCCTCCCCCAGAAGATTTTAAAGGAAGAAAAGAATCTGCTTGTGCAGAACCTTAAGTGCCAAACAGAGAAGTTTAAAATTGATGCTAGAGGTAACAGGGACAAACTAGAGTTTTTCAGTAGGGGGAAGACATAATCACACCCACTCTTTAGGAAAATCATTTTGGCAGATTTGTTGCAAATAAATTGGAGTGGGGAAAGACTTGCAGCAGGGAGGCCAATTAGGCTGCTGCAATAATCCAGGTAAGAAATAATGAGGGGTTGAACTAGGATAGTGACTATGTCATGGAGAAGTAGTTTTTGCACATTTTGAATATATAGTAAGAGAACAAGAGAGTTTGAGAGAGAGAAAGAATAAGATATAGACAGATAGATAGATAGATAGACAGACAGACAGACAGACAGACAGACAGACAGACAGATAGATAGATAGATAGATAGATAGATAGATAGATAGATAGATGTGTACAATAGATTCAGGATAATTTAGGGGCACAGCTAGGTAGCACAGTGGGATAGAGCACTGGGCCTAGAGGCAGAAAGACCTGAGTTCAAATGTGGCCTCAGACACTAGTTGTATGACCCTGAGCAAGTTACTTAATCTTGTTTGCCTCAGTTTCCTCATCTGCAAAATGAGCTGGAGAAGGAAATGGCAAACCTCTTCAGTATCTTTGCCAAGAAAACCCCAAATAGGATCACAAATAACCAGAAATGACTGAACAGAAACAAGAAAAAATTTGAGGAGGAAGGAACTAAGAGATGGGGAAATCAGGTAGTACCTCCATATAGAAAATAGCCCTTAAGCTTAATGTTGAAAGAAGCTAGGAATTCTAAGAGGTGAGGTGGGCATGCATTCTATGCTTGGGGAATAGCAAGTGTAAAGGTATAGAGATAGGAAGTGGAATATTGTATATGGAGAACAGTAAGAAGACCAACTTGGCTGGACTGCAGTGCACATGAAGGGGAACAGGAAGCAGTAAGACTGGAAACATAAGTCAGGACTGGGTTGTGAAGCCCTTTAAACACTGAACAAGAATATTTCAACTTAAAAATCAGAGGGAGATACTGGATTTTATTGAGTACAAGTGACATGGTCAGACCTGTGCTTTAGCAAACTTACCTTGGTAGCTATGTAGGGAATATATTAGATGAGGCATAGAGATAACTCAGGAGGCTACTATAACAGTCCAGGTGAGAGATGATAAAGACCTAAACTTGGAATGAGAGTTATGTAAGTGGAAAGGAGGGTATGTTTTTGAGAGGTGTTATGGAAGTTTTGGCAACTAAACAGGTACGTGTTATGAGTGAGAGTGAGGAGTTGATACCAAGAGAGTGAGCATGATACCAAAATTGTCAACCTGGGTAACTAGAAGAATGGTAATGTCCTTGAAACAGACAAGCTCAGAAGAGAAATAGGTTTAACGGAAAGATAATGAGTTTTGTTTTGGATGTATCGAATTTCAGGTGCTTACAATTTACAATGTCCAGGAAGTAGCTGGTGATCTGTACTTAACCTGATGGTAGAGACTAGGGTGGGTTATATGGATCTGGGAGACTTTATCACAGAGATCAACCCATATGAGTGGATGAAGTTTCAGACTAAAAGTATATATAAAGAGAAGGAAAGAAGGACCAGGACAGATATCATTTCACTTCCCACTTTGCAGCTCACCTGGACTTCATTATTGTCTTAAGAAACTCAACTTCCTGAAGGATGAAATCAACTCTGAAACTCACATGTCCTCCCTAGCCCCTGCCCTTTGAGTTTCTCCTTCTCTGATTGCAAGAGTGGAGGGTGAACACCAGTGTGATCCTGCCAGAGCCTCTATCTAAGGAGAGAGTCCAGGGTAAACACCTTATAATTTTCCACCTGACTGCCAGACTGTCATCATGCCCCCCTGCACTGGTACCCTTATTACCCTTCCCTCTCCCCACTCCATGCTTTTTAGTTTCCTTAGTATGCGTCTTCTTCCCTTATTTGATTTTGAGTTCCTTTAGGGCAGGGATGGTTCTTCGCGTTTCCTGACATCCTCAGCACTTAGCACAGTGCCTATCTTATAGTAGGTGCTTAATAAATATTTATTGACTGACTGACTAAGAGATCTTTGGGAGCATACCCGCAGTTAGAGGGCATGGCATGGATGATGATCCAGTGAGGGGGACTTGATATATTTCATGAAAACAAATATCTTTATCAGGACTTTTTCAATGCAAGCCTTCCCTCCCTCCTACCAATACCTCCCCCATGAAGGGGATTTTTATGCAAAATGTGCTGAAACAGAGTTATAGTGTTTGATAGCTTTGATTTGCTGTATTTTATTCTTTAACACATGCTGCTGCAATAAGAGCAACATTTTTCTTGGAATATATATTACTGGGGAATGATAGAAAGCTATTCAATGTATTCCCACTTCAGGGTATCAGCTACTCAATGGTGTTGAAAACATGTTCTGAAAATGAAACCATGGATATTTTTGGTATGTTGAGGGACTTTGGGTGGTATAGGAATAAGAGGAACATTCACATTATAAACTATTTTCTTGGTATAGGTGGCAAATAGTGTTTCAGATTGCTGGGAGGATGGAGGGGGAATCCCGCTCTTAGCCATCAGTGGTCTTACAGAATCGTAAGGGGAGTAGTTGCATGGATTACCGTAGTAATCCATATTTGTGCAATCATTTCAGCCCTGTATTTAGTTCAGCGTTTTAAAATGACACAGCTTTTTAGAAAAAAGTGAATGTTGTAAGCTAGTTGTTCTAAATCTTCATAGATAAAACATTATACCTCACATGGACTCATGGATTTTGTAATTCATTTGTAATCAAATTGTTGACATATTAAGAGGTCCCACAAAAATATTTACCCAGAAACCCATACCCTAGGGGTAGGTTTGTGGACTTGTTTGATCAATGCTTTGTTTTCTGTATTCAGTTCAGAACTTATGAACAGTTTTTTCTTTTATTATTTTGTGCTGTATGGTATTTTCAATTTTTGATTATTGAGTTCTGGGAGAAATCAAATCCTCAAGCAATTTCCATGCATCCTGTCTTCAAGGGTCATTTACTCTGAATTCTGTAAAATCAATGTGTGAGTGTGTGTGAGTGTGTGTGTGTGTGTGTGTGTGTGTTTTAACACTGTAGCCATCTACTTAAATTCTGCTGAAGTTTTCTTCACATTGGTACTATTATGCTTCCAATCTATTATTCTCTCTCTCAGAGCTTCCATTTCTTTGGAGAGATTTTCTATTTTGTATTTATTTTTCCTGATTTTGTTGTTTTTAGATTATGGAGTTCTTTTTTGACAATTCTAATTTCTGGTTTAATTTTTTTCCAGTTTCTCTTTTGAACCTTCGTCAAGTTGCTTGTTGAATTCTAGGGTGTACTCTAGATTTTCTTTTCTACTGGATAATTTTACTTCATTTTCCTTTGTACTATACCGTAATACTATAGTATAACATTTTCTTTATACTATAATGTAGTATATGCTCTGGCTTATGAGATTTTCCTTATTCCTTCTTTTATCTTTATGATCCTTTGTTTGGCTTAACTGCATATAAGCCAGGTTTTATTCAGACTTTCTTCCCTCTTAAACTTTTGGTCCTTTATCTTTCTTTGATACTTACTGTAACTTGTCTTTCTCTCTCTTTGTCTTTTCTCCCCTTTCCACTGCTGCACAAGCTCCCACATCTCTCATATAATTGATCCCCAGTCTTCTTGAGACAGAGGATAAGGGCTTATTGAGAGTAATTCCAAGGGGTAGATGAATGACCCAAGATGCCTTTCCACTCCTCTTTCCCTTGCCTGTAAGTGCTCTTTCCCCTTGAGATTTGGTTCTCTGCTTTGCACTTTCCATATTTTGTTATATTCATATATTCCTCCCCTTCTCCTCAACCTTCTTTCTTTTGAGTGACTGAACTGAGTCAATGCCTGACACCTCTTGTGGAATTGGGTTTGGGATTCAATATTAGTCATGAAGAGTTATAGTGTGAATCTTTGCATCCACTGTACATAACCCATAGAGTAGGTTGGAGAACGACGTTGCTAAGTGGTAGCTCTAAATATCTATAGGTTTTTTGTGTTATTTATTTTTAAAATGTTCATTGAAATTTTTAAGAAAAAAAGGGAAAGGAAAAAATGGAAACTTACATGATAACTTTGTTGTATATTTAGAGGAAATAGCAAGTTGTACATTATGAATTTGCAATTTCATGTACAATCATCTTTTTATTGTATTATGTTAGTTTTATTCCATAAATTTAAAAAATAAATTAATTTAAAAATAAAAATGAAGACAAGTGCTTATTGAAATCTTATATTTAAATCAGCTTCATTTCCTACTAATTCCTTCCCTCTTCTCTACCACCAAAATTGTACTTTATAACAAGAAAAAAAAAAGACAAAGGCAAAACTAACCAAACCCCAACCAAGTCTGGCATTTTGTTCAGTGTTCTACAAATACAGTGCCTCATCTTTGTCCATAAGGGAAGGGGTTGCCTTCTAATAGTTCTTTAGTCCTAAGCATGGCCATTGTAATTCAATAGTGCTCAGCATGACTTTGTTGCTCTCATTCTTTCTATTAAAATGGTTGTAGTCATTGTGTATATTGTTTTCTTGGTTCTGCTTACTTTACTTTGTATCAGTTGATATGTCTTCCCATGCTTCTCCGAATTCAGTCTTTTCTTGTACTACAGTTATATTTTATCACATGCATGTACCATAATTTACTTAGCCATTCTCCATTTGATGGGCATCTGCTTTGTATCCATTTTTTTTGCTACTAAAAATGCTGCTTTGGGGTTTATTGACCCTCTCTTTTTAGCTTTGACCTTTTGAGGGATTCTCCTAGCAGTGGGATCTTTGGACCAAAAGAAAGATTTTTTTTAGATTTTCTTAGCATAATTCCCAGTTAATTTCCAAAATAGTAGAAATAATGCACAGTTCCACCATTATATTAATGGATCTGCATTTCCACAGTCCCTCCAACATTGAACTTTTCTCGTGTTGTATCGTTTTTGACAATTTGTTGGTGGAAAGCAGAGTGGAAGGTAAAACCTCAGAATTGATCTGATTTGCAGTTCTTTTAAAATTAATGATTTGGAGCAATCTTTCATCAGTTTGTAATAGTTTTCTGTTTCTTTTGAGAGCTGTTTGTTCATAACATTTGACAATGCATCCATTAGGGAGTTACTTTTTGCATCATATAATTCTGTTGATTCCTTATATATATTGACATCCAACATTTATCAGAAATATTTGATATAAAGATGTTTTTCCCTAGTTGAAAGCTTCTATTCTTGTTCTAGTTTCATTGATTTTGTTAGCACAAAAGCTTTTCAACTTCATGTTTCTATTTTATCTTTTATAGTCACCGCCATCCTTGTTTAATTAAGAATTTTCTTCCCTCAAGTGCTATTTCATGAGGATTTTTACCTTTCAGCTTCAATCCCTCCATATCTGATACATAAGTTGTTTTATCCTGTATTTTGGGTTATTAAAGGTTTGCATAGAATTAGTATACCATTTTTACCAGTCATATGACTGTTTTTTGCATGACTTTCACAGGCTAGTCCATCACCTCTAGTCAAGCTGCAAGTAGAATTAGTTTAACTGTTCCAAAAAGAGAAGTTTCACACTTTGGGAAGCTCCACAGTTTATAGGTGTTGCTACTTCTAATTATGGTAAAGCACTTGGGATGAAAAAACTACACATGCAACATATTGCTGTTATTTCCTCATGATACACAAACTATAAGTGAAAGAAAGAAAAGTCTTAGACATGGTATAAGTATCTAGATGAATTGGGGAAATTTTATTCCTACTTTGTTAGAGTGATTTAGGCATAAATTAGATATAAATAAATGCCCCTATTGGTCTTCTTCTATAGTGCTTGACTAGGATAAATTTCTCACCTCCTATTCTCTAGACTTAAAAAAAAAGAGATAGAAAGCAATGCTTACGTGATTCTATAAATCAAGTAAATTTGGATGTATGGTTTGCAAAAAAGTCATTGTGAAAAAGAATTCATGAGCACAATCTTTAAAATTAAATGGAGGGGGTAGAGCCAAGATAGCAGAGAAAAGGCAGAAACAAGCCAGAGTTTTCCCCAAATCACCTTCAAAAATTCCAATAAGGCCCAAAACAAATTTTGGAGTGTCAGAACTCATAAAAGGATGGGAATGAATAATTTTCCAGCTCAAGACAACTTAGAAAGTTTCAAGAAATGTGTCTGTCACGTAGAAGTGAGAGTGAAACTCAATCCAGTACAAGACAGCACCCCAGCAAACTGGCAGGCAGCCTTGCAGGCAACTGAATCAGTGGTGGCAGTGGCAGTTTCCTGACTACTTACCCTACAAATGGTAAGTGTGTCAATCAGAAGGAGATTACAGCCATCCCTTTGTTGGCACCAGGGAGAGAATTCTTTTGCACTGCCGTACTTGGATCTGGGTCACTGTCCTGAGTCTTAATCCAAGGGTAAGGAGGAGCACTAGCACATCAGGGCTTGACGCTTCAGGGAAACTGGTACTTTGCTTATAGTTCCAGGGCAGAAAAGCATGCTTGTGGTGACTCACAGACCAGAGCACAGTCCAGAAGAATAGAAATCATACCACCTTAGAAGAATTAAAAACTTACAGGTCCCCAAAGTTATCTCTGAAAACAGTTGAAAAAAAACCTGAAGCTTAGGACAGTTCTCCCTTTACTCAGGAAGTACATCCCCACTTCAGCATAGAGTTAAAAGTCAAGAAATAGACTGGAAAAATGAGCAAAGAATATAAAAATATTCTGACTAGAGAAAGCTACTATGGAGACAGGGAAGATCAAATCACAAATTCAGAAGATGACAAAGTCAAAACTACTACATCTAAAGTCTCAAAGAAAAATATGAATTGGTCTCAGGCCATGGAGAAGAGTTCAAAAGGAATTTTCAAAATCAAAAAGGATTTTGATTTAATTAAGAATTATTGGACAATGTAAAAGTCATGATCAATAAAAGGACCTACACATCATATTTCAAGAAATTATCAAGGAAAACTTCCCTGATTTAAACTATCCAGAGAGTAAAATAGAAATGGAAAGAATCCACAATCACTTCCTAAAAGAGAACCCAAAATGAAACCTCTCAGAAATACTATAGTCAAATTCCAGAGCTCACAGATTAAGGAGAAAACATTGCAAGCAGCCAGACTTAGCACTTTCCAAAAGAATCAGGGACTTTGAAATATGACATTTCAAAGGGCAGAGGAACTAGGATTAGAAATCAAGAATCACCTATCCAGCAAAACTGAGTATAATCCTTCAGGGGAGAAAATGGACATTTTATGAAATAGAGAACTTTCAAGCATTCCTGATGAAAAGACTAGAGCTAAATAGAAAATTTGACTTCAAATTAAGATTCAAGAGAAGCATAAAAAGGTAAATGGGAAAGAAAAATCATAAGGGATTCAATAAAGTTAAACCTTACTCTCAACAGAATTGGCTCAAGGAGAGAATAACACACACTCAGTTTGATGTAGAAATCTATCTTGCCATACAGGAAAGTAGGAGGTGAAAAGGATAAGAGAAAGGGTAGGGCTGATAGAAGGGATGGCCTATTGGGTGAGGTAAAAGTCAGAAGCAAAACACTCTTGAGAATGGACAGGATAAAAGCAGAGAGAACGTAGGATAAATGAGAGTAATAGGAACGAGGGAAACACATACTATTCTTAACTGTGAAAAAAATTACAGCAGGTTTCCTTGATGAAGATCTCATTTCTCAAATACATAGGAACTGAAACAAATTTATAGAAATAAGATCCATTTCTTAATTGATAAATGGTCAAAGGATATAGACAGGCAGTTTTCATGCAAAGTAATCAAAGCTATTTGTAGTCATACAAAAAATGCTCTCAATCATTATTGATTAAAGAAATGCAAATTAAAACAACCCTGAGCTACTACCTTGCACCTATCAGATTTGCTAATATGATACAAAAGGAAAATGACAAATGTTGGAGGAGATGTAGGAAAATTGAGAAGTTAATGCTCTCTTGGTAAAATGGTATACTGAATCAACCATTTTGTAGAGCAATTTGAAACTATGCCCAAAGGGCTATAAAACCAGGCATACCCTTTGACCAAACAATACTAATACAAGGTTTGTAGTCCAAAGAGATAAAACAACAACAAAAAAAGATCTGTACGTACAAAAGCATTTATAGCAGCTCTTTTAGAGGTGACAGAGTTGAAAATTGAGGGGATGTCCATCAATTGGGAAATGACTGAATAAGTTGTTGCATGATTGTGCTCTAAGAAATAATGAGCAGGATGTTCTCAGAAAAATGTTGAAAGATTTACATAAACTGATGAAAGTGAAATGAGCAAAACCAGAAGAACACTGTATGCAGTAACAGCAATATTGTGCAAAGATCAACTGTCAGTGACTTAACTATTCTCAGCAATACAGCAATCCAAGATAATGCTGAAGGATTCATGATGAAAAATTATATCCGTTTCCAGAGAAAGCACTGATGGAGTCTGAATGCAGATCAAAGTATTCTTTTTCTTTCCTTGTTAATGTTTCTTTATTTTGTCTATGTTTTCTTTCACAACATGGCTAATATGAAATATTTTGCACGACTGCACGTGTATAGCCTATATCAAACTGCTTACCTTCTCAATGCGAGGTGGAGGGAAGTGAGAGGTGGGAGGGAGTGGGAGAATTTGGTACTCAGAAAATGTTACAAACATATTAAAATTGTTTTTACATGTAATTAGGTTAAATGAAACATTGTTTTAAAAATTAAATACAATTTGTGAAAATTCAAGATCAGAATTTTTTTTCACATGGCAGGAGATCTCCCATTACAAATTAGAATTAATGAATTTGTAGCCCTGTAACAATCTATGTAAAATGAAATTCCTATGACAAGAGACAAAAAATATACAGTAGACTAGGAGCCAGGAGAATTGTGTTCTAGACTAGCTCTCATGCTAGCCACATGACCTCAGGTAAGTCATTTCAGTCAAAATTTGGAATTATGCTAAGAAAGTAACAAAAAAAACCCCAATCCTATTCCTTTTTATCTAGAGAAGTCTTTGTTTCTCAATCTTTTACATGAGAGTTACAATATCTGACTTTGCTTATATCACTGGCTTCCCATGAGGATTAAATGAAATCTTGTATGTGCAAGTGTTTTGAAAACTCTAATCTTCCATGAAAATATAAGGTGTAATTATTATGCTGATAATGACATTATTTTAAACAGGAAAGAATTAATTAAGCAAAAATCACACAAACAAAAAAAAAACCCACTCAATTTTACACTGATGGTAAGTTGTCAAAAGCAACTTTTAAGCTACTTTTCATGACTGCTTTTGGTGAGATTATGTTTCTAGAAACGTCTTTGAGTTCTTATAACTTTTTAAAGTTTTATTGATGTTTTATTTTTACATTATAAACATTTACAGATCATCCTCACTTCTGAAAGGTGTTTTGTAACAAAGTGGAACAGTTAAGAAAAACTAATAATGCAATGAACGAGCTCCTCTAAAATTTCATGCAATGTTTCACATCTGTAGCAAACCTCCACCTCTCTTTTTTTAATTAGCAGAAATTTACTTTCTCTCCTCCCCTTCCATTGGAAAAAGACAAGAAAAAGAAATTTATTTGAACAAATATGTGTAGTCAAGAAAACAAATCCCCTCAATTCATACTGTATGTATATCTCATTCTGTACCCTAAATCCATTACCTCTTTTTAATGGATAGTATTTTTCCATCTTTAGTCTCCTAGAATTATGAATGTTCACTATATCGATCATAGTTCTTATAGCTTTTAAGTTTATTTGTTTTTACACTTTTGTTATTTATAAATTGATCCCTTCATTCTGCTCATTTCATCTTCCATCAGCTGATAAAAGTCCTCAAAACAGAAATGCAAGAAAAGATAAAATGAAAAATTTTGATTATATATAATCTTAAATGTTTTTGCACAAACAAATCTAATAAACTAACATTAAAACAGAAGCAATTAACTGGTGAAAATCTTATATCAACCTTCTCTAATAAAGGTCTCATGTCCAAGATATATAAGGAACTGATTCAAATTTATAAGAAAAAAATCATTCCTCACTTAACAAATGGTCCAATGATATGAAGAGACACTTCTAAAGGAGGGGGAAATTTTGTTTATTTTTAGCCATATGAGACAAATGCTGCAAATAATTACTAATTACAGAACACATCCTCATGGCAAAGATGGTAAAATAGGAAAATGCCGAATTTTGGAGAGGCTATGAGAAAACTTTGATGCATGGTTAGTGGTACTGTGAATGACTGCAACCATCCTGGAAGATGACTTGGAATTATACACAAAAAAATTACCAAACAGCTATACCGCTTCTAGAGCTATGCTCAAAGGAGATCAAAGAAGGCAAAGATCCTATGCGTACAAAAAATAATTAATAGTAGCTGTTTTGATGATAATAAAAATTGGAAACTAAGGGATTGTCCATCAATTGAGACATATCTCAATAAGTTACGGTATATGAATCTGATGGAGTACTATTGAACTATAATGAGGAAACAGATCAAGGGTGGGGAACCTCGAGGCCAAATGTGGTTCCCTTCTCTTGAAATGAGTTATTTCAAAAAGACATGGAAAGATGTATATGAACTGATACAGAGTAAAGTAAGTAGAACTGAAAGAATAATTTGCACTATAATATTAATATTATAGAAATGAACAATTTGGGGGAGGGAGGGAGAGAGAGAGGAGGAGGAAGAAGAAGAGGAGGAGGAGGACAAAGAGAAAGAAGAGAAGAGAACCATTTTAATAATCTACATAGTTGTATAAAGGGAGAAAAAAGACCTGGGGTTAGTGATTTAGAAGTTTCTTAGGCATCAACACTGTGATCTAATGAACATAATCAATGGCAATGAATCTATATATCTGACTGCATTAAAAGATACAAAGTGTCCAGAACATATTGTTGATTGTCCTATTAATACTTTACTGTAGGTAGGTAGGTTGGCCTTGGAGTCATAAAGACCTGAGTTTGAATCTTGCTTTTAGATATTTTCTAGCTGGCTAAGTCACTTAATCACTCTCAGCCTTTGATTACATGAAAGCTATATGATACAAACATCAGGTATTAGAGTTTTAAATGGGAGTCCTATCCATGCACTTATTTGAATTAGATGAATTTGAAGGACTGGACAACTCTGAGATTGTGTGGTTCAGTGTTCTTTTCACTGCATGTTTACCTCCTCTTTAATTCAGTTTTAGTTTTTACCAGCTCCTTTAAAAAAAAAAAAACCTCATCTAGTTGCATTGGGTATTAAATCTGTGGGACAAATTGGGTACTAAATGACTCCTCAGCATGTTAAGATACAAGTGAGCATACTTATGAATATAGATGCAATATATTCATAAGGGAATGCAAATTAATCACTTCACTGGTGAGAGGGGGTATGACTTATGTGTGAAAGTCAGCCTATGTTTATGAAAAGCAATATCAGAGGAAGAGAGACAGACAGAGAAGGAAGGAAGGAAAGAAGAGAGGAAGGAAAGAGGGAAGGAAGGAAGGAAGGAAGGAAGGAAGGAAGGAAGGAAGGAAGGAGGGAGGAAAGGAAGGAGAGGGAAAGAGACAAAGGGAAGGGTGGGATGGGGGAGAATGAGGAGGAGAGGAGAGCAGAGGAGAGGAGAGGAGAGGAGAGGAGAAGTGGGGAGGGGAGGAGAGCAGAGGAGAGGAGGGGAGGGGATGGGAGGGGAGGAGAGGAGGGGAGGGGAGGGGAGGGGAAGGGAGAGGAGAGGAGAGGAGGGGAGGGGAGGGGAGGGGAAGGGAAAGGAGAGGAGGGGAGGGGAAGGGAAAGGAGAGGAGGGGAGGGGAGGGAAGAGGAGAGGACAAAGAAAATATGAAAGAAAGATAGAGTAAGGAAAACTGCCTTTTCATCTATATGAAGGCATGTATTGAGCAGTTAATTCATCTGGCTAGTCTAGTAGTTCTTTATTAAATATAATATTAAATATAATAGTCTTTGGAATTAACTGGTTGAAAGGAGAGAGACAATTGCCATTATCAGATCTTTATATTCACAATAGACCCTTTGAATTCAACTGGGAGAGAGAACTCAGTTGCAACCAAAAGCCATTCCAGACAAAGTTTTTTTTCTCCCTACCTCTATTTGTTAGTACTTAAATTTACATTTTTATATTCCTCTTGATGGGTTAAAACACAAGTCCTTCCACACACTAAAGGAAACACCTTCTGATTTCTATTTCCTCAATTCAGGTCATGAATATCTACCTAAAATAATTTCAAATTCATCTCAATCCTTTAGTAATTGGATATGTACAAAACGGAGAAAACAGTGAAACCAAATATTTTACCTGACTTTCACACACAAGTGCATCACCTCCAACCAGTCTGGTGGTATCATTAAGTCTCATTGTGCCAAAAATGAAGTTTCACACTCAGGGAAGCTCTTCAGCTTCCAGGATTATGCAGGTGTTGCTGCTTCTTTGGTTTGGAGGAACTGATCATGCTGTTGCTTTTAAACATCACCTGTTGAAAACTGAAAGGATAATTGCTCATTCATTCAATCAGTCATATGCACCACTCACTTGCTCATTATTTTCTTCCTCAGCAACATAAAACAATTTTATTCCAGGATCTCCAAACACCTTAGCACCATTATAGCTATACCAATTATGGGAAATCTCCTAGATCAAAAAGGAAAGTATTTACTACAGGTTATTCTTAATCTTCCACCTTTTCTATCTTTGCCAGATATGAAAACTGGGGGAAATTTTGTATAAAGCTCTTAAGAAAGAATGAGATATGAGTGCATGCATCTTCCTGAATACCCTCTGGAGCAGTTACTGACAGGAATATTTTTCTCAACTCGTTTCTGAATCTCTGAAAGAAAGAGAGAGAGAGAGAGAGAGAGAGAGAGAGACAGAAAGAAAGAAAGAAAGAAAGAAAGAAAGAAAGAAAGAAGGAAAGAAGGAAGGAAAAAGAAAAGAAAGAAGGAAAGAAAGAAAAAGAAAGGAAGAAAGAAAGAAAGGAAGGAAGAAAGAAAGAGAAAGAAAGAAAAGAGTTTCTTAGATGTGATGAATATCGATACTTTATGTCACCTCTTGGGAAAAAAAATCATGTGCTCAAAACTTGAAGCTAAACTATGTCTGTGAAAGTTCAAGGTCAGATATTTAATATAAGGAAGGTGTTTCTATCTCACAGACTGGAAATGTTAACAGATTTGTTTTCCTGGAACAATTTACTTAAAACAAAACTTGCGAGACAAGAAATTGAAAAAACACACTAGGCTAAGAATCAGAAAATTTGCGTTCTAGGCCCAGTTCTTTACTTGTTACTTGCATGATCCTGAGGGATTCTTTTCAGCGTTCTGAATCTCTGCACTCTAACCTATCACATCAGAATAACAGTACCTGACCCTGATGGATCGACAGGATGGTGGTGAAAACCAAAGAATCATAACAACTGTTATTATTATGGCAATGTTTCGAATAGAAAATCAATAAATCAAAATTCAAGCCACTGAAAACACCACACAACAATTTTATACTAGTCAGCAAGTATTAAATATGATTTTCAAGTAAGTTCCCTTGACTCCATTATGTAATTTTTGTGCTTCTAGAAATACATCTTAGATTGGAATTTTAGGCTAAAATAAATAAAAGAAGAGACAATGAATATTTAACAAGGCATTATTCTTTATCATTGCCAACAACACTTCAGACATTTCTATGTGTAAGACACTGGACTGAATGCTAGAAATACAAAGAAGTGTAAGGTATAATCCATGAGAGTGAGGAGACAGGACAGATTCATAAAAAGTTAAATAGCAATGGGAGACAGAAATGCTAAGAGGAAATGTGTGACAAATCCTGTAAATCATAAATCTGAGCACTTGGGCACAGATCATGAAAATGGAATCAGTCCTTATGGAATTAGGAAGACCTAATTTGGGCTTTTAAATAAAAGTTAAGGCTAAAGGAATCAAAGAGAAGAATAGCTAGCATTTTGGACAGTGATAGCTAAATCAAAGGATAGAAATACTCATAGTTTTTCATGGAATGGTGGATAGTCCTATTTGACTAGAGTGAAGGGGTTATAAGTGTATCGAAATGTAAGGAGCCTTGGAGATGATGTAATCTAACTCCATCATTGACAAATGAGGAATATGAGAATCAGAAAGGTTAAGTGACTTACCAAAGGTCACACAGGTAGCAAATAACAAAGGTAGGTAGGATCCAAACATGGGTTCTCTGATCCCCAAATCCAGAGCCTTTTCTAATTTCCCCACCATACTAACTCTTCTTTATGTAGGTATAATAATGATAAATTACTTTGTAGAGAGCTTAGAATGATTCTGTTTCTTCCACTCCAGAATTCTCTTCCCTTTGTAATTAATAACAGAGAGCAATATTAATGAAACCTGCATAAGAGGCCATTTGAGAGCTGAATGGACTCTTTTTCCTTAAGTAACTTTCAAGATCTTTTAATAAGTGTCTGATAGTTGACTGAATTTCAACAGAACAGATGCAACTTTCCTTCAGAGGCAGGTGTTTAATTAAAACTTGTTAGCACCTGGACTTTGGAGAGATTTCACCAATATTCAAAAATATGAAAATTTGCTTTTATAAATTAAGAACATAACTCTTAACAATAACATTAAGTTAGCATTAAAACACATAGCATGGAATTAGATTACCAAGTGGTGCGTCTTTTAGAATTCCCTGGGGATAACTTACTTAATATGAATCACATGGTCTGCCAGCTCCAAGTCATGGAGCTTTGGAGAAAGGTAAGGAAACAAGGCTGATGGCTTGGAAGGGAAACAGAGAAAATGGTAAGAACTCTATGTGGAAGAAATAAGGGGGAAACCTATGATTAACCCCTCATTTTGTCCACCAACAAAGAGTACATGTTGACAGTAGATGATAGAATGTTAGAGGGAGAGAGTTTTTAAAAAATGAGAAAGGGATGCTGTTGACTGCCGTTATCCCTACCAGAAAGAAGATATCTCCCCGCAAAAAGCATTAAGCATCCTGTGTGTTCTCATTACATATTTTCCTGTATTTCCTGTTGGGATGGGAATATATTGTCATAATGTTGCCTATATCTTTCCCTCCCTGCAGGTTAAGTTCCAATCAGGAAGCTTCTCCATCATCCTAACAAAAATACTGTAATGCTTGTAGTTAGTTATAGTTAGAATTAGTGACTCAGTTTAGTCTCTGATTACCTAAGATATCAGCCAGGTGATGTCTTGACTTGTACATGAATTGGATTTAAGTGAGGCAATGCTGAACAAAGTCCTCAGCCTCATTCTCTCCTCCAGCTGACAAGATGAGAGTCAAGACAACTGATGATGGCCCATGAAGGTGGCTGAGGCAGGTACTATGGAGCACTTTACAGCCTGGCCAGGCATTGAAGACAGCAAAGTCCCACTGCATAAAGGACATGACCAGTTGTCCTAACTTGTATCTTACCACTGGTCTTTGAAGATTCTGGATGAGAGAGGGAGGCTAAGGACTTGGTGCAACTGTGCCTCACTTAAATCCAATTCACACACCAGCTATATCACCCTGTGATGTCACTGGTCTTCTTTGAAAATGAAGGGACAAACTACAACTATGCTCCAAGCACTTTACAAATTTAACCCATTCTGTCCTTACAACAACCCTGCAAGGTAGATGCTGTTATTGCCCTCATTTTACCATGGAAGAAACAAGCACAGAGTACAAGTCAATACCTGAGGGCAAATTTGAATTCAGGTCTTCCTTACTCTAGGTCCAGTGCTCTATCCACTGCGTCACCTAGTTGTCCAGTTATAACTGGGATTTTAGGTGTTCACTACCATGTATGAGTCATAATACTCTTCCGTGTATTTTTTTTAATATTTAATGGCCCACTTTTATTCATTTCCTTCTTTTTGAGGGTTGGGGGCCCTGCAACACTATTTCTAGCTTCCCTTCCCCTCAAAAAAAAAAAAAAATCAATCCAAAAAGCAATCCTTGGAGCAAATAGTTGTAGGTGAGCAAAACAAATCCAGGCACTGGTCACGTGCAAAAAATGTATCTTACTCTGCATCTTGAGTCACTTCTCTCAGGAGGTAGACTGCATGCTTCCTTGTCTGTCCTCTGTAGTTGTGGTTGGTTAATTGCATTGATCAGAATTCTCAAGTCTTTCAAAGTTGTTTTTCTTTATAATTTTGTTGTTACTGTAATGCACTGATTAAAAAAAACACTAATGGATGCAATGACTTTTGAAAATAACAATCTAATTTTTCCACAATACAAAATGACAAACGATTCAATTTCCTCTTAAAATTATGTACACAACTTTACTCATAAATTCACAGGAGGCTTCTGAAGTGGTTTATGGAAAAAAAGAAGATATTTTCCCTTGAAACTTCAATTCAGATGCACTAATTCAAACTCAATCTGCCTTTTGAGTCAGATACAAATTATGGGGGTTGTATACTTCCAACCACACTCTGGTTGACTAAAACCAGGAGACTTTGAGGGGCTCTGGATGAGCCCCTCCTTTCCCATCCTTCTATACTATCAGAACAAAAGGAAAGAGACCTCAAAATTCCTTGTGGCTTTCTAGGCCTATGCTCCCTCCATTGAGCACAATTTATGTATATACTTCTCTGACAAGATGGCAGGGTGATTCTTTCTGAAAAAGGCAGTAAAGTGAGGAAAGAAAGAGTTCAATAACCACTTTCTGACTGGTAGCATAAGGCTAGGCTCCATTCTTGGATGCCAGCAGAAACAACCACGTTAACGATTTGTTCCACAGTTTGAGGTAAGGATTGGAGAACCAAACAGGATAGGATTTAACTCCCAGCGGGTGACTAGAGCCAGAAATTTGAACAAGCTACATTGTTCCCTTTGTTTCTGCAGCAATAACAGGTTGACAAAAGACTAGAGGAGAGCTTTTAGTTTCTTTATTTAGCTTTTCAAAAAAAACCTTCTATTTTGCTCCCCTATGACTCCTTTGCTAACTGTGAGTCTGGCCAGTTGCATATGGAATGAAAGTACAGGGAGGGTCATAAGGTCTATGTTACTTTTTTCTTAATGTTATGGCCTGAAGTTTAAAAATTCTAAGTGTTGTGCAGTAAAAGAATATGTGCTGTCCTGTTTGGGAAACAGGTCAATAAACTTGTTCCTACTGTTGCCTATAAAAAAGAAAACCTATTCTCTTTAGTGTTTTCCCATGAAATCCTAGTTATTTTACCAGTTATCCTCTCAACAGGGAAGAGAGGGTTTCGAAGATCTATATGTATATATTGCTATTTCGCAGTATTAAAGTTAATAAATCCTTCAAGTAGAAGTTTATGGTATGAGCTGTAGTGTCACCATGACAAATACAGGGTAAAAGTATTGTTGTAAATATTTATCTAAGCCCAAGTAAAAGATTTAATTTCACTTTCCCCAGCATAAACTTCCTAATACTTTGTCAATTTCATGCTGCAAAGTAACACAAGATGAAAAGAAAAGGGCCTTTAGCATTGTTTCAATTTTCTTCCCCTACTTCCACCCACCCAAAAGTGGGGAGCGGGAGGAGGGGGAAGTCAACCTGAACATAGCTTTGAAGGTAAGACCTTTCATAATGAAGACAACTTTCTGAACAGGGGTGGAAGGGGTGGGGGGAGCAGAATCAGAAGCAGCTAATCAAGTGTAGAGTTTCTGATCAATTCCCTTAAAAGGCGCATACCATGTTCCAAAGCTGGTTATGCAATTTACGTCCTTAAGGCTAGGAAAAATGCAATCTGAAATAGCACTCTTTTTAGCCAGACACCTATCTGTATGTATAATGCTGAAACCCTCTCATACTGTCTTTTTTTTTAATTACTAGCAAACTATACCATGCTTCAACTCATAATTAGAGAAAGAAACAGATGGATGAGACTTCTTACTGTAAGACTGCAGTCTGTTAAATAGTAATTTACACATTTATATTGATTATTCCTTGCAACAGAGAAAGCTAAGTACTGATGCTATTAACAACAAAAAAGAAAGAAAAACAAAATATATCTTTTCATTAAACTTTACTTTCCTCATCACAATCACTGTTTCTAGAGTTGTTTCAAGTCCAAGTCCAAACACTAAATCTTTGTGGCCCTCTCACACCTGTGGTGTAGATCTAGGTTCCTACCTGTTATATACTGAGAGATTACTGTCTTTCAACTATTTTTCAGCCATTTTCTCAAAGAAAATGTTGCTATTCCGTGCTATTTTTCTCTCTTTATGACATTCTGATGGAACCACTAAAGTGATTCCTCAGGGTTTTTCTTTGTAAGTTTCAGTTGAGAATATAACAGAAGTAAGCCCATGATTTTCAAATTCTGAACACTCAGCAAATGATGAAGCACTAGAATTTATGCTGGGATGTTTTGCTTAACCACGTAAATAGGCTAAAGTAGTTGCTGTCCCTTACCAGTGAAATACCATCTTTCTTCTCTCTGAGTTTTTGTACTTTCTCCTCATCAAGTTTTCGAATCATAGGTTTCTCCAAAGATCATCCCATGGGATATCTCCTACATGGAACTTTCTTTATTCCTTTCAGTGACTAAATTTCCCTCACCCTCATTTAACTTGCACTTACTTTGTAAATATATTGTATGTATGTATATGTGTACTCCTCCCTGCCCCTCCACTAGAATATAAGTTTCTTGAGGACAGAAACTGCTTCCCTTTTGTCTTTGTATTTCTAGTGTTTAATACAGTACTTTGAACATAGTAGGTACTTAGTAAATGCTGCTTGATTGATTCCAAGTATATTCCTACTACCACTGCTCTCCACAGACCCTGGCTCCATTTTCCATGCCTAGAAGCAAATTTCTTTGGAAAATTTCATTCAAATTTCATTTCAAAATTCATCCAAATTTCATTTCAAATTTCATTCAAATTTCATTTCAAAATTCATCCAAATTTCATTTCACATGAAACCCCAGAAAACTGCCTTCTCCTGCATAAGGAGGAGCTAGTGGAATCTGCTTCTCCTCAGGAGAAGTGGGGTTCAAAGGATGCACATTGTCTTTGTGGGCACTGCCATTTCCTGATATAGATTTCTTCCTCTTTGAGTCTTAAGGGTGTTAATGGTACAGATGGTGTTGTGCCCCACAATATGTTCTACTTATGACTATCACATTTTCTAAACTTTTTGACAACCTGAGTAAACACTGTTTGATGCTATCCATATTTGGGAGTCTAAACATACTGTATTTTCAAACACCTAATCTTTCTGAGTCATATAGAAATTTTTCTTTAGCCTTGATGTTAATAGTACTAGAACCATGTGCTATTTGGAACTCTCTGGGATATGACTCCAACCTACTTTCCAAGACTTATCTTGCACTCTATTTTATATTTCTTGCCAAAATACTCTACTTGCTATTCTCTTTACAAAAGAGTTGATCTCCTTCCTCTGGATTTTTGAACAGATAGCCTAGAATGCCTGAGAAATTATTTCTCTTCTCACCAGTCTCTTAGAACCCTTTAAGGCTCAACTTAACTATCACCTTCAACATGAGGCCTTTCATAAACTCCGCAATTTTTGTTGCTTTTCTTGAATAAATTATTTTGTTTTGCTTTGTATATATTTTATTTTCTATACATATATTGCATTCCTCCTTTCCCCATCCTCATAGGTTAAGGCCAGTTTTTCCTTTAAAAGTATTGAAACTGTCCTAGTTTTAGTTAGTTAAGGGGACTAAGGCTTAGTCCAGTACAAAGTTCCCTGAGTATGAAACAGTCCAGACATAAAAGGCTAGGGTTCCTGGCTCATACTTGTGACAACAGACCAGTAGCATGAATAACCCTGGGAAATTATACTCAACTAGGTTAATGCTTTATCCTGGATGAACATCTCTTTCCTATTCTGAATGTCCTTCCCTTGCTGTGGCTAAGTAAACCTCATTTTGCTAACTGCTAATGTGATTATGAATATTTTATTTCATTCTCATTTCAGAGCTAAACTATGAAGGAATCACCATGAGTCAGCTTAGACCATGATTACAGCATGATTCTGTCTTGCTTGAGCATCCTTTAGTTTTGTCTTGTTAGACCTCTGATGCCTGCCTATCTCTAGGGGAACTTCAGAGCTTGTAAAGTAAGTAGAATCCTGAAACGGGCATTGAGGCATTCATGTCAGATGGACTCTTTAATAAAAATTCACAACCTATTTCTTATACTTTCCTGTGGCTTCAGCGGCCAAAGTTGTGTAGGGTTGGGATTCTGATTAATATGAGGTTTTCAAGGTAGATGAATTTGATCTCTGCCACTCTGGAATTCTGGATGGTGTTAAGGGTGTTAATGGTACAGATGGTGTTGTGCCCCACAATATGTTCTACTTATGACTATCACATTTTCTAAACTTTTTGACAACCTGAGTAAACACTGTTTGATGCTATCCATATTTGGGAGTCTAAACATATTGTATTTTCAAACACCTAATCTTTCTGAGTCATATAGAAATTTTTCTTTAGCCTTGATGTTAATAGTACTAGAACCATTTCCCCTATTTATGAAGGGAAGTGTAGCAGGTTCAATAGAATTGCGAGTGATATTTCCAAATGGGAGCCAATTTTCATTTAGAAATCAACTAATAGAAACTTTCTGGGTGGCATCTGAGTGGAATAATTCCAATTCTGCTTCAGACCAAAGATTCTCCAAAAGTTTGAAAAGCTCCTAAGAACCAGTCGATCTAATAAGCATTTAGTATGTGACTACTACGGGGAAGGCTCTTTGCTCAATGTTGGGGATACAAGGAAAAGTCAAAGAGTTCTTGCTCTCAAGAAACTCACTATCCAATGGGGTAGATAATATTAAAAAAAGCCACTGTGTATAAACAAAACATTGAATAGATAGATAGATGATAGATGGATAGATAGATAGATAGATAGATAGATGATAGATGGATAGATAGATTAGATAGATAGATAGATAGATAGATGGATGGATGGATGGATGGATGGATGGATGGATGGATGGATGGATGGATGTACTAAATAGTGGAGAGACTTAAGGTAAGGAGATAAGCATTCTATTGCAAAAGTTCAGGTGGGAGATGATGCCTTCATCATGAATAAAAGTTGCTGAAATATTGGAATTATCAGTGAAAATTCAATAAGCCTGTGTAAGCTGGTCTTCAATCAAATAACCCTCCACAGTTATTTGTTAAAATTAAATTATTTTGTTTTTACTGTAAACTGAGAATGTCCCAGGTTCTTACTACTTCTACTGATGAGAACTTTGTTTCCTATACAAGATGTAAAATTCCTGATTGCCATACATTGATCAGAACTGTGCTCTGGCATGTCCTCTTATTCAATGTTCTAATTTGTCCCAATTATGCAGACTTAGTTTTGGCATTGTTGAAATCTCCTTGATAAAATATGGATTCTTTATCTTGACTTGTGAGGTTTCATTGAAATCACTGTGAAGATGATTGGTTTACAGTAAGTTTATCTACCTGGGATAGAGCCTTCAAATTAGCCTTTAAAATAAAGGCAGAGACGCAGGGACTGTCTAAGAGAGAAGACAGAGCTGGGAAGGTTGAACAGAGAAAGACTGATCAGATATACCTGGGTTTGGTTTCAAGGAGGTGTATCTGAGTAGGTGCTCTTGGAGTACTTACAGGAGTCATGCATTTTAAGGAACCAAGAAACTCCAGGGATGGAAGGAAATGAAGGCCATAGTAAGGTGTTCTTGAGGCACTGTTTCAGCTGTACAAATTCTTTATAGGGTTGTACTACAAATGGGGACCACTATCAGGGTTTCTTGAAAGTGAAGCTCATTAGCGGGGTTGGTGGCTTGATTTTCTAGTAATCCCCTGGGTTTTAATCCCTTGGTTTTGAAGACTAGACCTGATACTCTGGGGCAGCAAGGTGGCACAGTGGATAGAATGCTGGGCCTGGAGTCAGGAAGATTCATCTTCCTGAGTTCAAATGTGGCTTCAAATACTTACTAGCTGTGTGACCCTGGGTAAGTGACTTAACCCTGTTTGCCTCAGTTTCTTCATCTGTAAAGTGAGCTAGAAAAGGAAATGGAAAACTACTCCAGTATCTTTGCCAAGAAAGCCTCAAATGGGGTATCAAGAGTCTCAGACATGACTGAACAACAGATCTGCTACTTATAACCCATGTGACCGTCTCTGAGACCCTTTACTTTTATGGGTCTCAGTTTCCTACAATGTAAAAAAGGGGATGATGTGTGTGTGTGTGTGTGTGTGTGTGTGTGTGATTAGTCTCCTTCCTCTATATCCTCCTATCCAAAAAGAGAACAAAACGGGAAGGGGAGGTTTGGACTCACTGACTTCTAAGACCCCTTTCAGCTCTAAAGGTGCAGTAAGAAAATACTTCCTACACCTCACCTAACTTGATAAGTTCTTAGGGAAAAATGTTCTGAATAAACAGTTGATTCCTAGAGTTCTTACTCAGACTAAACTCCTTTTCAAACTTCAACCTTACAATTTTTCTGCCAACCAGGCAACAAATGGCTCTGCTCAAAAGGTTGTCTGCTTATATCTTGCAGTGGTCGATACCAGCCAAAATGGAAGAAAGGACCCTATTGTAAGAACAGAAGAAATTCATCTTGGAAATCAAGCTTTTGATGAATGAGTCTTGCTTGAAATAGAAAATAGGAAGAGTTGGAGGTTTTGATAGTATCAGGACTTAGTAGTTGAATTATTTTAACATTTTTTTGGATCCAAATTCAAAGTCTAGTTTGGCATTAAGACTCTGACCTCCAACTGTTGCCTCCAACATGGAGTGGCGGTAGATGCACACAAGAAATTCTATCAGAGGTCTTGGATTCTAGGCATCCACAATCATAACTAGAGTGGCAAAATATGCTATAACAGGGGTAGGGAACCTGTAGCCTCAAGGCCACATGGCCTTGTGGTCTTCTAAGTCCTTGGGTGTGGCCTTCTGAGTCCAAGTTTTACAGAACAAATCCTTTTATGAAGGGGATTTGTTCTGTAGAGTTGGGATTCAGTCAAAGGACCACATCCAAGGACCTAGAGGGCCACATGTGACCTCAAGGCCACACGTCTTCCCTGATAGTATCATTATCCTTTCCTTCTACCATGGTGCTACCTACTTTATTGGAGGTTTGTGAGGAAAGCACTTTATAAACATCTGAGTACTTATAGAAATGAAAGTTATTTTATTGTTTTATATCAATTTAAGTGGCCTTAACAAATTATCTAAATTACAAATTAAATTTATTTTTCTTCATAATTGTTTTGAAATGATCTTGGAGAAGAGGGATATATCTATCTTTGAATATCTATTATGTAGTAGGTAATAATATACGAACCCCTTTGTCTAGAGATTTTTACAAACTGTGCATTCTCTTTGACCCAGAAATGCCACTTCTAGGTCTGTATTCCAAAGAGATCATAAAAATGGGAAAAGGGCCCCCATGTACAAAAATATTTATAGCTGTTCTTTTTGTGGTAGCCAAGAACTGGAAATTGAAGGGATACTTACCAACTGGGGAATAGTTGAACAAGTTGTATATTAATGTAGTGGAAAACTATATGTTATGCTGTAAGAAATGATGAGCAGGAAGACTTCAGAAAAACCTGGAAAAATTTATATGAATTGATGCTGATTGAAGTGAACCAAGCCAGGCAAACATTGTACTTAGTAGCAGCCACATTGTATGATGATTAACTTTCATAGACTTAGCTCTTCTCAGCAATGCAAGGATCTAAGACAACTCCAAAAGACTCATAATGGAAAATGCTATCCACATCCAGAAAAAGAACTATGGAGTCTGAATGCAGATTAAAACATACTATTTGCTCTCTTTTTTCTTTTGTTGTTTTGTTTTAGTTCTTCTTTTTCATGGTTCCTCCCATTGTTTCTAATACTTCTTTACAACTAATGTGAAAATATGTTTAATATGAATGTATATGTAGAGCCTATATCAGATTGCATGTCATCTTGTGGAGGGGAGTTGGGAGAGAAGGGGAGAAAATTGAAAACTTGGAAACTTATGGAAGTGAATTTTGAAAACTAAAAAGAAATGAATTTATTTTAAAAAAATAAAAGAATAAATTATTTCCTCTGGAGAATTGTTAATATTGGGAGAGAGACACTGATAGAAGTCTAGGGAGAGAAGCTGATCGACCAGCCTGAAATTTAAACATAAATTAAAAGCACATTATTTCTGACACATCTCAGAATTCTTGGGTGAAGCCAAAAGGATCTTGGAATGAGCACTAAGATATGAAAAGAGACATGAATGCTTACCTGTTATGTTACCACTCGGGGAATTAAATGTACAAAAGTTTACTTCTTTCAGAAAATAAATAATTTCATGGTTTGAGCATTATTAACAGGCATTTTGAATTCCCAGAAGCCCCACTAACTTCTTGGAATAGTCTCAAATTCCAAGACAAATCCCATTATAATAGACACCAAAAAAATGATTAAGTTCCTTTATTCCAGGAGACACGCTTGTCCAGGATAGTGAAGGGAGAAGAGGTTCAAGTGATTCTTTGAAAAGTTTGCAGTGTTTGAACTGTGGAATCTAGCGTATCATTTCAGAGTAAGAAGAACTGCATACAATTACCACTTAAAGAAAACTAGCCTAAAGAACCATAACTAGGGTTTTGTTTTTTTTTTAAAGGTGGAACAATAACAGCAGTAATGCTATTGGACACAGTCTAACCATTAGTACAGTCATACTGGGAGAGAAGCTTTTAGGTCCACATTCCCAATGTTGTGGAAAAAAAGAGGTGCCCAGGAGAGGGATTGCCATGGTAGCCTAGGGCCTATTGTATTGGTAGAACATTATAAGTTGAACTATGAGGATGGTAGGCACTAAAAGGAGGAAATACCCCTTTCTAGGGATGAAGAACTTTTTCCTTTGTTTGTTGGTGCCCTGGGTCAAAGCTCCGTTTGCACTATATCAGTTATACCTCTGCCAGTTTGCACTAAGAGAATTATGATTTATCCTCTCTTATCTTGTAAACTGTTACTACTCCTTTCTCTAGTGCTCTTTCCCTGAATCACAGCCACTTTCCACAGAGCAATACAACTTTGCTCTGATCCCCTCAGCAGGTCACCAGGATCTTTTTATGTCTTACTATAAACCCAAGAGGCCATAAAGAAGACAAATTTACTACAGCTGAATGCTGTTTAATTCTTTTTAAATAAATCAGAATTTATTTCTAGAGTAATGGTTTCATGACCTGATGAAACTAATGGTTTTGTGGAGGATTTTTTATTCTGTGTGTATGTATATTTATGTGTGCATATGTGATGTTTTTAAATTAAATGCTTCAGTGAAAAGTTTCTTAAACCATTTTCTCGAAGGCCTTTTGTGTAAGACTAAATAGAAATTAATTGCTAACATAGTTGTATTAATCAAATGTAGATAAGTTGATAAAACTGACTAGGGTTACCTGAATTTTGTTATTCACATCATTCATATTTCATAAGCAAAAGAAGAGCACTGTCTCTACTCAGAGAATCAGGATAATCTGCCACCTTTGGTGTCTCCCTCCCTCCCCAGTCTAGCCCCTTACTCACTCACCTGTTGGGGAAGGTGATATACTCCATGCTTCTTTTTCCTACTTCTGAACTCTCTCTTTAGTACCATCACTCAGAAATCTATCTTCCTTTGAGGTTCATACAATCCATATTTATCACTCAATCAAGCTTTAGTAACTTTTATCTATAAACTTTCAGGATACCTTTCTTCCTTCTTCAATGGACTCCTTGCCTAACTCAGTCTTTCCTCATCAATTCCTGTCTTCATACCAGGGGAATTCCATGTACATATTGATATTCCTTTAAACACTCTAAATTCCCAGTTCATCAACTTACTGATTTCAGCTAATTGGTGTCTGGGGAGTGAGATAGAGTGGAATGGAATGTGACTACCACATTCGGGTTCAAAGTACTCTTTGGTGTCTTTTAATCAGGTAGTTCTACTGTTAGATCCCATAACCCATGTTGCCCTCTGGAAGAGGTAAAAGGCAACAAGTAGAAAGCTATTCCCTTTCAAAAGTTGGGTTCTTCCTCTATGATGCTTTTTACCTTTACTGTCTTTCTCACAGCTGATAAACTTACTTTTTTTACAGGTCAGTACAAACCTGCCAGACAATGTTAAATTGCCTCTTTGATTCTATCCTTGAGAACTCTTTCATACATTGTTTGGTAAATCAACACATTATCTCCATACTCTGCCCCTTCTGGAATTTTATCAATCAGACAAGAAAGAGGTAAAGAGATAAAATGATCTGATCAAGGGTATCCTGACCAAGTCTCTCTAACTACACACTCTATGTAGGAGTCACCTACACAGAGATCCTAACTGAACCTAAGGAATCTGAGGAGATAACTGGGCCAACATAAGGAAAGAGAATAGGGTAGATTTCATGTGTGAAGACACTGACACTTAGAATGTGAGAAGATAAATCTGCAGAGGACACTAAAGAGAACATACTATCAGGTAATAGAAAAAAACAGAATATCAGGCAGGTGGAGGTATTCAGGATCATCAAATTTCTGTCCAGAGATTAAGAAAGGTAAAGACTAAGTCAAAGTCATAGGATGTAACAATTAAAAAGTGACCTTGAAAAGAACAGTTTCAGTATATGAACAGATGTCAGATTTGGAGGGATTGAGGAGTCAGTTTGTGGTGATTAAACACAAGCAGCAAACACAGACTACTCTTTAGATGTTCAGCTGTGAAGGGGAGGAGAGCCATAGTTAATCAGTCAATCAGTCAACAGCCATGAGTTAAGTTATTACTATGTACCAGGAATATAGGATGAGAGCCTGAGCATTCCAGGGTTAAGAGAATGGATCCTGTTTCACCCCTATCCCTAATAGAAGAAATATTTGTAGGTAGAGGGAGGGAAACCTAAAAAGCTGGGGGATATTGAAAGAGAGAATAACAGATTGATGAGGCAAGGTGCTAGAAGAGATAGAACTTGTTGAAATCAAGAGAATGCATAAAGGGTTTAACTTAGAGAGAGAGACAGACAGACAGACAGAGAGAGAGACAGAGAGAGAGACAGAGACAGAGAGGGAGAGAGAGAGAGGAGAGAGAGAAGACAGAGGAGAGAGAGAAGACAGAGAGAGAGAGAGAGAGAGAGAGAGAGAGAGAGAGAGAGAGAGAGAGAGGGAGAGAGAGAGAGAGAGGGAGAGGGAGGGAGAGGGAGAGAGAATGGAGACATCAAACCAGGCAGTTGTTGGTCAGGTTGGTAAAATATAAGAAAATTTTTCAAAATTTCTGCAAGCATAGAAGATTTCTTATTTATAGGCTGCCAGACAATGGATGTTCTCAATGAGGTCTGTGACATTTCAAAAGAGACTGGTTTAGTAATTTAGTAGTAATTCATGAAGTAAAACCAAATTAGTTAAGAATGCAAACTGTTCAAATTACAGCATGCTGTTGAATGAGCCGCACAATGAGTTGGTCCATTAGTACACATACTTTGGCATTTCAGGTGCTACAGATGCAGAGAACTGAATCCAGCACTAAATAGGAGGACATTGGACTAGATTGCTTTTGGGAAATTGCTCATGATTTACAGTACTTTCAAGTTGCATCCAGGATAAAAAAAATCCATCTCTTTAAAATCCATCTCTTTAACATCAATATTTTCCTGATGATACTACATGACTAAAAATCATGAAACATCACAGTTAGAAATCAAATCAAATCAAAGGGAATCAAAATCACAGATGGTCTAAGAGAAATGGAAAAAACATGATAATTATAGGGAATAGGTATTTCCTGTATGATAGGAAAAACATGTGATAAGTTGAAGCATATTAGAAATAGCATTTTAAAAAATCATTGAAGATATAAAAGCCCACAAAAGAGAGTGGGTCAATTCTGTAGTGAGGAGTGGATGGTCCAAGAATTGTGCTGGTGTCCACAAAATGCTAAAAGAACCATAAAAGATTCATGGATAATGAATTGCAGAGAATGAGGAGGCACCAATGAGCTGTGAACACCTTTGGAGGAGGGAATCTCCATAATGATGTGCTCATGGCTCTGACCAAGTATTGCATTATGCACCAATATGTGCTCCTGAGATAGAGACAGGACTCCTTTGAGTAAGAAGATCTGAGGCAGAGGGACTACTAGTGCCAGTTCAGGCTTGATGAATACAGCCAATTGTTAATTTTCAGCATGAGCATGTATGCCTTGTAAATTGGCAAAAATTATAAATCAGTGATTGATTTATTGTTTTGTGAATTGAGTAGATTTAAGAAACTGCTAGAGAAAATATGAATGATGCAGATTAAACTTAAAAGTGAATCCCGCATACATTCTCTCACCTCAGAGCTAGTTATTAAATGTTTACCAACATATCCCTATCCATGTCTTTTGCACCCAGAGCAGTTATGGGCAGCACTGTTTTGATATATGACTTTTCATCTTTTTATACCAACCCTGTAAAAATTTTACAGTTTTCAGGAATCATTTTGGCATTATTTCAATGACAGCAAATCAAACAATGGTGTTGGCTTATTTTGATATTAAATCATTGTTAATAAAAATGATTACAATACTTTTAAAATAATTCCATGTGCTCTTAAGATAAATAGAGACAACAGATTGGCATAAGTTCCCAAACTTATTTGATCTAGCACCCCTTTTAAAAAAAAAATTGCTCAGTACTGCCCTCCCCAGAAATCTACTTTCCGCCCCCTTATTTTTATTCAATGTCCACCAATTGCACCCAAGTCTACTACCGTTCTCCCACCTTCGCTCATTCCAGTGCCTCCCAGGGAGTGGTAATCATCTACTTTGGGAATCTTTGCAAGAATCAAAAAGGCAAGACTGGAAATAACTTGCTCCAAGTGTTTAAGGGCTCTTTAATACTTTCCATCAGTGGAAAAAAACAGCCTAGTCCCAGATCAAACTGCAGTCCTCACAAAGCACTGTAAAAGTAGATAAAAGACTTCTGGTTTATCCTTGAAAATCTGTAGGCACTTTGAGAACTTAGTTAACTACATTATAAGAAGTCTTTCCAATAAGTCAGAAAGCCCTTAAAAATAGAGTTTCATTCTATTTTATAGAAATAATAGGTATCTTGAAACTCCACCAGTCAATACAGCATAGATGACTTTTGTATTGAATGAAATTGCCCTGGAGGTTAAAGCTTGTGTCCTCTAATTTTTCTAAAAGGTTCTGAGTAATTATATTAAGTAATGTTATTTTCCAGGTTCAACCCAAATAAGATGACAAAGAATATTTTACGAATCAACTAAATGAATGCTTGTAAGTTTTAAAATTCATAACAAAAGACTTTTTTCAAACAAGTTATTACATATTAGACATTAATATATGAACTATACACACATATACCATATATATTTACCACATACATGTATATGTGCACATATATGCAAGATAACTTAATTCCCTCATCATAACAACATATTACATGATATTGACTTTTGATCCACTCTGCCATCTCCTTCCATTTTATGGAAGAATTCATCCTATTCACATTCACAGTTATGATTATTAAGTAGGTATTTCCCTCCATTCTATTATTCCTCCTACTTGTCTTCTCTCTCCTTTCACCCTTTCCCTCCTCACCATGTTTTGCTACCTTCCCCTGCTCTCCTCGCGCTTATGTCAGTTCCCACCACTACCACCCCCCCTTAAATTAATCCCCTTACTTCCCACTGATTATATACACACACATATTTATATAAGTCTCCGTCTCTCCCTGTCTGTCTCTTTGTCTCTGTCTCTCTGTCTCTCTGCCTCCATCTGTCTGTCTGTCTGTCTCTCTCTCTCTCATCGTACAAGAGTTTGCCAGATACTCCTGTGAAGATAACTGTTCAAGAATCTCCTAAGACCTTGAGTGAACTGCATAAATGGACAGAGCACCAATGTGATATTCACAGTGCCTACAGCAGCCATGAATATCTTGGCACAATTCTGAATTGGGAAATACAACAGACTCTCCACATGGAAGACAGAACCAAAACACTGATTCACATATGAGAAAGCCAAATCCATCATAATAACAAAAATCTATACATAATAACAATCCAGAAGACAACACCATCCCCATGCCTTCCCCCTGCTAGACTTCCCACAGACCAGCTCCATTAAACAAATCACAAACAAGCTCTCTCACTCAAGCTAGTTGCTGCCTTTCCCAGCTCTGATTGCTCTCTGACCAACTTCCTCTCAGGTCTACTCTAGCTCTGCCTCTTCCTGCTCCATTCCTTCCTGTTTCATGTGGCTTAGACTCATGTGACTCAGGCTTCCATGTGACTTAAGCGGGTCACATGGGCCTATTAATGAATGGGAAAGATCTTCCCATTAAGAAGCAAAATTACATTAATAGTAAGCAAAAATGCATTATCAATACAGTGGATTACAAAACAATGACATAAATACTCATATAAGATATTAATAAGTGTGCTAGAAGGAGCCCTGCATAAATCCCAAACATCAAGAGGATTACTTATTGAAGATGAGGTTCTACAAACATTGTTCCTTCCAAATCACATAATCTCAGAATCTGAGAGGTATAAGGAAACTTAGTACCCATCTAAGTCCAACCCATATTTAGTAATACCCCTATAACATATTTAACAATCTCTGCCTGAAGACCTCAAAAGGGTAGAAACCAAGAACTTCTCAAGGCAGTCCATTCCAATTTTAAACAACTCTTATTAAGAACTTCCCCCCCTGAAATCAAGCCTGAATTGACTTCTAAAACTTACACACATTGTTCCCATTTTTGAGACTGGGGCTAACATAATTAAGTTTTTCTCTCTTCCATATGATAGCCCTTCAAGTACTGAAGACAATGATTATCCCTCTCCTTACCCCCAACTCCTCTACACACTCCGTTCTCCTTTTCCCCAGTATAAGCATACCCAGTCCCTTCAAATGCTTTTCATGGATACAGACTCAAGGCCGATTATCATCCTGTTTTCCTTCTTGGAGTTCTTCAGATTATTAATGTCTTTTCAAAGTTCTGACTCACAGACTTCAATACACCTCCCCGGATATGGTCTAACTAGGACAGAATACAGTGGGATTATCACCTCCCTATTCACAGAAGACAAGTCTCTCAGTGTAGCCCAGGATCACACGAGTTTGCTTAGCTGCCCTATATTGACTCATCAAATTGTAGCTATTACATGAAACCCAAGAATCCTGCAAAGTCTCTTCAGTCAAATCTATAGTAATAAGAAAGAAATTGGTTTAATTATACACCGTGGAAAAACAAAGTAGAGGAAGCAATATATATTAAACAGACTATAAAATGCAGGTTGACAAGTTGATAGAAAGTACATTGTGTGTGTGTGTGTGCAAGACAACTTAATCTTATGATAACTCAATTGTGGTTTTATCTAATTACCTATATTTAGTCATCAGCTTCTGTTCTGTATGCATACGTGTGCACACACCCCTCCACACCGCCCTCACATGCCATAATAAAACCAAATTAGGTGTTTATTTAAAAGTTAAATTTTTTTAAAAGTAACCCAAATTATATTCTTCATACATATACCTATTTACATATCTATATATACATATGTGTATGTATTACATATACATATATACTAAATGGACTATATATGTGTTTTCCTGTGAGGAAAAGGGAATGAATGAGATAGGTACAAAAATAGGTATGAATGTTGTGGATACAAGCCAAAAAGTTATGAGAAATCTAAATTAGGGGAGGGCAGTGAATTTTTAATGGAAAGGGTAATATCTAAGTTGTAGCTTTAAGAATGAGAGGAAATTCAACTGGTGGAAATGGGAGAATGCATGAGCTATCATAAAGTGAGAGGTGAGCACCAGAGAAAAACCTGAACAGAAAGTTTCAGTTCAACTGAAACAATTTATTTATCAGATGACACTGGCAGTTACTCCCCAGGAAGTTCCATTCTCAGCCTGGTAGTTTGCACATGCCCACCACTGCTGGGAAGTGCTGAGAAAGTATTGTGCTTTTTATGATTTCTCAAAAAGTCAGGGACTTCCTATTCCTCAGCTATACCTGTCTCTACAGGGTGGTGCCAACTCATTGTCAAATGATCTACTTAATTAACACAACTCCGAACCCCACCCACTGGTGAAATCCTACCTCCTTTCTGACCTATTTTTACTACGTGCTAGTCATGATGAACTTGGCATAATAGATTTGACATTCTACAGGTACAGGGTTGGGTTTAACTAGCAGAAAGAATGAAATGAAAGACATTTTCTTCTCCAGGTATGGGGTTTGGTTTTTGTTTTAGAAGTAGAGACAGAGAAGCCTGAGAAACCTACTAATTGGGTAACATTGGATGCCCATGATCAGGAATAAAAAATATTTTAAGAAGATAAATCATGTTTTGGTGTATAGAATGGCATGGCCTGATGATTAAAAGAATTTATATGGAAGGAATTGTTTGGAAGGTCTTGGAATACTCTCCATGAAAAGTAATGAACATCTGAATTAGAAAGAATAGTGCTGATGGCATGGGAAGGAAGAATTAATGCAATACAATTTTTATGTGTGATAGAATGAACAAAATCTGCATTAGATGTAGGGGAGGAGGAAGAGTTAAAGATAAATCTATGGTTCAATTTTATGATGGAAAATGAAGTCTCAACTCCATTACTAGAAATGTTGAAATGAGGATGAACTGGTTTGAGGAAAGACAATGAGTTTAGTTTTATGTATATTGAATTTGAGGTACCATCTAAGAGAAGACATCTAATGCAGGGAGATTAAGAAGAGAATAGGCATTTATTAAGTGTCCACCATGTGCCAGTTACTGTACTAGTGTTTTCTAATTATCTAATTTGATTTAATAGGCAGTCAGAAATGAAGGATTAGATTTCATAAGGATGATCATACTTGCAAATATATTTAAAAGTAACCTCTAAAGAAGGAATAGGTGAAATATGGAAAATTAATTAAAATGTCAAGAGAAAGAAATCATATTTGCACAGCTTTTTCAGATTGATAAGGTATTTCCTTATAACACCTCTATGAAGCAGTGCAAATAATATTATCTTATTTTTACAGATGAGGAAACAGAGGCTGAGTTGAAGGGACTTCCACTATATTACAGTGTTGGGAAAATTTCCACTCAGAGTAATGATGACAGCAACAGCAATGATAGTAGCTAGCAATTACATTAGGTGCTTTACAGATATTATCTCATATAACTCTCACAACAACCCTAGGAGGGCTTATTATTTCTATTTTATAGTTGAGGAAACTGAGGCAAAAATAATTTAAATGACTTGTCTTTAGTCACATAGTTTTGAAATCAAATGTTTCTAACTAAAAGCCCAACGCTCTCCTGAACCATCTAGCTGCCTCAAAACCAAAATGTCTCAATCCCTGTTTTCAATGACTCCTCAAATTAATTCAAAGTAGGGTGGTACAGTGCCTGGTTCATAGTAGGCACTTAATAAATGTTTATTGGATTGGAAAAGAGATAGCCTTAGTTGTAAATTCTATCACGTTTTTATACCTTGTTTAAATGCTTTTCTATGTTACTAATAAATTACATGGTCATTAATGACTTTGAACCTGTAAATGCATTGTTTTTGATTGAGTGGGGAATCTAGCCCATGGGAGAAGGTATTACCTTGATTTTAGACTTTCACTTCAAGATAGGGGTGATCCAATTAGCCAGAGAGTTTCTGCAGTGTAGGTAATTCATTGAGATCATTGCAGGGAGAACTGGACTATGTATGTGTGTGTGTGTGTGTGTGTGTGTGTGTGTGTGTGTGTGTGTGTGTGTGTGTGTGTGTGGAGAGAGAGACACACACAGACAGACAGAAACAGAGAGAGACCGAGAGAAACAAAGACAGATCGAGACAGAAACAGAGAGAGACAGAGACAGAGATAGGCAGAGTGGTACAGACAGAGAAACAGATGGACATACACATACACACAAAATAAACAAAGTTTAAGGTAAGGCAATAGAGAAGCATGGAGACTGATATAATTGATCTTGAGTATACCTTTCCTTATAGATCCATACCCCATATTACTACATCTGGCATATAGTGAGTACTTAATAAATGCTTGCTGGCTATTTGTTTCAGGGAGATCACAAAATTGCATTTTCATTGTTGGAAGGAACCTTAAAAGTCATTTAGTCTAACTAGTACCTGAATAAGAATGCAACATATATGACCATTGCTGAAGATTTCTAATGAGCATCTAGAGTCAGTCTCTTAAACTTTAGATGAGTTCTTGTTGGGCTGTTCACTTTATTAACCCTAAAGCTACCTTCTGAACCTTCCACCCACTGTCCTAATTCTGCCCTCTGGAACTAAGCAGAAAAATAACCATCTGTGGTTATAGAAATATCCTCATGAACAAATGAGGCAAGGTGTTGTAGTGGAAAGAGTGATGGTTTTGGAAACCTGGCTTTGCTACTTACTACCTGTGTCACCCTGAACAAATCACGAAGTGTCTCTGGGCCTCAGTTGCCTCATTTGTAAAAATGAAGAGGTTGAATCAGATAATCTCTGGATTCCTTTCTGACTCTGAATCTGTAATTATATGTACCAGATTTTTAAAATTCTAGAATCAGAAGATTTCAGAGTGTGAAGGAGTCTATAACTCATAAAAAAAAAATCCTCAGAGAACCCAAATTCTTGACTTTTCATTTGGGATACTGCATAATTTGGCCCCATTCAGTAAGGTAGTGTGACATTGTAGAAAAAATATTGAGCTTAAAGTCAGAAGCTCAGGATTCTAATCATGAATCTTCCATTTTCCATATATGCCAGGCTATTCACTGTTCAGCGCCTGTCTTCTGGTGAACTATCAACTCCATAGTTATCTTTAGGAAGATACAGAGAACTTCTAAGTGAAAGGTGTGAAATTGATGAAGTTCACATCAGATAGCTACCATATTCTCTGTATAGTTCATGAAGTGAAAGTGACAGCAATGGAAATTGAAAACTTAAGGAGAGAGGGGAGAAGGTTTGAAACAGGAATGAAAAATAGTCAACAAGTGCTGAATAAAAGTATTACTGAGGACCAACGAAAATCTAGCTGATGGTAAGTAGATCAATTTGTAAAAGAGTCAAGGTGTTTGTTGTTGGTTTTTGTTTTTAATAGAACTTTCTCTGGCTACATTTGGCAGCAGGGGAAGAGATAAGGAAAAATTAAAGTATGAGCAAAAGTAATGTTTGTTGAATTCAATTAAATAAGGAGACAGAAAAATATCCAGGGTAGGAAATTGTCAAAGTTGACCCCTAAGAAGGTTGAGGAAATTTAGTGTTTTAATAAGAGCATTAATAATGTACCTGAACTTGAGGTGAGCACCTAGGGAGGACAGTGGATAAAACTCTGTGTCTGAAGTCAGGAAGACTCTTCTTCCTGTGTTAAAATCTAGCTTCAGATACTTAATAGCTGTATTGTCCAGCATAAGTCACTTAACCCTGTTTGCCTCAGTTTCCTCATCTATAAAATAAGCCGGAGAAAGAAATGGCAAAATACTCCAGTATCTTTAGGGAAAAACCCTTCCCAAATGGGGTGATGAAGAATCGGACCCAACTGGAAAATGACCGAACAATAACACTCGTGAGATTCTGGGGAGGGAGAACTATAAAGTCAGAAACAGTTTGATAAACTGGTAAAACAGGGAGGGATTGAGGGAAAAGGCAAGCCAATCCACAATTGAAAAAGCATTTTTAAATGCTTATTATGTGGGAGGCTGGGGACTAAGTACAGAAGATATAAAGACAAAGCAAAAACAGTGCTGCCTTCAAAGCATATAAATGACTAATTCCATAAATGCTATATGAAGAAAAAGTGGAAGGTATTCTGAGAGGGGAAGCATTAGTGGCTGCTGGGACTAGCAAAGTCCTCTTGCCAAAAGTGAAATTTGAGCTGAGGTCACCATGAGACCAAAATAATAAATTTAGTTTAAAAAGAATGAAGAAGTGAAAGATGTGGGAAAGTCAGGGATTTGTATTTAGAGATTTCAAGAGTGCAATATTTTTGAGTTTGGATAGTTTAAAATTATGATGAAGTTCAAAGTATGACTGTGGTGGTAGATGGCTGAAGTGGAGGTCACTGGAGCTGAAGGTGTCAGGAATCTATGGGATTTAGGTGTTAGGATATAGAAAAAGTCAAAAAAGGCATATAAACATAAAGAAAAAATTTTAACAGCATATAGTTTTATAGAAGTATATTTATAAACACTAATAATTTCATCAGTATACAAGCAGTAATTAAGTACTTTTGTATGCTAGGCTCTTGTTAGGTGCGGGAACATAGAGGAAGGAAGGAAGGAAGGAAGGAAGGAAGGAAGGAAGGAAGGAAGGAAGGAAGGAAGGAAGGAAGGAAGGAAGGAAGGAAGGAAGGAAGGAAGGAAGGAAGAGAAGAAAGGAAGAAAGAAGGAAGGAAGGAAGGAAGGAAGGAAGGAAGGAAGGAAGGAAGGAAGGAAGGAAGGAAGGAAGGAAGGAAGGAAGGATCAACGAATCCTTTCCCTCAGGGGAGAGAACATATAACTATGTAAATATCCTATTAGGAGAAAGAACGTATAACTGTTTAAGTACATAGTACATGTGAGGCAGTGGGTCCTTGAGAGTGATGCAGGAAAGTTCTGAGCATTAACTTTAAATCCACATTGTCATGCTGTGTTACAACTGACGCAATGTTACAGAAATACTGGATTCCTAAGGAAGAATTTAAGCAGATGGGTATCTGGATGATGAGTTCTTAGCTATTTGAACTCTCTCATTCAGGGTTGAAATTCAGACTTTGGGAAATGGCTTTAAAAGTAACTCCAATTACCCAGTTCTTGTGTTGTCTTACTATATAAAAAGAAATGGTCTCATTTTAGTCATCTGTGAACAGACATCCTGAGTTGACAGTATTCGAAGCTATATTCTGCCCCTATTGTCAAAAAGACTGCATATTTGCTAAAATTACTGGGCTGCAGAGGACTTGGGGGTTGGGGTGGGAGTAAGGCGCTAGAGTTGCTAGCAGACACTGTGTCTAGGAATAGGTGGGAGGGGATTAAAATGCATCTTTTCAGAGAGAATGGGAGAAAAGTCCAGGATTTGGACATTTGAATTTCCATTAGCCAATTACTCTCTTGCTGTGAAGCTTAATTTACTTAACCTTCCTAGGAATACTGCAGTTGCTACATATTCAAGGTCCAACCAAGTAGTCACAATTTCTTAAAAGTCCCACAGCTTTTCTAAAGATTATTAAAGTAGGTAAGTTGAAGGAAAGAGGTCAATCGATCAAAAAGCATTTATTAAATACTTACTATGTGTAAACCAGCCTCTGAGCTAAGTCTTGATGAGGATACTTCTAGAAGTGGCATGATGGAGGACAGTCTTTTACCTCTCTCCTTCAGAATATTCACAGGTATTCTGCTAGTTTCCTGGTGAGCTTCCTTCATAGTGACAAAAAGTCTTTTAATCAGGGGTGGGGAACCTGTGGCCTCAAGACCACATGTGGTCCTCTAGGTCCTCAAGTGTGGCCCTTGAAATTTCGGGATTTGTTCTGGGAAGTTTGGATTCAAAGGGCTGCACTTGAGGTCACAGACTCCCCACTTCTGTACCGGAGGCTCCACATTTCTCTCTGTCTCTTTCTGTGTGTGTGTGTGCGTCTCTCTCTCTCTCCCCCTCTGTCTCTGTTTCTCTCCATCTGTCTACCTCTCTCATAGCACTTGAATTTGGATGACGAAATACTGTAAATCACTAAGTGAGGGAAATCTCCAGGCAACTCCCACCTGGTTATCATGTGGCTATAATCACATGGCATCGTTGCTTCTTCTGTCTCCTTGGTATTTCTTCTTTTGTGATCTTGGATAAGTGAAAATTGAAGTTGACCTTGTGAGCCTTGAAAAGTCAGAAGAGTCAACAAAGATTCAGTGGCTAGAGTGCATGGCAGAGCCTGCTGGTAGCCTCCTCAGTTGAATAGTTTGAGGATCCAACACAACCCTGAGGAGCAACTTGCTTGATCAGCTCTGGAGTGAATCAAACCAAAAGCTGACCATGTCTTGCAAGCAAAGAAGCAACTCATTTTGTAGCTACCATCACCTCCCAAAAAAGGACTCGGTGGGAGAAAATGTTTATAGTGCCACTTTAAATTTGAACACATTCTCTTAATATATTAAGATATAGATATAATAAGATATGGAGCAGAGCATGATCTCTGGTTCAGGGATGGAGGATATGTTTGTACTTCTGCCCTTACTATACTTTCTCAGTAAATATCCTTTTTCAAAAAGCTAACTGATATTTATTATTTATCAAGGAGATATCAACTAATCAAAATGATATTGGGGTTCAAACCACTGGTTCAGGGGTGGGGAACCTGTATCCTCAAGGCCACATGTAGCCCTCTAGTGTGGCCCTTTGAATTCAGTCAAACTGAGGCCAAATCCTCAATTTGTTCCCTACCCTGGTATAGATGATACTGAGGAGATGGTAACTTGCCAATCACTACTTGGGGGAGTATGTCAGATGGAGGGGGCTGCTCAAGAGCAAGTAGAAGAATGTAAAAATAGTTCTCATAGAATATTTCAAAAACACTTAGGATTATCCATTAGACACAGATGCAGAAAGTCCATAGTCAAGTTCTTGCTTGACTCATGATGGAGACCATAGAAAGTGGGATCCAATGAGAAGCTGAGAACATTGGAGCTTTTCATATATCAATCAACAGAACATTGGCAGAGACCTCTAATCATATCTGGTCTCAGCATACCCATTACAGGGCAGAGTGAGCAGAACTGGTAGCCAATTCTGAAAGGAGTAGACTCACATTTCCTCTAATCTCTTCTACTGTGGCCTTGACCATCACCCTTTGGTACCGCAAAAATCATGTCATTCCTTCTCTTGTTCTCCCAGCCTAAAGTCCACATAGATCCTTAAAAGGGGCATGAGAGGGAGCATCTATAGTATTAAGAGGCATTATATATTAAATAGGAATGATGATGATGGTGATGATCATGATGATAAAGAAGGTACTCATACAATCCTTCACTCATAAGATTATTGGAAGAATCAAATCAGTTAATGTATATAAAGGGCTTTGTAAACTGTAAAGTACTACATACATGTAAGTTATTATTTCTCCTACATACTTAGAAAGTTTTTAGCTGCTAACAGAGATATGATTTTAAAGTCATAGATTTTTCCCCCCCTCTGGGTAGGCATCTCTTGAACTAGAAAGAGCCATTGATCAATGTTTTCTGCTTACTTTCATATACCCTCTTGTCAGCACAGCTGATATAGCTGACAAACAAGCCTAGTGAGATGGCTAACAAATAAGCCCCATGAGAGTTTTAGGAACTGGAAACCTTCTGGGCTGGTCAGGATGCTGTTGGCAGAAAGCATAATTCAAACTCATTGAAGTTAGCAAACTTCAGTCATTCAGTGGCCTTGGGTTATCCATGCAAGGCGATGAACATGAAAGCAATTTGAGTTAGCTACTGACCACATAATGAAGAAAGAACGCTCCCTTAAGTAGACAAGTGGCATGGTCAAACAATAGGAGATTGATGCTGTTTAGTATGCAGTGTACCTCACTGGCTTCTAGTGGCAAAATGGCCACTTTAGAATTTATTATATACATTAATTTGATTGTGCAGTGATACACTTGTCAGACAAATTACTGTAGCTCTAATTAAAAGGCAGTCCTAAAGCCACCTGGTTGCTGATTTACATTCATTTTATCTGATTCTGATGTATTTGTGGAGATAAATTAGTTCTAATTTAGAGGTAATAAAATTTAAGGGCTGTGAAAACTCAAGGTTACTCGATCACAAATGAATAAGAAAAACCAACCACATACATGTCTAAATAAGATAATATATATAGCGAGATAAGGTGTAGATTTAGTAAACTAAAGGCTCAGGGATTTTCCAGTTCTTTTTGTCTCAATGACCTAAGAGATGTCCTCTAGCAGAATCAAGCTGGGAGCCTCAATTTCCTCATCTGAAAATGAGTAATCTTGATTTATTCCAGTCTACTGGAAATAGAAATAGAACACTTTCAGCATGTACAATGATAGGCATTGATTATTGATTACACATGAAATGGGTGGCATTTTCTTCCTAAAAGTGGCATACATAAGCAAAATGTACTTTGGTTTGCTTGTGAAGTTAGGGCAAATGTGTATTCCTTTGTATATGTTCAGCTTGTATGTTTGTGAAGCACATTCAGACACAATATGAATGCAAATGTAGCTAGAGGTTCTAATCAGGTAACAATACCAATATGCTCGTTGAACATGAGCCAGTGTTTCAGTTTAAAACTATTGACTGGGGGCAGGGGGAGACTATCCACTGATTATCAATCTGTAATTATTCCTTAAGTTCTTTTTGAATTTTTCTTTTATTAGCGATTTGTGGATCTTTAAATTACGATTGGTCTGTAGTGATGGGCATATCCAGTATTGTGATTATTCCCTCTCTACCTCGGTTGATGAAGCTTTACTAATTGTCACACCAGTTGTCTTTTTGATTAGTTTGATTAATCCAGACGATAATGATGAAACAAATGGAGCACGTAAAAGTCCACAAATGGTTCTAGAGAAGTAAGATAGGTTTGCGCTGAATGGGATGAAGGGCAAAAGTCATTTATTCTTTTGCTGGAAGATATGCATAACAAATGCATGAATGTAAAAAAAGGGATGGAAATTGACGGTCCTTCTGATTTCACACTGACTTTTGTACTTGACCCTTGGTTCATCTGCATACCAATAAGGTAGTATCTTGGACAGTAAGGGGAACACCCATCATTCCTGCTTCAAATCCATGTTCATGTTCAGTCGTGTCCAACTCTCTGTGACTCCATTTGGGGTTTTCTTGACAAAGATATTGAAGTGGTTTGCTATTTTCTTCTCCACCTTATTTTACAGATGATGACCCAAAGCAAACTCGGCTAAGTGACTTGTCCAGGCTCACACAGCTACTAAGTATCTGAGGTCAGATGTGAACTCAAAAAGATGAGTCCTAACTAACTCCAGGTCAGGCATTCTATCCATTGTATCACATAGCTCCTGTAAATTTGGGGGGAAGTAGAATAACCCCAAATGGGTTTTGAGAATGCAAATTAACAGAGACAACACATATAAAAAGGAATTTTCTAACCCTAAGTCTGGGAGGCAATAAGGTAATTAGTATAAACAGTGGTGGGAAAGAGATATAATCTTACCCCATGCACTTCAAATAGTTTTGGGGGCATCTAGGTGTGCAATGAATAAATAACCTGCCCTGGAATAAGGAGGACCTGAATTCAAATTGGGTCACAGACACTTGACACTTATTAAGTGTGAGATCTTGGGCAAGTCACTTAACCCCAATTGCCTCAAAAAATTGAAAAAAAAAGTTTTTTCTGTATATTTGGTTGGATGTGGAAGATTACAGGCTACACATTAGCCTGCCTTTTTATGGAGAGATTTACTAAGTGCTAAGCCCTGGCAGATGTCTTTGAGGAGGTAGAACAGTTAAAGTCTAGTAGATAATAGCGGAAAGTAGTTCAATGATCACAAGACCTACAGAGATGTCACCAAAGTTGACTCAAGGGAAATTAAAGAAAAATCAGAAGAGAGAACACAATACACAATAAAGAGCGATGTGATGATAGCATCAGAGAACATTAGCAGCTCCACAGTGTCAGAAGTTTGAGCTAAGAAATATAATGGAAGAATAGGTTAGGTACACAAGACACAATAGTCAATGACTATAGTAATCTACTATTTGATAAATCCAAAGACTTCACCTTCTGGGATAAGAAATCACTGTTTAACAAAAACTACTGGGAAACTGGAAAATAGCATGGCAGAGACTAGGCACAGAACATCTTATACCTTATGCCAAGATAAAGTCAAAATGGGTACATGATTTAGACACAAAGACTGATACTACAAGCAAATTAGGAGAGCAAGGAATAGTTTACTTGTCAGATCTATGGAGAAGGGAAGAATTTATAACCTAAGAAGAGATAGAGAACGTTATGGAATGCAAAATGGATGATTTTGATTACATTAAATTCAAAAGTTTTTGCACAAAGCCAATGCAACCAAGATTAGAAGGGAAGCAGGAAGCTGGGAAACAATTTCTACAGTCAATATCTCTGATAAAGACCTCATTTCTAAAATATATAGAGAACTTAGTCAAATTTATAAGGATACAAATCATTCCCTAGTTGATAAATGGTCAAAGGATAAGAACAGGCAGTTTTCAGAGGAAAAAAATTAAAACTATCTATAGTCATATGAAAAAATGCTCTAAATCACTATTGATTAGAGAAATGAAAATCAAAACAACTCTGAGATACCACATCATACTTATCAAATTGGCTAACATAACAAAAGAAGAAAATGATAAATGTTGGAGAAGATGTGGGAAAATTGAAAAGCTAATGGCATTGTTGGTAGAATTGTGAATTGATCCATTCATTCTGGAGGGCACTCTAGAACTGTGCCCTAAGGGCTATAAAACTATGCATACCTTTAACCCAGCAATACCATTTCTAGGTCTATATCCCAAAGAGATCATAAGAAAGGGAAAAGGAACCACATGTACAAAAATATTTATAGAAGCTCTTTTTGTAGTGGCAAAGAATTGTAAATTGAGGGGATGTCCATCAGTTGGGGAATGGCTGAATGAATTGTGGTATATAATGGAATATAATGGAATATACTGGAATATAATGGAATACTACTGTGCTATAAGATATGATGAACAGGCAGACTTCAGAAAAACCTGAAAAGACTTATATGAACTGATGCTGAGTGAAATGAGCAGAACCAAGAGAACATCTACACAGTAGCAGTCACCGTGTGACTGACTTTGATAGACTTTGTTCTCAGCAATGCATGGATTGCTCCAAAAGACTCATGATGGACAATGCTCTCCTTGTCCAGAGAAGAACTTTGGAGTCTGAATGCAGATCATAACATACTATTTGCTCCATTTTTCTTTTATTGCTTTGTTTTGTTTCTTTCTTGTCGTTCTCATTAATTCTAATTCTTCTTTATAGCATGACTAATGTGAAAATATGTTTCCTGTGAATGTATAAGTAGAGTCTATATCAGATTGCATACTTTCTTGGACAAGTAGGGGGGAAAAATTAAAAACTCAAAATCTTATAGAAGTAAATGTTGAAAAATAAAAATTAATTAATGAAAAATAATAATCTTGAGCAGTGCTATATACATATATGCTATGTATGTACCCTTCAAACATGTGCCCTGGTAACATAATTTTCTGGTATGGACCTTCCATGCACATTCCTTGGCGAAACATACTCTATATATGTATGCCTTTCATACATGTTTATGAGTGTTCTCTGTGCTTTTGCATTTTCCCACTGGTGATATGACAACCCATGAAGAGGTACTCTCTGTGTATTGAGAGAACTTTTAAAGTCAGTTATAATTTTATCTTTGAACTAATATGTCCTCTAGTTGGTTTGTTAAAGTAAACATATAGGTGGGGGCTCATGAATATGAGTTGGATTTCTAAGGGCTTGTGTATAAACGAGGACCTTAGTATTTAGTATTATGTAGTTTCTGTGTTTATACAGAGCAAGGTACATTGTTCCTAGTCTACATCAATCATTAGTTTTAGTGTTAGACCAGAATCACTAACAACCTCTCTGATATGATCACTTATGTGACCTCCAACAGGTCCTTTAGCCTGCTAAGTCTTCATTTCTTCATATGTAAAATAAAGTGCTTAGATTATACCCTACTTAAGCTTTCTTCCAGCTCTCCAATCCTATTACTCTTCAACTTATTCAGAGCCTAAAAAGGAATGTGTTAATTCTTTTTCACATCTTTCTTGTCTGGGTTGGAATCTTAAAGAGGCCTATTCACTGAGAGTGTCACCTCATTCTAAGTGAGTACCTGAATAGGCCTTAAGAGAAAAAGGCCTCCCATTGCATCCTGGGCTGTCTCCAGTCATCCTGATGAATATCTGGTCACTGGATCCAGATGGCTCAGGTGGAGAAAGTGAGGCTGGTGACCTTGCGCAGCCCTCCCTCACTCAAAACCAAGTCCTGTGCAAGTCATTTCTCTGATGTCATGGTCTTCTTGGAAAATGAAGTACGAACACAACGACAACAACAGGAAATTTTATCTTATTGTCTTTGAAATAGATTTTGTGATCTCAAGTAAATATTTCTTTTTCATAAAAAAATAAATTTTATCAGACTTTCTTTTTTAAAAAGACACAATAAACTTTTATTCTGAAAAGACTCAGAATTACTTTCCATATAGCAGAAAATGCTTCCATTATCCTTTTGGTCCTGACACACTTTCAACTTGTTAACTGAAAATCATATACATTTCTCATATGACAATTAGAGTGTTTACTATATTGAAAGGAATCTGAGGAGATGTTAAAACAAACAAACATGTAGATGGCCTTCACTCAAGGAAACATCTCTCCAACAATTCTAATTGCAAGGATTGGGGCTTTTCAGAAGCTGTTTATGATGTAAGGGTCTAAGAAATGTCAAATTGGGTCCAAATAATGATCCATCCTGCCCAAGATGCTATCCTTGCCAGTGCTTCAAGAGAAGGTTTAGCTGAAGGCGTGGTAAAGGGGGCTTTATGCAGCTAACAAAAATGAAACAGCAAACATCAGGGATGGCAATGGCTCACCTTTACAATGCTTTGAGGCTTACAAAGTGCTTCCTTTCCAATCTCCCTGTGGGGCAGGTAACATAAGCATTCATACTTCCATTGCACAAATTAGGAATCCAGGGAGTGCCAGTGACTTTTCCAGAATCACACAATAGAATTGAAATCTAGCCTTCCTGACTGCAGACCCAGAATTTGCCATCCAGCACCATACCTCCTCATCGAACTCAAAAGGTCAGAGCTGTAACTCAAATATACCCTGCCTTGTTCTTCATTAAGGTCAGAGTTGGGGTGCCAGCTTCTTCTGATTTCCCTCATTGTTAGTGAAAACAACTTCCTCAAATTGCCTGATAATTATTTACCTACCTGTTTTTCTTTGTCGTTTCTTTTTTTTTTTTTGCCTATCACATTACATGTACTTAATTAATGTGTGTTTATTTGAATTGAATCTTAGATTCCCTTTATTTCTATCCATTTATATTTACTTATTTCTATTATCGGTCCTTCACACATATATCTACCTGATTTACTTAACCCGTGTCTGAACCAGTTTCTAATCTCAACAATTACAACCTCCAGAAACAATACATTTATCAAGTATAAAGTTCAAGGGATAAAGTAACACTTCCTCTTATTTTTTTCTTAAAATTAACTCCTTAAATTGTTTTGCATGATTGCACATGAATAATCTACACCAAATTGCCTTCTCAGGGAGGGAATTGGGGGGGAAAGAGGGAGAGAATTTGGAATTCAAAATTTTTAAGAAATGAATGTTAAAAGTTTTGTTTACATGTAAATGAGAAAAAATAAAATTTAAATTAAATGTAAAAAATAGCTCCTTAGGCAGTTAGTGATAGTCATATAAAAATAAAAAAATGCCAGTGAATATATTTATATATTCAATATATTTTATTCAATATATATATTCAATATATTTAATGTTAAGAAGAAAAGAAGAGGGAAACATAGACATATAGGAGAGCATTGAAACTATTGCATTGGATTCATTATATTGTTCAGTTTGTTTGTCAAGTTCAGAATAACAAAAAATGTTGGGTTTAATGGATACTGTTTCTTTTTAGGTTGGCATGATTGCTCTAGATGATCCTATCAAGCTAGGAGAGGTCTGAGTATGGGCTGGACCACAGACTGTATTTTTTATCCAATGAGCAATTAAAGGTTGTTAACAAGTCAGAAAGACAGTAACCTGTATTGGGTGCATGCTTTGATATAATCATAGACTTAAACCAATTGGAAGCAAAATAGTGAGATTAGCCTCTGTTAACTTCCATCTACTGTGTATTTATCTTCTATGTCCTGCTATATATATTCATTCATTCATTTATTTATTTATATACATTGTCTTCCCAATTAGAGTATAAGCTGAATGAGGGTAGGGAATGTTCTTTGCTTTTTCTTGATATCTACTGTGCCTTTGTAGTATACTCCCTTGTATATAGAAAGCATTTCATAAATGCATTTTGATTTACTGATTGTTTTTATATCAGTATTCTACATGGCTCAACATAACTTCTGGTGTCATATTTTCTTTTGGCAGAAGAAAAATCCAGATTAGTAGATTTTTATAGTGTTTTAAAGAAATCTGAACCTGTGAATCCATTAGTTTAGGGAAGTCCCAATGTGTGAACATCTCTCTACCCAATGTAAATTAGAAAATAATCTAAAAATTATTATTCTAAAGAGTCCTTTGGAGCACTGAGAGGCTAAATGACTTGCCCATTGTCACACAGCAGGTAGATGTCAGAGACCGGAGCTAAGTTTGTTGATACCTTGATGCGAAGGCAAGCCTCCTATCTGCCACACTGCTTTTAATAGTTATTCTTGTTGTATTAAAACATTACAAAATATTTAAAAATCCAAGTTAACAGACTGCTTCTTTCAAACAATAACTGAAACAATACATTCTAGCACAATAATAGAATTTAAGATGTAGTGTTAATAGGAGCCAACCCAAATTTATTGGATTTTTTACAAGTCTCTTTTTGCTTGGACCACTGGGTACAAATATCATGAAGGTATTCATTACACGTTTAAAAAACCCAGAAAATACCAGCTTCAATTACAAAATTAAAGCTAATAGAAATAGCACATCATTTAACTATGTAGGCCAACTTAATAAGATAAAGCTTTGCATTTTGTCCAAAAAGCCAATAAACCTCTTAAGACTGTAGTTTATGACACATTGGCCACTAATAATAAAATATGATAGAACTCCAAAGTACGTTTTGTAGTTGGCATGTTACCTCTGGGGCTTAATAACAAAAAGATCCTCTCTCATCACTTTGTATGGAAAACATAAAAAGGGTAACACACATTCTCCAAATATGTAGAGACCTCATGCCATATTTTTTCCCTCATAACACTATTATGAAAGAAATAACTGAAATGGGTATTTAAACTTATATTATGTTAAATTTATATTTATATTAATTTTACTTGTGGAATTTTGTAAGTTAATGAGTACACCCTAATTCTTTAACTGATGTATGTATGTATGTATGTATGTATGTATGTATGTATGTATGTCAAGAAGACCTCAGTTCAAATCTGGATGTAGACACTCATTAGCTGTGTGACTGAGCAAGTCACTTAACCTGTTTACCTCAGTTTCCTCATCCATATAATGAACCAGAGAAGGAACTGGCAAACTACTCTGCTGTCTTTGCCCAGAAAACCCCAAGTGAGGTCATGAAGAGTTGAACAGAATTGAACATCAAATCACAAACCTATGCAATCCCAATCTCTTTCCTTCCTGCCTTCCCTGTCTATTCTTTTTTTAAAAAATAGACTTGACTCCATACTCTATCTCACCCTCATAGAAATTTCACATTCTGTGAAGGATGCTGTAGACCCGGTCATTCTATTCATTGTTGGTTAAGTATTCTCTCCTTTCCCCTGATGTGCTCAGCCAGGAATAAGCATACCACTCTGCTTTCCCACTGACATTTCCAGATCTTTTACATCCTGCCTTTCCTCCTTTGAAGTTCACCTCCTCCATCTATATCACTCAGTTAAAATCTTTGTTGCTGAAATCTATTGATTCTCTCTTTCCAAGGAGTTCACTTACTTGGTTCACATTATTTCTTTCCAGTCCTGCCTGTGTTCTCACACATGAGGACTTCTATATTCGTCTTGATATTCCTTCAAAGACTCTAATATTTCAGTTCATCAGCCTCCTCAACAACCATGACTTACTGTTCTGGGTGGCTTTTTAAAAATTTTAACTAGCCAGTGCCTTATTTTAAATGCTTGTGACTGATCTCATCACCTAAGTTGCCATTTATTTGTATATTTCTATCTGTACAAGTGAGGCTAAATTATGAACCAAATATCTGAATTGAATTACTAATTGTATGTTGGAACTTAAAGTGAACTTCACATCTTTGGAGATATCATTCCTAAGTAGAAGAAACTTTTGTCTTATGATTTTTATAATCCTTTTTGCTTGAGCAATGTCCTTGGTTTTCTTTGAAACAGCTACTTATAACCTCATACTTTTTACACTAAACATTAATATCATTTTTTTCTTCCTTTGCATAAGGTGAGGATATTTTGATACATCCTTCTCTACCCCATTCTGTCCATTCTACTCTACCCTAAAATACTAATTGTTTCTTCTAATGTTAGTTTCAAGATAATTATTTCCCAAACTAGGTAGCTTGTCCACTCTAATATAATTAGTTACTCCCAAGGTCACTGAATATATTTCATCCTTATAACTATAAACTGCTTATCATGGGCATAGGTATTAACAATCAAATCCCTGCCTGTCAGATAATAGTCACCTGAAATTAAGCTTACCCCAGATGTGCAATATGAGCTACATATACCCTGGTCCCAAATCTTTACTGCCAATTGCAAATCAAGACTACTGCTATGTTAGAAGTGGATGTTTCTCCTTTTCATAGACAAAACCAATCCAATTTCAATTTGCATTGTTATGGTTCATCATGAGGCTCTCACACAGATGGTGGTTATCTTGTCAGTTGCTGGCAGAAAAGAATATGTCCCATAGTTAAAAGTACCTAAAGGGGCCCTGGAAGCTTTCATATTCTCTTCAGTCACAAAGCATCCAGTGTATAGTTGGTCATAGTATATCAATATGCCCCAATGAAATATGTATAAATTTTGCCTTGAGTTTTGCTTTCACTTCTTGGTGATAGAGCAGTTACATTGATTACTTAACTATCCAGTTAGAGAGTATTTTCTGCTAAGTGTTTGGAAATGCATTAGAGATACTTATCACCTCGTTATCCCTGAAATCTGTCCTTCAGATTTAGGATAGTATTCTTTGGCCACCCACAGGTAGTGATTGCATCTTAGATCACACAAATACCTATACAATAATATCCAGTGTATGATTTTGAAATCAGAAATTTCCAGTTATTCACAATCACTCCTGTGCTCTTTTTTATTTCTATGCCTCTCTTTCTTAAAAAAATGTTCTTTATTCTCATCACATCCTTCAGTTCCTTCACTCTCCCCATTTTCCAAGTAGATTATCTTTACTCTTTTAGCTTTTCTTAAGTCAGTGCTTAGAAAACTCTCTAGTACACAGTAAGCATTTAATATATGTTTGTTGTTATTCATGATGGCAATGATGATAATCTATCTTTTCTTTCATTTCTTCATAGTCCTGACCCTATAGTTGAGTAGTCTAACAGTGTATCCCTTGCCTACCTTGTCTAAGTGCAATTCACACTTCCAATAATTACATCTACATTATACCCAACCATTTGTATTTTTTACCAGTTATTGAATGTGTCTAGGCAAAATCAGACCATCATTCTACTTGGTTCTATTATCTAACTCTACTCATTCCTTAGGGCTGCATGGCATGACTTTAATTGTTTCTAGATTGATTTTTTTATCCTATTTCTTTCAGTAACTCTTCTAAACTCTCTTTCCTTCTCAAGCACTCTATAATACCCTCTCATCTCATGACATCTCATCTCTTCACTCTTTTCTCTTTTTCCTCTCCTCTCCACCTTTTCCTCCCCTCCCCTCCCCTCCCCTCCCCTTCCCTTCCCTTCCCTTCCCTTCCCTTCCCTTCCCTTCCCTTCCCTTCCCTTCCCTTCCCTTCCCTCCTCTCCCCTCATCTCCTCTCCTCTCCTCTCCTCTCCTCTCCTCTCCTCTCCTCTCCTCTCCTCTCCTCTCCTCTCCTCTCCTCTCCTCTCCTCTCCTCTCCTCTCCCTCTCCCTCTCCCTCTCCCTCTCCCTCTCTCTCTCTCTCTCTCTCTCTCTCTCTCTCTCTCTCTCTCTCTCTCTCTCTCTCTCTCTCTCTTCCTTCCTCCTGCCCTTTTTCTATATCCTCATGTTCTACTTTAGTAAATGCTTAATAATGTTTTTTTACTGACAAATAAATGAGAAAGTAGACACTATCTCCATTATCTCATTCTTTTCTCTACATTATACTTCAGATCCTTCTAAGTCTTTATCCTTCCTCTACTACTACAGAAGACATAGCCCTTCTTGCCACAGCTTGTCCCTCTATATTGTCCCTTGATCTTAATTCCCTCTTGTCTCCTCAATTTGTTTGTCCCATCATTCCATCTTTTTCCTCTAGTTTTCAATTTCTTTCTGTCTGTTGACTCTTTCCCTGATGCCTATAAATGTGCTCTAAGAATACTTTATTTGACCTGACATAACTCTTCTATTTCACTGTCAGACTCCCAGAAAGAATTATGTAGACTCATTAGCTTCACTTCCACATGTCTTAGAAACTTCTCAATCTCCTATACTGTGGAATCTGAACCTACCCTCTGTTCACAAATTAACCCTTAACTTCTAAATCTGGTGGCCTGTTTCTCATCCTTGCTGATCTATCTTCAGCTTTTGGTGTCATCTTTTTAACTTGGAAAGTTTCTCTTCCTTTTACTTTTGTAACAAAGCTCTCTCCTGGTACTACTTCTACCTGTCAGACATTTTCTTCTAAGTCTCCCAATACTGGAGCATCCATTTAATTTCATGAAGTGTTTATTAAATACCTACCATGTATTAGGCATGCTGTTAGATGTGGGGAATCCAAATGTAAAAGTCAAAAAGAATCCCTGCCTTTAGGAGTTAATAGTTTTCTGGAACATGTGTGTTGGGTGTTTGTGTATAAATTAATATAATACATATAGAAAGAGAATATATAGCAATACTAGGAAGAGGCAGGAAATCAATCAATCAAATCACAAGCATTCATTAAGTACCTACTATGTGTCATGAAGCTGATTAAGCTCTGGGGATACAAAGGAAAAGTGAAGCAGTCACTGATATCAAGGTGCTAAGGGCTAAGATCTGAGACGAATTTAAAATAGATACAAAGTACCCCTTTAAAGGAGAAGGCTATAGAAGTTGGAGGAGGAAGAGCAGGATAAGGAGGAAGATAGGCAGAAAAAGCCTACTATAGACAGTGCTGCTTGAATTAGCTTGTGAAGGGAAGAAATTGTGGATTCCAAGAGGCAGAACTGAGGAAAAACATTCTAGGTATGGAGTACAGCCAGTGCAAAGGCATAGAGATAGGAGATGAAGGGTCATGTGTAAGGCACAGCAAATAGGCCAATTATGGAGTACAGAGAAGACCGTGATATATAAGATTAAAAAAGTAAATCAGAATCAGGTTACGAAGAATTTTAAATGTTAAAAAGATGAGGCTATACTTGGTCCTAGAGATAAGAGGGAGCCAGTAGACTTCATTGAGGGGAGGAAAGCACCCTGGTCAGATTTGGCAGTTGTCGGGGAGCAGGGCAGGGAACAGAGAGGGGAAAGAATTGAGGCAAGAAAAATAAGAAGCTATTGTATTACATGATTTAATATGTATACTTGGTATCAGTGTTTGCCTTCTCAATGGATGGGGAAGGGGCTGGAGAGAGGGAGAATTTGACACTCAAGATTTTTTTAAATGTTAAAAATAATAAAAAAAAATTTTAAATATGTTTTGCAATAATCCAAATGAGTGACAACATCATGAACTTAGGTGATTGCTTATGTGAGTGGCAAGAAGGGAAAAACACATGAAAAAATATTTTTCAGATTGAAATGATAAAATTTGGCAGCTGATTTAATATATAAGAAGTCATGATGACCCTGAGGTTATGAACCAGGAAGTTTGGAAAAAGTGATTCTCTCAGCAGTAATAGGAAAGTTGGTAAAAGGAGAGGGTTTGGGGGAAGGACAATGAATCCTGTTGTGCACGTTGAGTTTGAGATGCCTACCAGACATTCCACTGGAAATACCCAATAGGCAGGTCGTGATAATGGTACTGGAGCTCAGGAGGGTAGGCTTAGATGAATAGCTGGCTCTTATTTGCATAGACATAATCAAACCCATAGTTAATGTTGATATCATCTAAGTGAAAGAATCTAGAAAACAAATAGAAGAAAGATGAGGATAGGACATTGAGGAAAGCCCACAGTTAAGGGTAAGTGGCATGGATGAAACTCCAGCAAAGGAGACTAAGGAGTGATCAGACAGTTAGGAGATGAACCAAGAGAAAATACTGCCACCCCAAAACAAGAAAGAGGATAGAGTAACCAGGAAGAGAGGATAGTTATCAAGTGTCCTTTGTTGCAGGGGAATGAAAAAAGAACACATTAAATTTGACAATTAAGAGGTCATTGAAAATTGTAAAGAGGGTAGTAGCAGTTGAGTGATATAGCCAAAGAGAGATTTGAAAGTATTTGGATTAGAGTTAGAGGAGAGGAAGCACAGGCAACAAGCATGGTCAAATTTTCTAGGATTTTGGCTGAGAAAATAGAGAATGCTAGCCAATGGGCATGGTAGGATATAGTGATTTTTTTTTTTTCTGATTGGGAATGGGGGAATTTGGACATGATTTTAGGCATCAGTAAGGAACTTAGCATAGGGGAAGATTAAAGGTGAGAGAGAGAGGGAGAGAGAGAGAGAGAGAGAGAGACAGGTGGACAATGACAGCAGAATAATTCCTTGGAGAATTTCAGTCCATTTGTGGGTTCAGATGCTGCACGAGAGTCCCAGAAACTCCCTATGTATATGGATTGGATACTCTGATCAACCTTTCTATTGGAGGTTCCTCCTAAATGAGAGTAGCTCCAAGGATATTACTGTGGGATTCCAAAAATGGCAAATGGAAACCTGAGTCTCACTTTGACCTTACTCCAGAGTCTTTCTAGTTTTCAGGATATTGGAAAGACCATTATTCTTCATGCTGATGGCACTGAGACTCACCTATAAGGAATGACTTATCATCTTGTGTTCTTTCTGTCATGATATGTTACAGCAACATGTGGCTGGGCCTTTGGGTATCCTTTGAGCATTGAAGTTTATTTTGTATTTAATTTTATTTCATTATAACTATATTAATGTAACTCTCAGTCTGTGGTTCTCCAGAGCTCTAAAAAACAAGATACTGTTTAAAGTATTTGGTGAAAGAAGTGCCCATCAGCTGGGAAATGACTGAATAAATTATGTTATATGAATATAATGGAATATTGCTTTGCCAACAATGTATACAATAGCAGCATTGTGAAACCAGCTTTGAAAGACTTTAAGAACACTAGTCAATGCAATTTCTAGCCATGATTCCAAAGAATGAGTAAACATACACCATTCTTTCCTGACATGGAGGTAAAGAATTAAAGGTATATAATGACCCAGTCATCTTTGGGCATGGTCAAAGGGCAGTATCTTTTACCTGACTGTGTCAATCAGATACAAGGGTTTTATATTCTTTTTTTCCACTGAAAGAGCTATGTGTCTCTGTGTGTATGTTTGTGTATGGGAGATTAGAAATAGTATTACCAAAGTGAAAAAAAAAAAGAAGAAAGGATAAAAAAAAGGATTATTGAAAAATTGCTTTAAAATACATAGAAGAGAAGAAAATTGATGTCAGGAGAAAACATAGGCAAGCAGGATACATAATTTTCTTCTGTTTTATGATTTCTGAGATCTTTTTATGTGGAAAAGCTCATCTTATATTTTGCTCATTAAGTATAGAGTCAAATACATAAAAATTTTAAAATAAAAAATGGCATTTGAAAAGTGGTTGTATGAGTTGTTATTTATTTATACATTTTCTCAAATACTCAAATCTGAAATCTCATCAATTTGAGTTGTCAGGATACTTGCAGTTTACCGCAAGCACTGACTGGCATTGAGGGCCACCTATGGGGAATGCATTAGCATCTTGTGCTCTTCCTGTTAAGAAATGCTGCAGCAAATGTGGCCAGCCTTGGGGTATCATTTAGAGCATAAGGTTATCAATAGTGGTCTGAAGGCTCTAAGACACTGAAGATCCTATTCAGTCATACCTGCCCATTCATATTTTCCCAAGTTTTCAATAAAGAATCTACACAACATAATGGAAACATTTCTTACTTTCTCTCAACATTTCAAGGCTACTGGCTATCCACCTGTCATACCTCATTCCTACCACATGATTGGCCCATCTTCCCTTCCTATCATACAGTTCCTTGATAATGCCCTTTAGTCATGTACTTATTGGAATTCCTTGTTAACTATATTGCCCTTTTACACCCACCATTTGTTCCTCAAACACTTAAAAACTGGCCCCTGAACATGGTAGTAGTATAAATGCTTGCCATAATTGCACCCACAGAAATTGGTGTTTGGTAAATCACTTTTTGCATGCTATTTAATTTCTGTGCCCCAGAGGACATTTGGGTACCTGTCTGAATTCTGAAGATGCTTTCGTACTAATGGTAAATTTCCCACTCTGTGTGGGAGAGAGCAGCAGTACTCTGATAATTCTGGAGATTTGTCCTAGTGACTTAGCAGCTTTTGATTTACCCAGCCAACTGTCACATGATTCTCTTTCCACCCAGTTCATGGGAGAAAATTTAGATCATCTTCAGTATAGTTATCAAGCAGAGCCTGTGAATGGTACCAGTCATTCTCACCTTGAACAATTCCCTCCATTCTTAAAATCTACATGTACATAGGGAAGGAAATAAACAAATAGCCTTCCCCCACACCAGTTCTGTGCTCCAAGGAAGTTCCCGAGAAACATAGATATATGACGAATTACTTTGTCAACTACCGTAAGTTCTGGTTGAGAAATGCACAGAAATCTCTACTCAAAATTACACCTATTACAGGTCATTATCAACTGAATTTTCCAGGCAAAATAAAATGTCTAGTTATTTCACACAACTGAATTTGGCAGGCCAACTTCACCACCAATAAATGAGTAATTCTAAGAATTAAAACTAAAGATAGGAAAAGGAAGAGTGGTTAAAAGGAGTGGGAAGAACTTTGCATCTGAATCATACAAAGATAAGACTGTTGAATCACAAAACCTCAGAATTCAAAGGGACAGAACATATCTGAGCAAGAATCCCTTCTGTAACATACCTGAGGAGTGATTGGGCAATCTTTATTAGAGTTTCTAGTTGGGGACTAGGGTTAGAACACATTATGTCCTAAGGTATCTCAGTCCACTTTTGGACATGTGTAATTGTTCAAAATTGTTAAAATGTTTTCTATATATCAAGTCTCAATCTGCCTTTTGGCACCTTTCACTTATCACTCCTAGTTCTGCTCTCTGAACACCTTTTCACATGACAGCCCTTCAAATATGCAGGCACAGATAGCATATTCCTCTTATATCTTGTCTTCTATAGGCTAAACACTAATTTCTTTTCATATGGCATAAGCTCTCAAAGCTCTTTACCATCTTGGTTAACCTCCCCTGGACACTCTACCTTAAAAATGTCCTTTCTAAAATACAACTCTAGATGTAGCCTGACCAAGACTATCACTTTCCCTAGTTTTTTGAGGATTAGATCTCTTGTAATGAAGTCTAAGATCACTTTAAACCTTTTTCATGCCATTGACATATATACCTATATATATATATATATATATATATATATATATATATATAGTATATAGCATGTATTCACATGTACACTACAGTGTCAATCGAGTGTATAACTCTTGCCAAGTTGATATTGACGTATTTCTGAGTAGACCTTAGGTTGGGTCTTCCAGTAAGTTCAAAATCTACTAACTCAATTATCTAGCTCAGATATAGTATATAGTATCTGCTATATGTCAAACATTGTGTGAATATCTGGGGATCCAAACAGAAAACATGGACAGAGCCTGCATTCAGAGTTGAATGCGGAGAGGTTGCTGAGTGAGGATGATGGAGAGAGGGTATGGTAGTTACAAAGACAACTAAGATATACCTATTTTTTTTTCTTACTGCCCCAGCAAAATACATGTAATAAGGATAATAAAAGTTAGCCCTCATATAGCACTTTAATATTTGGAAAGTGCTTTTCAAATATTAATCTCATTTTATGAAACATTAGAGAATATCTGGTATTGGGGAGGAAGATATTGTATACTCCAGAAGGAATCAATGTTCCATCAATGCCCAGACCAGAAAAGAATAGAAAGGAAAAGACTTGGGGTGAAGGGGAGTTTGTTAACAACCAGGGATTTAGGGGGAAAAAATTCTAAAAGGCAAGGTGATTGAAGGGCAGATTTAAGGAAGAAAATACATGGTGATACGGTAAAAATGATTATCTTGCAGCTTGACTTTCTTTGATTTAGAATTTTGTCATATTTAAACTCTGAATATTTAATCTGTGAATTATATTTAGTTTTGAAGTAATTAATTCAATACACTTACAAGCCACAGGGAATCTGATGGTGCATGTAAGTGCTGATGGATCTCCAGAGATACATAACTACAATTGGAAATGTACTAAAAAACCAATGGCAACGATAGTATGTTTAAATTGTTTCCTTTTATTTTAAATATACCCATTACAGTAATTTGTTAGGTATGTATAGAACATTGCTATTTACACATCCAGTGTTTACTCTTTAGGGATGACTCCTGAACTAACTCAGTGAGAAGTTTACAAGTAATGCAGGAAATGAGACTCCTAGAAGGAGAGATATCTTTCGCAACAGGACTGAGAAATCTTGACAAAGGTCCATACACCTCCTGGGATCCAAGTATGCATTTCTGAGACTAATATTGACATCTGAATAAAATGTCACAAAATTAAAGTTATAGCAATAACTCCATTTCTTTACTAAATCCAGAAAGACTTCAATGAGCAGGATCCACGCAGCACTAAGAGTTTTCAGGAAAAAGCATTTCAGATGTCATTTCCTGCTTGAACAGAGCTTTATGTATGGATCAGATAAGTTCTCTGAGGAGTAACTGAATGGATAGATATGCTCTGGCATTTTGCCTTTCATGGCTTTTTAAAACACATCACCCAAGTTTGCTTAGCTGCCTTTAAAAAATTGTATGTTATGTACATGTGATTGCAACATTAGGAGTACATAGACTCCAAGGGAAATAAAAGGAAAGATCTAGGTCATTGTTTGTTCAATGATATATACATCAGATACACTGGAGGACAGTTAAGCCCTGTCTGTATTTATATGGACAGCGCAACTGCTGACTCATCATTTGGGCTGACGTTCTTCTACTAAGTATCAAACTTTTTTATTGGCATCTTTTTTTTTGGAATATTGGCTATCATATCTCTACCTTTTATTGAACTAGTAAAAATGATTTCAACAGTAAGCTGTATTCTATAAATAAATAGGATCATCCCATTTATTTTTAGATAATGTAGCAATAAGATTCTCTTCTAAAAACATAGCATTAATATAGATGTTTTTACAATAAATCATATGATGTTTTGGCCTCATTCAAATTTGGCAAATGACTAATTTCCTTAGAGGGAAGATCTATACATGATTTCTTGAAAAAAATAAAAAGAATGCTTTCAAAAATACTGCACAGGATGTTTCTATGTTGGCAGTTGTCAAGTATATTATTTTCCCCAAATGCCCCTAAAAAGTCATTTTTATTATTACTAAGTATTTCTGAACATCAGTAGCATTTTCAGGCTAGATGTCCATATCAGAAAATAACCAGATAATTCAAACAAAATCCCTGTATTTGTCCTAAATGTCCCATGCAATGGATAGAAAACAGAGGGTCGAGGATTTCTTTCTTTCTTTGGCCCAAATGATGCTGATTGACTATATTGACTGCCATTTCTGTGTCAGCTTCACATTATACTGTATAGATTGGGTTTCACACGTGTTTGTCAGTAGTAGTAAAGAAGGCCCACTTATTTTTTCCCCAATTTTAATTAATTTCTGTTTTAGGCCTTTGATTTTGGCAGGAGAGTAACACTTCTTTTTAAAAGTTTCCAGAAACAATGGATTTGTAATATGAGAATTATTTCTCCTTTGGTATTTCTTAATACCAAATTGCTGCAAACACATGTCCAACATAGTATCCCAAGATAGAGGATTGAGGCAGGCTGGAAAATTTTGCACATTTCTCTGCAAAACTGTAAAAAACCAAAACAACACTGAAAAATGGTCCATTGGCATCAAAGCTAATGTTTCACATAACTAAACACTCACGATGAGCTTTTGAAAGGGCTTGAGTCATGCACACACATTCAAAGGAGGAGCTTGTAGGTCATTTGGAGTTGAGTACTGGCAGTGTGTAAATGCTCCTGATAGAACATGCTGGACTCACCAGTCCTCTCTATCTCTCTATTGAAAATAAACCCAATTTGAGTATCTCCATTAGCATCTCTCTTTTCCAACACTTCAGTATTCAAATGTGCATTGGTTACTAAAATAAGTCCTCTAAAGGAAAATTGATGCTCGATATAAAACAATCATGTCACCTTTAAATGTGGAAAAATACTCTACAGAAAAATAAGTAGAAAAGTAATTTCTGATTAATGTGTGACTTTATCTTTATAAAAAAAAATCATGATGATTAATTAGTGTGCTTGGAATGGCCCCTGCGGACATCACAATGATACATTACAATCACAGTTCATATCACAACACTATCGTCACAATGTAATGAAATCCAAGTCAAAAAATATTAATTTACAAACTGTACATTTGGCATCTATTTCTGGGTTTTTTTCAATGTTTGCTTAAAAAACAAACAACAAAAGCAACAAAATAGTGCAAGATTACAGTGCATTAACACAGCATAGCATAAATATCACAATCATTTTGAGGATGGAAATTTTTTTTAAGTTTACTCATTGGCTAGATGGGTTCTTAAGGTTTTGTTTTTTTGGTGAGTTGGACCCTCTTGGCAGGTTGGTGAAGTCTATAGAACTCTTCTCAGAATGTTTTTAACTGCATAAAATAAAATACATAGAATCATAAAGGAAACCATTGACATATAATCATCAATTTAAATCAATAAAATATAATTATCAACTAAAACAAACACTTGTATGAATGCCAGGGTTGGGTGATGCCTAAATGTTACACAACTTTGCCTGGCTGGAGTGTGGCTCAAGTTAGTAAGCTATATAAAAATCTTAATTCTCAGTAATAATGAGAAATAGAGATGAATGAAGTACATGGCCAATCACTAAGCCTCATGTGGCCATTAATTTTCACCTCCTATAGTATTTCTTTTGTCAAAGTTTCTTAGCTGTGGCAAAATCAATATCACAGTCTTTCTCCTTTCCTTCCCTTATGATAGAGGCCTGAGGGTTTGATGACATGGTCAAATTGTAGATAGAAAAAAAGAAAAAAAATGAGAAATGAAGGTCCCTAGTGGTCAAGAAATTAGGTAGTCAGCCCAACCCAGTGCATTTTTAAATATACTGAAATAACTAACGATAAGATTGTAAATTTAGAGCTGGGAAGGGTGTTAGAGGTCGTCAAGCCCACAGTTTCTTCTTCCTATTTTGCAATCAAATAAACTAAGGTACAGAGAGGTGACATGACTATTCCAAGATGGCAAAAAGGGCAGAGCCAGCATTTGAACATAGGTAATCTCAGATTCGTCTCTTTCTACTGTATCAATCTTGATCTCATTTTTAAAATTCTATTTCTCCTTCCCTCCACTCCTAACATATGAATTCATTTTGCAAATGAACATAGCAAACAGAGACATAACTATGAACTCAGAATTATTTACTTATTTGGAAATATTTGCTTATCCCTGAACAATTTAAATCAAGTGGTCTTTCTACTGGTAACTGCCAAAGCAGACTGGGATATGCACCATGGAATCTGCTATAGTCCCTATGGCAGAGGAATGATTGAGTTTTATGACATTAGCTTGGGAAAGGCCATTAGAGATCATTTGGTGCAATTCTATAATTTTGCAAATGAGGAAACTGAGGACCAGAGAATCTAAATGCCCAGAGAACCTATGCCCAAAGTCATATAGGGAGTTAACATCAATAGATAAACAAAACAAAAACAGGTATTTTCACTCTTGTGCAGTTCTTAAAAAAAAAAACAAAAAAACTGAAGTGTGATTAGAATTAGTAGCAATTTTATGACATGAGTTCAGAAAGAGGGATATAATCGTGACAAGCTTTTGTTTCTTCACTTTTTCACACAAGGCTAGACTGATCCTTTTCTCTCAATTAAGTTTTGATTGAGCTACTAGTATACAATGAGTAGCAGGATATCCAATGTGAGAAAATTCAGGGCCAATCTAGTTCTTAAAAAAATATACAAGAACTTAGGAGTTTCATCCACTGTCTTGAGAAAAATACAGTCACACTGACAAAATATGAATTGATCTTTGAATGCATTAGTTAGAATGTTACAGAATATGAGTGCCAGAAGGAATGTTAGGTATCAACTACTCTATTTTGCAGATGAAGTCAGTAAGTCTCACAGAGGTTAAGTAACTTGGTCAAATGAACATACAGACAGATAGGGACCTTGTTGGACCAAAGCCAGTCTCTTGACTTCTAGTCCAATGAGATTTCCACCATTCCTCTCTGCTATTTGGTTTTTCCTCATATATTTTTTTTAATGACAACTCTAGCCCTGAATTTATCCACCTTTTACTTTCTAAAAAAAAAAAAAAAAATCTCTTACCCAGAGATGTCTGGAGCTAGAATTAACTCATGACTCATTTCAGTGATTCAGATTCATCTCAAGAATAACATATAAATATTTTCTGACTGGGGTATGACCCAACAACATGCTTATTATTTTTTTTAGACATTTATTGAAAAGCCTTATACAGAATAGAGAAATACCATTTTTATTTCAGTGAATTGGCACAAATGTTGATATATACAACTCTTTCCATAAACAAAACTTTATGAAATATTAGTACTTGTGAAAGATGCCACAAGATAGAAGACTCTAGAGACAGAAATCTTTTAGTCCAGAAATAAAACCTGAGTATTTTTTTTCTACCTCCCATATATGCCCATGGAAGATAACTTCAAGAGCTCACTTTGATATACTGAAGAATAATTCTGATTTGAAATGTTTTCTTATCTAAATAATATTACTTGGTCTCAAACACTTTGGTTCTTGTCTTTAAGTGAATTCTTTCATGGATGCTACTTATCACAATATTTGAGATACATAAATCTCTTCTCTTTTTACACTCTTTTTACACTCAACTAATCAGATATTTTGGACTTACTCAAGGGCTCTTAAAGTGAAAAACCAAAATAGCAAAGTCCTCTTCATCTCATTATAGGACATGGAAGCCACTTTCCCCTCTCTAAATGATAGTAATCTCTACTTTGGCAATCTCTCGTTAGAAGAGGAGGCTATCTTCTATGATTGTCTTATCTACAGCACTGATGATGGCTAATGAGGCCAATATGAGCTTGAGCACCTCTGAGGTAGCTTGAGCACATATTTCCCAGTGTAATGAGCAATCCAGGGTGTTAATTCAGTCTTCAGCAACAATTTCTGCAGTCACTTTTCTTAGTGAAAATAGAATACCATCATGTGTACAAGAAGTTTCCACATACATATTACCTTCTTGTACCTATCACCTTTAAAGAAATTCAGTATGACAACTGGGTCTTGTCCAGAGTGCTTTTACAAGAAACACTTGGACACAGTGAATATTCACAAAGAGTATAGTGCCTATTTTGGTCTCCTATGAACTCAGGGAAAAAAAAAACCAATCAATTTTAGAACAATTTTCTGACATTTTGACTGAAACAATGAATGTTTATTTCCAGGAGATTTTTTTTTAAGGTGTACTATCACTGTCATTTAGTATTTCTAGGGTCATTCCTTCCCCTCCACCATACACATTTATCTATTTCCTCATGGCATCTATTGCATCTTCTTTGCTATAATACTACCTTTTAAAAAATTATCTTATTTTTGTAGTAGATTATCAGTATTAATATTTATTATGTTATTTAAGATTAAAGTGATATTAATAAAAACTTGCTGATAACCATGTCACTTTTGTAACCTAATTAAACCTATCCCAAATACACTGGAATTTTACATCATTCTTCAGATGTCAAAGCACTATCACTATTTTTTTCTTTAACTCTATGGAAAGAAGTTTTCAGACCAATTTATAAATGGCTTGCTTAGAGTCAAGAAGTTAATCTGATTTTTCATTACATATGGAAGAAAAATGATGCTTATCTATTTTTAACTGGTGATCCTTGAGTCAACAGGTTATTCTGATTTTCTATGTCATATATACCTTCTTCCTAAATGATTTAGGAAACAATGTTCAGTGATGTCACCCAAAAGGAATTTAATAGCATTATCTATATACACATGCTATTTTATTTATCTATGAAATACAAAAGTCATCAATATATGTCTACAAATGCTATGTTTATTCCTTTCTTCCAAAGACAATTCCCTTGATTTGTTAATCTTCCTCAAGCTGTCATTTATTATCTAAGAAAAATTTTAGAGAAATATGAGTATCCAGTTAACTTTTAATTATCTATATACATGAGTTTAATTAAAGTAGATTCTCAAAACAAAACAAAATAAAAACATTTATCAGGCATTCTTTACCATGAAGAAAAATCCATCATATATAACCCATGTGTATTTCACATAGTGGTACATCACAAAAATGGAGATGGAAGGTATCAGAGGTCATCTAGACTAGCTTCTCAATTTTTTAGGTATAAAAACTCAGTTTTAAAGGGGAGAAATAATTTACCTCTAAGGTTATCCAACTATTTAAGAGACAAGCCAGTATAAGCACCCAGCTCAAAGCTCTCTCTGCAACTTTAGGTGACACTTTTATGACTATTCATAAAATCCTACATTGAGAAGTGCATTTACAAGGTTTTAGAATTGAAAAGAACTTGTAGATGAGGAAACTGATTCAAAGGTGAAATAACTTGCCTTCAGTAATACAACTTCAGTCGACTCACTCTGAGGCTTCAAGTTACCCAGTAGGAATGATGATGATGGTGATGATGGCAGTCATAAAATCACGTGTAACTTCATAGTATCTTATCTATAGTTTGTTTATCTGTAAAATCCCTAATAAAATGCTTTATTAATTACTGAGTCAGAAGACATCTAGGAAAGTGCCTAAAGCTATGTATGATAACAAAATGTCTAAACAAAAGTCTCCTTGGAAATACTGAATACTTATTTCTATGACTACATGAACATAGCAGACAAAGTATATATAATTGAGGCAAGTAAGAAGGGACATGCCTTTCTGATGTGTGCAGTTTATATGATAATAGAGACTTAGACCTGGCAGGGATTGTAGTGACCATCTTGTCCAACCTCCTGATTTTGCAGATGGAAAAACTGAGAAACAAAGAAGCAAAGTGATATGACAAAGATCATTATGGATAGAATGCAGGACATGAAACCAGGAAGATATGAATTCAGTTCAGGTCTCAGATACCAGTTGTGTGACCCTAGGCAATTAATTCAACATCTGCCTCAGTTTCCTCACCTTTAAAATAGGGATAATAACTTGCCAGGGTTCTTGTTGTGTGTTCATCCTTCAATGCCAAAGAAGACCCTGCCATCAGAGAAATGATGACATGACTTGCACTTGACTTTGTTTTGAGTGAGGGAAGGCTGTGCAGGTCACCAGCCTCATTTCTCCTCCAGAGCCATCTGAATCCAGTGACCAGATATTCATGAGGATGACTGGAGATGACCCAGGATGAGGCAATTGGGGTTAAGTGACTTGCCCAAGGTCATACAGCTAGTGAGGGTCACTGAAGTGAGATCTGAACTCAGGTCCTCCTGACTCCCGCACTGGTGCTCTGTCCACTGCACCACCTAGCTGCCCCTCATTAGGATTAAATTTGTAAAGTGCTTTGCAAACCTTAAAGCGCCATGAGTGCTAGCTATTATAATTCAACTATTATTAATGGAAAAAGTAATGATATCAACCTGTTTTCTTATCATTTTTATCACATTGTTCATTAACATAGTCCTATCTTGCACAGCATTTGTATACTGCACGTTTCCAAAGTCCTTTGAATGTGGCTGATTTTACTTTGTGAAAATAGCTGTCCTGTGTTCAATAATATATAGTGAAAATATGATCCCCAGGCTCTTTTCTGGCCTTACATAGAATTTGCTCCCTCTTTGTTTTCAGAATTTCATAGTGGTAAAAATATAGTTTAAGAGATTTCCTAGTCCTTATTTCTGCCATCAAGAATAGCAAGCAGAGTTGGTGCTCTTAAAATTGGAGAGTCTACCATCCTCCCATATAAATCTATTCTATTGCTATATTATAGCTTGTGTGGGCAGTTAGGTGGTACAGTAGATAAGAGTGTCAGGCCTTGAGTCAGGAAGACTCATCTTCTTGAGTTCATATCCAGCCTCTGAAATTTAATAAGCTGTTTGACTCTGGGCAAGTCACTTAACCCTGTTTGCCTCAATTTCCTCATCTGTAAAATGAGCTACAGAAGGAAATGGCAAACCATCCCAGTATCTGCCAGGAAAACTCCGTTGGGGGTCACAAAAAACCCAGCCTGTATGATAGGGGAGTGTCTATGATTATACTCTAATCATGTGTTAGAGAACTTAAAATAATCATTCAATGTCCTAAGTAGGCAAAGTTAATACTACTTTAGTCAATCATTCTGAAGTGTTTTAGTAAAACATGAACTATCTACAAGTAAGAGTTGATCTTATCCTCCCAGGGCACTGATCCACCAAACTGATATGTAACATAGAAAATAAAATGTGAAACATTACTTACATTTAGTACATGTAGATTGGAACTGTGACATTTCATTAAAAAAATTCCCTGAAGAAATGAGAACTCATTCTTCCTTCCTGACACAAAGGAGTATCCTGTAGGCTATTTTATTATTTAAAATCATACAAAATGTTAAGCATTTTACATCTTACTGAAATTTCATTGTGAAAGTTCAGTGGATCTCAGAGATAGGCTCTAAACTGAAACTGTCTCATTAGAAAAGAGATGAAACATAATTTCTCAATCATCAAGCAATTTTAAGTTCCCTTCTCAGTACCTCTTCTTAATATCTTGTTAGAAGTTTGAAAAATGGCAGTCAAACAGCTCTTCCTACCTAACATAATTTTCTGATCTCCTACAAAACTTTTGCAAGGACCTGAGATGCAGAGTGAGGCCTGCAGAGGCTGAAAGTCAAAGAAATAAATGCCTGAACATTGCAATAACTCCGATATTCCCCACCACTTGAGCTAGCTCTTAAAGTGCCATGGGTCTTCCAAGGCTCTGCAACAGATGATATTATCCAATACTCTGTTTTAACATTGGCATTTTCATAGCAAAGATCAGTGTTTTAGGTTTACATTGGTCTTCCCTTCCAATTTTGTTTTTGGCAGCTTAAACCTGAGCCTGTCAAATTTATGACTATTATGGGTTCTTTTTGTATTACAGTACTGTTGGTTTCAGAAAATTGAAGTATCCTATCATTTTTATGACCTTAGAATAAATAAGATTTAAAGAAACATCAGAACACCAGAGATGGCAGCTTCCATAACATTTTGGAAAAAGAACACTAAAATTCTGTGGTCTATACAATCTTTATATTCATAAAACATCTACAACTTTTAGAATATCATTTAAAAATTAACAGCAACCAATGCCAAAAAATCAACATACCCTTCACAAGTAGGTGTAATATTAAAGGAATTTTAAACAGGCATTATTCCAGTTATTTGAGCCTGAATGCCCTCCTTTGTCTTTATGTTTCCCTTAATATGTATTGGTAGCACATTTAAACAAACAAATAGCATTTCCTAAAATATCCAGAAGGACAACAAACACATTTTAGATTTAGTATTTTTTCTCAGAAAAGTCAAAGTGTGTCTACATGGAGGATTTCATTTGACTAGGGCCTACTAGTATCAATAAAATCTTTTCTTCATTTGTAGAAACTGAGGCACAGCTGCACAACCAAGGCAGCATGGTTTACCAGAAGGATTCAGGAAATCTGAGTTCTAGCTTGACTTAGCCATTTCTGAGCTATATGAGTGTGGGCAAATGACAACTTCCCTGAGACTCAGTTTTCTCTTCTTTAAAATGAGATGATTTTATTTTTATCTTAAAATTATTTTAACATAAAAGATGGTCTCTAAGGTCCTTTCCATTTATAAAAGTCAATAATTTCAAGAAAGAACAGAAATTAGTCCCTTTTCTTTATTAGGAACTAGAAAATCAATGTTTCTAGACTGTGGCTATGTGATTCTGCTGGAGAAAAGAGTCAATGTGAAGAAAGGATTTTGGTCCTGGTTATGTCACCATCATAAACACAGCCATAGAGGGTAACTTGCCCCAAATCAGACAGTTAGGAGCACATAACTAGAATCTAGTTAATCCTCTTGATCTCCAGAATGCTCCACCCCACTCTATATTTATAAGGATACCATCAGTCAGCACAGATTAAAGGATATGATGTCCAGTTTTTTCCCCCAAAAAAAGGTCAAGTTTATAGTCTCAGCCCAAGTTAGGCCTTTTTGAAAGATGTCTTAACAATCCTTCCTCTTTACATTTTAACTTTTTCTGACCTGACAAATAATGAAAACCTTAAAAAGAAATATCCAAGTTCATGTATTTTGAAATCCTGAAACAAAATAATGTGAAATTTTCTTAACTCCTATGTCTAGATAGTCACTATTATCCAAAATGAAATAGTTAGAAAATAAAGACAATAGAGATACTTAAAAAAAAAACCCAAATGCCCCCCACTGCCCAAATCATAACCACCTTTAATCTCTGTATTGTTAGGTATGTAGAATGGAGAAATATACTGTTTTCTTATTAAGATGAAAACCATTCATTTAAAATCTACTCGAATAGTATATACAAATACGTGAATTGTAACTCATGGGCTGGAAAGGACCTCAATTCATCTAGCCCCATCTGTTCCTGAGCAGACTCAACATCCACGACCAAAAGTCATCCAGCTTTTACTTTGAAGACCTCTAGTGACAGAGAACTCAGAATTTCCAGAGGCAATCCCATTTGTATTTTTGGACTGATGGAAGGAAAGCATTGCAGAGCCTTCCAGTTACACATTTCTTTGGTTCCTTCCCTACAGTCATCCTCCCTTACTTGCTTCTGCTCTCTTTCTCTCCCCTTACTTACAAGATGTTGTACTCAAAGATGATGTACCATGTCAAGTGATCACATATGACTCCTGTTTCTCAGGAGTCTCTGTAGTTCTGTAAAGCACTTAGGAACTATGGCCACAAATATGACATACAGAAGGAATACTTGAATGAAACATGGAAGAATTTTGCTCAAGTACTTCAGCCTATTCACAATAAAGATAATGCCCATTCAAATAATTTACTTATATTGATGCACATCTTTAAATTTATTCAGATGTTATTCACATATGCTCTTATAGCAAAAATATATTGGTTTGTATGTAAAAGTTTTTTTTACATTAAGATAACATTTATAACTATTATTGGCATGTCCTTTGTACACTTTTCTTTTCCTTCTGGGAGGAAAGTCATCTTTTTTTGTTGTAATTGTTTTACCAATGTTGAAACAGTCTGGTATTTCATTTAAAAATTATTAAAATGCTATTTGTGGACCACAAAAATGTGAGTGAATAGGTTTTTCATAGTACTCCAAAATCTTATCTGCAGATCACGAGTAAAAATATACAGTTGCAAGTTATCATAATGAAAGAAATGGTAGGTCAGTTGACTTTCTGGATAACACATTAATAATCTATTAGAATTTGTTCTTTCCCCCTTTTTAATACTTTAATAACTCTGTCTTCACAAACATAGTATGCAGATAAGATGAAAAGAAAGGCAACTATGCCCTTTGTTAAACTTGGGAATATAAGAACATTAATTTTATCAATTGTGACACACTCCTTCCTTGTTACATTGTGGGAAATTTAAACTACAGAGGAAAGAATTAAATGGAAATCCTCCATGATGCTATAATCTGGGTTTTCATTTTCCAAATAGATTAAAGCAGCTGATCAATGAAGAACCAACAATCAAATAACAAATTTACATTTCTGACAACCTAATCCAAATGTGGAAGGAAAAAACCCAACATTGATTAAAAATGATAGTAAACAATAAATTATGTTTCAGTGAAGATAATTAGCTATATACAGTATAATTTAAAATCGAGTGCTGAAGACTGCTGATGTTGATCTCTTAAACTCTGACAAAATATAAATAAGGTACCCAAGAGAGGATGGTTGAGTCAGTTGTGGCACAGAACACAGACTGATGTCTCTCCTTTTATTATCACAGCTTGAAACAGATGCCATCAGAATCTTCTACTAAGTGTGCAAGAGATGGCAAATGTTAATTCCAAAACCATTTTTCTAGATTGCCAACAGACTTGTACTCTTGGTGCCTCTTCACATGGTCGCAAGCAGAGCAAGCATGTGTCTCCCAGAACCGTGGGAGATTCACTGTGAAGCTCTTCCTCCAGTTAAAGTAACTGAGGTATAACTTATCGTTTTTGTCTAGCTCCTTAAGATATTTGGCTAGCTCACTGGCAGAACTGTAATCTTCCACATGAATGAAAGAGTCCCCTGGGATAAAATTCTCATAGTTTTCCCTAGATGGACCTAGCACAACAGGTACTGTACCAGCCAGAAAAGCATTGTAGAGTTTCTCAGTGATGTAATCTTTGTGGATTGAGTTTTCAAAGGAAAGGTAAAATTTACAAGCAGATATAGTGGGAATCAAACTTTTATCATTCACATACTCTCCAAATGCTTGTCCATAGGTATGAATTTCAATGCTTTTACTCAGCTCACTGTAGTATTTGACTCTTGCATGTTCAGGATTCCAGTTACTGACAACCCAGCACACCAGCTTCTTTTTGCTTGGTACTTCAAACACAAAGGAGTTTGTGCTTACTGTCATGAAGCCGTAAGGCACTTGTATATCTGAGTCACGGCGATAAGTCAGAGTTAGATTGAAGAGGTGTTCAATGCCGCTCTTCTGGGGTGTGTGAGTAGGAGATTCCAGGTTCATCCAAATCCATTTCTGGAATGGTGGCCTTGCTTGCTGGGGTAAATTGGTGAGATCCCAACTAATGTCTCGATGGTGAATCAGAACTGCATGGGATTTGTTGTAAAGGGCTCGGTCGGTGGTAAGACGACACCCATGGATGTTAAACATTGCTTGACAGGATGAAAGGTCAAATGTCTGCCCAAAAGGCCATACCCAAATCAATATGATGGTTTCATTCAAATCATCAGTTTTGCTGGAAAAGAAATTTTTCATTTTCAGAACAGAGCTGGTTGACTCTATGGGACCAAGGATCCAGCTGTTGGTGGGCTTGATGTATATGAGCAGGCATGCCATGAAACAACCCAGGATAATGCAAGTGATTAAAAATGGGCGGAAAATTCCTTTGGATGTCGATGTCATAATTTTTTCTGTGAAAGAGACAGAGAGAAAGGAAAGAAAAGTAAAAATTCAGATCAATGAATTATGATTATGTATCCTCAAAATGTACTTGATTAAAAAAACAACTCCTTTCTTATTGTCATCAAACCTTATAGAACAAGGGTTCTTTGAGTCTACAGATCCCCAAGGAGTCCAAGGATAGATTTCAGGGGGTCCACCATGAACATGGATGGGGAAAAAATACATGTTTGTTTTCACTAACCTCTAAAATTTAGTATTTCTTTCCCTTATGAATGTAGGCAACAAAACATTATTCTCAGAAGGGTTTTACCAGATTGAAAGAGATCTGTGACTAAAAAAGTTATGAACTTAGGATATGAACTATTAACCAATAAGTTATCCCTAGCCCTACTTTTGGCAAGAAAATGTTTTTCCAATAAGTCTTCACGAACTCAGTTCAGAGTCAGAATCTAATATCTCTCCTAGTTTTATTTCAAGCCCAAACTCAGTATATTTCAGTGATCTCTTTAGACAAGTATGGTAACTAGGGCAAATTCAATCTGGGGTGGTCGTGATGGATAACATGGGCATCATAGATTTAGGGTTGTAAAACACCTTGGCGGTGGGCAAGTGGGAGAGTCAGGGTTTGAAGGCCCTCTGAGTTCAAGTATAATTGGTTATCTTTGTAATCCTATATATTTCATTTTATTCATTTTGATGAATTATTCCTTGAGATGGTCCATAGACTTCACCAGACTAATAAAAGAGTCCATGACACAAAAGGTTACATTTTCTAGGTATAGTCCAGGACATCCTATGTCTGTGACAAATACCTTTGACCCCTAGGAAGGAGATGAGGTGACAAGAACAGCATAAGGAGAATGGAGTCCCCAGGATATTACACACACACACACACACACACACACACACATGTGCCTACACCAAAAACGGTAATGGAACTTTAGTGCACTAAGAATTTCTTCAAAGTTCCTCTTGGTCTTCTGTGCTATTTAGGACTGGAGAGTTAAGACCTAATCCTGGGTTATTTGAAATCAGTGACTTGGGATTCAATAGTTCACAAGGTAATCCATTCCTAAAATCCTCTATTTAAACTCATCTCCCCAATTTTAAGTCATTCCCCCATGAGCTTCTTTTACACAGTTGTCAAATGGGTCTTCCTAAAGCACAGATCTGAAAATATCTTCATCCCACTATAAAATCTCCGATGACCTGCTATTGCCTCTAATATAAGATAGAAGTGCCAGGATGGATGGATCAAAAGCTGGGATTAAGGCTGCTGGGAAAAATATAAACAGATATGCAGATAATATCAATGTAATGACAGAGAGTAAAGAAGAATTAAGAAATCTCTTGTTGAGGGTAAGAGAGGAGAGTAAAATGCTGGTTTGAAGCTTTAACATAAAAAAAAAAAACCTAAGATCTTGGCAACTGGTTCCATTACTTCCTGAAAAACAGAGGGAGAAGAAATGGAAGCAGTGTCAGATTTTACATTTTTCGAGTCAAAAATCATTGCTGAAGGCAACTGCAGCCATGAAATTAAAAGATGCTCCTTAATAGGAAAGAATATCTGGACCACCTACTAAAAAAGCAGAGACCTTTTGAAAAAGGTCCAAATAATCAAAGCTATGGTTTTTCTAATAATACGTGGTGAAGAGTTGGACTTTTTATAAAGAAAGCTGACTCATGCAGAATCACCATTTTGACATTGTGGTACTTGAGAAGACTGTTGAGGGTCTGTTGGACAGCAAGGAGATCAAATAAGTCAATACTCAAAGAAATTCATTTAAACTACTGGGCAGGCAGGTGGCACAGTGGATAGCATGCTGGCCTGAAGTTAAGAAAGGATCATCTTCCTGAGTTCAAATCTAGCCTCAGACACGAGATATGTCACTTAATCCTGCTTGTCTCTTATCTCATCTGTAAAATAAATTAGAGAAAGAAATAGAGAAATTAGTAATATAAATTGGAGAAAGAAATAAATTAGTAAAGTAAATTAGAGAAGGAAATGTAAAACTGCTATAGTATTTTTGCCAAGAAAAACCTAAATGGGGTCACAAAGACTCTGGCATGGCTGAAATGAATGAACAGCAACATTCACTGGACCTTAAATACTTTGACTACATAATGAGAAGATAGGACTCATTGGAAAAGACTGATGTTGGGAAAGATTGATAGCAAAAAGAGAAGGACAGCAGAGGATAAGATGGATAAAATTCATGTTGGACGGACCTTAAGAGACAGTGGAACATAAAAGGGCCTGGTCTGCTATGAAAGTTGGACGTGACCGAACAACCATGAAACCATTCTAGTCATTTTATGCTACTCCCTTTCACACATTCTAACAGGCTTGCTATTTGGGCCCTGTACATGTCATTCCTCCAGCTTCTACTCTTTTGAATAAGCAGTGGCCCTTGCTTAAGCTTAGCTTAACAGAACTCTCTAGCATCTTTCAAAGAGGTACTCAATGCTCACTGCTTTCATGAGTTTTTCCCTCATCCATCAGGTATCAACATTTCTTCTTAGAAATTACTTTGTATGGATCATAGGATCATAGATTTAGTGATAGAAAGCATCTTATTAACTATAGAATTCAACCTTCTCATTTTACAGATGAGGAAACTGAGGCACAGAGAGCTTAAGAGATTTGCCTAGTCTTGTGTTGCATCCCCACTGCCATTTCATATTCTATAGAAGCTAAACTTTCTTGAAGGCAGAGATTGATTGATTAATATTTGGTTTTTGCATCCCAATGTCTATCATAGTACTTACAGGTGCTTAAGAATTATTTGTTGAATTGAATATACTAGCAGGTATACCAAGATCCTTTTGGTTCAACAGGCTAATCAGGTCTTCCAGTGATGGGTTCTGGGCCTAAAGTCTTTCTAGCTTGGTAGAACTTCAACTCTGCTGACTTAGCTTTAAGACATCTAAATCAGATGAGTCATCATACACGCCCCCCCCCCAATATTTAATATATCTATCTATCCTCATACCTTAGTAGATGAACTTACAATAATATAAATATGGTCATTTTGAATAAGATCAAAGCAGTTTATTTTGAATATCCCCCCCACACACACATACTCCTACGTTGGCTCCCTCAGTCATTCCAGGTTCTTTCCTCTCCTTCCTATTCAATATCGAGTCTTATCTGTCCCACATGCTACTTTTTTTCCTTATATAGCAACCAGATAGAAAAGTGGAAGGAAGGAAAGAAAGAAGGAAAGAAGGAAGGGTCATTAATCAAACACTTGAGATGTGCCAGGGGAACGCTGAAAGAAGGAAAGAAGGAAGGGTCATTAACCAAACACTTGAGATGTGCCAGGGGAAACGCTGGGAATACAAACACAAGCAAAAGGAATGATAGCCCTAACCTCATGCATCCTACATTCTAATATTAAGGAAACTGAGAAGACAGAGAAGGGGGAAGAGGAGCTGGAAAGGGAAGGTATAAAACTCCAGAACTTTAGGAGATGAAGCAGCAACAGAAAGTGAGCGTGGGTGGCTTGGGTACCACTCCAATGGAGATTCTGGTCAAGAACTCAGCAATCAGAGGAGGTACATATAAGATAACTACACAGTAGATGCAAGGTAATCCCACAGAGGAAAATCCTAACCACTGAAAAGACTGGAAAAGATTTCCTACATCAGACAGAATTTGAGTTGAATCTTGAAGCCAGGAAAACCAAGAGGCTGATGAACTGAATCTTCTACATGAGGGGTTCAGATAAATGCCATCTGAGGTTCCTTTCACATAGAATATAGAGAATTCAAACCAATTTACTTAGTTTACTACAATGGGGAAAGCACTGTACTTGGGAGTCAACTCTTGCAATTAATATAGGATTAGGCTGGATAAAAAACAAAATAAGCAAAAACCACCAAATTAAAAAAACAAAACAAAACCAGTGTGACATGAGACTGGAAAAGTTTCCCTCATTTTTCGGAGACAGTTTCCTTAGCTACAAAAATAGGGATAATAAATAACACTGGAACTTTTTGTTCCTGGTGTTGTGGGAAAAGAGCCCCTAGTAATTCATAGTTCCTTTAAAGGTTCAGCTCAAATTCTACTCTCTCTCCTTATTCACCCAGTAGTTTGTATATCAGTGCTCCTCCTGAACCCAATTTACTTGATATGTATTTTATTTATTTATCTGTATACAATGTCTCTCCATTCTCACCTAAAATGATGCTGCTGCTGCTGATAATGATATCTTTGCCCACAACCTACAGATTAAATGTCTGGCAAACTTTTAAATGGTCTATATAAGCTGTTATTTAGAGAATTAAACAGTAATAGAAGAGGAACAAGCATTTATGAAGTTCCAGGTACTATCCATCTGCTAAATGACTTACAAATATCTCATTTTCTGAAGAACAACTCAGAACAAATGGAGATTTAGTATACTTGCACTGTATGGTAAGATAGATTCTCAATTCTTTTCATATCTTGCTAATAGTCCCTTTGCAGAATTTTCTAGTGTTGAATAAAAGGGGAAAAAGAAGTACAGTTATCCTTTCCACATTACAGGGAATAAAGGTGAGGTGTCCTTATGATCTGGAAAATTCACATAGAATTTTCTGGCCTTCTCTTCATACCAGAGAAGCATTCTGAATTATTATGGCATTAAAAGATGGAATGTATTGATATTATAAAATACCATGCATATTTTTATGCATTTCTTAATTTCTAAACTTTTTCTGTGTTGTCTGCTGGCCTTCACTGCAACTTCCACAGAATTTCCTCCAAATTCCCATTTAATTTCATATGCCAACCCATGGTATATCAAAATCATGATGGAGAAAGTTGAGATGTGGAAAGGATAACTGTAGATCTTTAGGAAGGCAATTATATGGGGAGGGGGAGAAGAGTGAGATGAATTCTTCTTCAGACTTTATTGTAGACAACTTCCCAAAAAGGAATAGGTAAGACCTTATTCTAATACTATATCTAGGAAAAAACAAATCAGTATATTTTTTTAAAAAAACCCTACTTTATTGTAACATCATATTAAGTAGGTGGGAATTTGACCGTTTAATCAGATAAATAGCCAAAGGACCAGAAATGAATGACTGGAAATAAAGTTGGAAAGGGGTGAGAAGTCCAATTGGCTTCCACAATTAACAGCCCATTCTGTCTTATTTATTTCTGTCAGGATACTAGTAGGCTGTTTGAGCAAAGCCCCAGATATTTGAAATTAAAATGTAAGAAAACTCAGTTGTTTCTAGCCCATACTTTAAAGGAAAAGCAACTCCATTTGGGAGATTCCTAAGAGAAAGCAGAGCACCACAACTTGGAAAAGCATATGTCTTTGGAAAAGCAGAGGCGCAGCAACAAGTTAAGGAGATCTTTTCTAAGTCCATGAATATTATATAGTTTGCAAGTTTCACCTCCTCTAAGTTATTGCGATTCATATTTACTACTGGACAAAATTCACATTATGAACATGATATTAGTCAAAATGTTTACTTTTGACTTTTATACCTATGATTGATATGACTTTGAAAAAGATCTTTTCACTGTCTGTAGTGGAAAAAGGGAAAAGATTGTATGATTTAAATTGAATTCAATCAAAGCCCATTAAAATATTTCCCAAATCACATACTGTGGGTTAAATGAATTTTCTTTAATGCTTAATGACTATTTCTGTTTGCTCTACTGCTGACCTTCTGTTTTCTACCTTAAAGGAACTTTTTGGGGTTCAGTAAAATAGATGACAATTTTCAAATATAGATAAATCTCAGGACCAATAATTCATCATTAAAAATTCCCAAAATACAGAAAGGAAAATACTGTGAACAAATAAAAAACAGAAACATTTTAGCCACGCACAATCCTTGAGACAAAATGTTAAAAAAAAAAAGTTTCAAATATACCATGATTGGAGAATTCATCTTTGCTTTCTATAATTGGGTCCCTAGAATGCACTGATAGATATCAGGAAAGAAAAACGCAAAGGACAACCTGTCAATACATTAAAAGCCTATTCTTTTTTTGAGGGGCTACATGATATACAAATGGAAAGCCTCACCACTGCTTGATTTTTTTTTTTTTGTCTACTGTTAACTATAAGTCCCTTTGAAGTCTACCAGACTTGGAAACTAGATCACTATTGGCCAGTTTCCTGACTGAGCCTTATGGTTTAATTTTCTAAAATCAGAGAATTGAAAGCATTAACATTAATAAATGTTAATATTTTCCTTAATTCCTTAATGTTTTATAGGAGTATAGCTCTACATTTCATTTTAATTTTCTAGACTGAAATTATCTCTACCTTGAGACCCTAAGCGAAAAAATCACTTCCTTAGATTTCCTTAGGAATTTCTTAGGTTCTAGAAATCAAGTAGTCTACTCCATGTCACACAGATGAGGAAAGAGTTTCATAGAGGTGCAATGACTTGCTCAGATTCACTCTAATAGCAATTAAGACACAAAGTCCAAGTCCTCTGGCTTCCTTCCTAGGCTTCTCTGAGGACTTCTCTATCTTCTTCCTCCTTTTCATTACTTTCTTCAAATGCCTTCCTCACTAATCCCAGGAAAGGTTTTTAGCCTTATCCACATCTGAGTTCAAAGAGGCACCAATTCATCTCATGAGCAAGAAACTCTTTGGAATATCATCACCATCTTAAGCACCAGAAAATCATGATGGTGAGTTAGGTCCATAGTTAGAAATAGAAAGGACCCCCAAAAGGCCATTTTGCTCATTCCCTTCATTGTACAAATAAGGAAACTGAGGTTCATGGGGATTAAGTAACTTGACCCTTAGAACCCTTATCATTCTAAAGGAAGGTCTTAACTATTGGATCTACAATTTTTATCAAGTCTAATTCATTTCATGAGTACCTCTGGGTAGTCCTGAGAGTGTTCTCCTACATAAATTGCTACATTTTCTCTTAATCTTCTGAGTCTTATTTCACCTTTCCGTTGTAGGATGACATCTCCTTGGTTCTGACACAGCTCAAATGCCCTCTTCTTTGCTTTCTCTCAGGTCCAAAACTGTACAAATTGCCTTTGGTCTGTGATCTCTCCCTTCGCCTGCTTTGCAAACTCCAAAGCTCCTTTCTTTGGAAAGATTGAATATTCACACTTTGAACTCACTTTTCAGCTCCGCGACTTGATCTACTTCTTTCCCATTTATCTTCCCTGTTGCTCTCTCTCTTCTCTTTGCACTCACTCTGAAGCACCCAATCTCTACAGCTCTCTATTCACCTCAGTGGTTTTATTTACCTGCCTCTCCTGTGCTTAAAGCAATCAGATCTGGCACCAGGCCCTAAGTAATCTGGTCCTACCACACAAAGACAATGTGACTGTAGCTGATGCAAGGTACGGATGAAATGTTTCCTTACGGTGATTTTTCAGCACCTACTTTCTGACTTTCAGGTAGTCATCCATGAGCATTACTTTAACACACAAAAAGTTATGGCCTTTGTTGTCACAGCCTTTTCATACTGGAGTCAGCCAGGAAGGCACTGCATCTTTGCAATGTACCTGGGAGGTCATGGAAGAGAGGACGGTTTTCTCTCTCATCTCAAGGGAGTACAAGTGATTTATACGTCCAAAAATAAAGAGATTAAAACTGCCCTGAAGTCAACAGAAGTAACAATGAAGGCCCCAGGGAATTTTGTCTTCTATCTCCCATGACTAGGCAGATATAATCTTTCAGGAGGTCCTTTGTTGGATAAATTCAAAGTTTTTTAAAACAGGTCTACCTTATTTGAAATTCATACTTTCAGGTTGGATTCCTTTCAACTGCATTAGCAAAAGCTGCACCCTATGAAGCACACCTGACTGGTTAGGGCATCTCCTCCATCCATCCATCTTCATTTATCGTGATGATTTCTGCTACAATTAACTCATCATCAAGATTTATTATCACAGGCAGCTTGTGTTAGTTAGACTGGTCTGTTCCTTGTCTCAGTCACCTTATTGGCAATCCCGGTTCTTTTTCTTTTACAGTATTCCCCTGTATCTGGAATTTCTCTTCTATTTTCCATGAACAGAACAGGCTCTTCTCTTCTCTCTAATCTCCATAACAACTCCAGTTATTACTGAACTTCCTCTCTTTTGAATTGTCTGCACTTTGCAATTTAATGCCTAATTCCTGTATATACTACCTTGTATTTCTTAATCATAGAATTTCAAGAATCAAAGGGAGCTAAGAGTTCATCTGTCCCAACCCATGCTCTAATACACCTGAATCTGTGATCACACCAGTTTAGTAGATCCAAAATCATACCTCATCTGTATGTACCCCTCCTGTGTGATTTTATCTCTGTCATCCTATAAATTTTCATTGGAGGGTCTACCAAATGTCTTGGAGGTGCTCATTGTTTGCTCCAATATGATAAGTGAAGCACTCTCTTGGCCATGTCATTACTCACTGTCCAATTCCTGTTCATCTTTGGAGTTCCTTTTATTATATGCTTACATTATTATTGATTACATGTTGCATCCTGCTTCCAAGCAGTCCCCCATTGTTCTCTATGTCAAACTTATTTTTTTGTTTTTCAAAAGCACTTGTGGTCCATGTTTCAGACCCATGAAACAAACACGTTCCAATTCACTCCTGTTCAGAACAAAATATTTCCAGTACAACATACATGGGAAAATTTCTTTTTTTTAATTAATTTTTTATTTTGCATTTTTTTAACACAGTTTATAATAGATAAAACAATTCAAACTTTTGGTCAGGTGATACTCCTTTTTAAAGCATTTACAACATGGACCACAAAATAATTTTTTTTTAAACATTAACCAGCTGAGACACAAATAGTGTTTACATTGCTAACTTCACAAGCCCTTGACCTAATTGTCTCCACAGTATTGTTAAGAATTAAAGGACCCTAACTTATTGTTGGTGTCCTATGCCTAATAGCTTAATTTTAGACAACCTTGGATGTTCCCCTACCAATAATCTATAATTGAATAGATGTGGTATTAAGCTTGCAAACCTTCTGACTATAGGAAATTGCCACCGAGAGTAGAGACATTGTAGGGATACAGTATCTCCCCGACTTCATGTCCGTTTCAGGCAGGATTAGATTATCCACTTGCATTCAGTCAGGCTTAAGGTCTGCCAGGTGTCATTGGGGAAACTGAGTCAGGAGAATCCTACCTCAAACCAGGCAGAACAGCCGCTCTCCCACCCTATGGGAAAATTTCTTTTGAAAATCTGCACTCAAGGGGACCCACTTCCTCTGAAGAAAGTTTGTTCAATTTCAGAAATGCTCTAAAGATTGGGAAGATTGTCTTTATATCAAGACCCAATTCAATTCTTAGCACCTCTCATCTACTGCTTTTTAAATTGTTCCTCGGGGCTGAAGAATAATTCTCGTACCACTTCCTTGGGACATGTCGTCTTTCATCTATTTAAACACTGATACTGCCTTCTCCACACTAAATGAAATTATTCTCTAATTACGGCACCTGGTTCCCTCAAAAAGCAAAACAAAACAAAGGTCATAGACTTGAAGTCTTTAAGAAGCTTTATCTGAGCTGTCTATCATCCACAGCTCTAACAGAACATGGAGCACTTAACAGATACTTGTCCGTAAATTGGTAGATTAATTTAAACCTAGAAGAAAGTGCTGAATACTTTTGTCCCTACCTAAACTGATAGAATTCCTATGGGCAATAAGCCTTAATGGGGCTTCCATTAATTCATTCATTGAATGATCTTCAGCAAATGAGATATTTGTAAATCATATAGCAGATAATGCCTGGCAAATTTATAAATTTGCATTTACAAATGCTTGTTCTCTTTCTATTACGGTTTAATTCTCTAAATAACAGCTTATTTTTTTGCCCTGGATCAGATGGCTAGTAAGGTTCTAAAACTGCATTTGAAGTCCAGTTTCCCAAATTCTAGGACCAGCACCCTATCTAGTGTGCCTGGGAGTTAGTTATCAGGGCATCTCTAGTCATCCTGATCAGTATCTGGCCACTGGAGTCAGATGGCTCTGGAGGAGAAAGTGAGGCTGGTGACTTTGCACAGCCCTCCCTCACTTTAATTCAATTCACTTGCAAGTCTCAATATCATCTTTCTGATGTCATGGTCCTCTTCGTGAATGAAGGACCAACACCACTACCACCACCATCACCACCACCAACAGCTTATACTTCTATACTATTTAAAGGTTTAGCAGACACTCGACCATGCAATCTGTAGGTTCTGAGTAAAGACATCCTCATTATCATCATCACCATTATAAGTGAGAATGGGGAGACAATATATAGAGATAAGTAAATACAAAAGCATATCAAGTGAATTGGGTTCAGGAGAAGCATTAACACACCAATAACTGGGTAAATAAGGAGAGATAGTATGATCTGAGTTGAGCCTTTAAGGGAACTATGAATTACTAAGAGCACTTTTCCTCTAACACCCGAAACCAAAAGTTCCAGTGTTCTTATCCCTATTTTTGGAGCTAAGGAAATTGTCTCATAAAGAATGAGGGAAACTTTTCCAGTCTCATGTCACACTAGCTGTGTGACGGGAACAAATCATTAAGTCTCTCTAGTTTTCTCATCTGTAAAAGACAGACAGTACTTTACTTCACAGAATTGTTGTAAGAATCACATGCTATGATGTAAAGTATATAAAAGCACTTTGTGAATCGTCAAACAATTATATAAATGTTATTATTAGAATAAACCAGGTGAACAATAGTGCTAGGGGCATAGTGGATAGAGACAGGAAGACCTGAGTTCAAATCTGACCTCAGATACTTATACTAGCTATGTGACTCTGGGAAAGTTACTTAACCCTGTTTGCCTCAGTTTCCTCATCTACAAAATTAGCTAGAGAAGGAAGGGGGGCAAACCACTCCAGTATCTTTGCCAAGAAAACCCCAAATGGGGTCATTAAGAATTATACATGACTGAAACAACTGAACAAAAGTTCAGAATAATAACAAGTAAATACTTATAAAAATAGTTGAATGAAGCTCTAGTTACGATAGGAACCATCTCAGCAGTTATATCCAAGAAATGGTTTATGAAGAGCCCCTTCCTAGGGCTTTAGATGTGTGTGTGTGTGTGTGTGTGTAGGTCTTTGCAAGTAATCAGAGACCTGAGTTCAGTGTACTACCCCAAAAATCAGTGAAGTTAAGGGCATTTATGCATCTTATTCTGTGACAAGGTTCAAATCCTACCTCTTCTGCTTATTGTCTATATGATTTTGGACAAGTTCCAGCCTCTTTGGAACTTAGTTTTCTCATCTGTAAATTGAGGAGCTGGATTAGATGGCCTCTGTGGTCCTTTTCAGCTCTAGATTTATGATTTTATGTTTTTAGAATTGGAAGAGATCCAGTCCATACCTGGATATATACTGCTACCTCACAAATGGTCTTATAGCCTTGACTTGGAGACCTCCTATCTAGTAAGGGGCAATGCAATACCTCCCAAGGCAACAACCCATTCCACTGAGGCATAGTGCTAATTGTTAGAAAGTGGGCAGCTTCAATCCATTGCTTTTAGTTCTGGTTCTGCCCTCTAGGGCCAAACAAAATAAATCCATTCCCTTTTCCTTGGCTGTTTAGAGGCCACTGGACTCCTTGAATGCCACTATGAGTCATTCTGACAACTCCCAGAATCCCACACAAACCATATCTAGGAATGCTGCTCACTCTCTTCCCATTCTATACTCTTATACCTGGTCAGCTATGGTGTAGGAAGAGTAATGGATGTCTCTCTCCTTCCCTTCCCCAAAGCTAAGAAAATGGTAAAGTATGTACCTGAGGGACTCTAATTTCTGTCCTATCAATGGGAATTGAATGCAGTAGAGGGGTCACCTGGCATGGTACAGAGGTACAGGGAAAAGTCACAAAGTCACAAAGCATGTGTTTAAATCCTGACTCCACCACTTACTAGTTTTTTGACTTAGCTTTGATTTTTCTTACCAGTAAGATCGATATAACACCATTTGTATTACCTGCTTTGTAGGGTAATTGTGAAGAAAATACTTTGTAAATGGTAAAGTAAATAAGTCAATACTTGACAATCAATAATCACTTACTGTTGATAATCAGTTGTTTCAGTACTCCCTGTCCCTCTGGGACCCCATTTGGGATTTTCTTGCAAAGATACTGGAATGGTGTAAAGGCAAGCAAAGTAGAGTCTTTTGCTGTTTTTGTTTTAGTATAATCAAGTGCCTCTGATTGAATAATGTTATTAAAGAAGATCTTCCACACCTATACATGGACTTGGGAAAATTTATAGGAAGAGCCACACTCTTTGTTAATGAGGCACTGGTTCTCAAGGGTTGTGATGACCTCTGGCTCTGGAAAATGTATGAATACTTTGAGGAGAGGTTTTGCTTTGGGGCTTACTCTATGGAAGTGTTTGTTTGACCAGATGAGACTGGGCAGCCTCAAATGAGCCCCTTGGCTTTGAAAACCCAGATGTTGGTGCTTCTCTTTCTGGTAACTAGGCATGTAGGTAATGGTCAGACAGTTGGATCTGTCTCTTGATCTATGATGTATTTATTGTTTGTCAGACAGTTGGAAGTCATGTCTGTTGATTTTGATTTCTCTGCATTTTCTCTGAAGTTTAGAATGCTGACTTTTACCCTTGAACTAATTATATATATATATATATTTGATTAAACTGAGTGTTGACCTCTCAAAAGTTGCTTTCCTTTTGGAAAAGCAGATCTAAGAACCTATATAGCAGGCCTTCTTAAGTATGCTGGGATCGTTGCTATTACAGAGGCAGGGGCAGGGGGTATCCAGGTTGGGGAAAGGGAATAGTGAATCACTAAGAAATCCAAGAAATCCAAAATGAGTGTAGCCAAGTAGAAAATTAGATGTCTAAGATGTCTCTCCCTTGGGGGATGAATTCATGGTTCCATCCTCCAATCAGAGGGGCAGAGGGTACCGATGATGAGATTTCCCATTGATGACTTTGCTGGGAGCCTGGTGGAGAAGACTGAGAAGTCCAAAATGAAGCCACAGAAGCAGACAGAATTAGTAGTCATCAACTCATCCCACAGTCACTAGATCACCGACACTGTCACAACCTCCCACCCTTCACGTTGAAATTTTCCTATGCTCACTCTCACATAGGAGCTTTGGACTGATGTTTTATGGCTTTAATTGGTGAACTTCTCATATGTTTTAAGCTTTGGACAACTGAAAATTATCTGAATGCTTAAAAATAGTCAACATCATAGATTAAAGAGATCTTATATGTCATCAAGTCCAATCCTCTTATAATTTACAGATGAAGATACTGGGCCCAGAGAGACTTGCCATGAGTTAGACACCTAATAATAGGTATGTGACATAAGATTCAAACCCAAGTCTTCACAACTCCAGGTCATGTGCTCTGATAACTATATCCTGCGGCTTCTCTGTTATGTTGGGTTTGCTGCCTTAAAAGAATCATGTGGTTAAAAGTAAATAAATAACATATGAGTTAAAGGTTAATATATGGACCACCAATTTATATTGATATATTAATATTTATTAACTATATATCCTGAGCCCAACATTTCTAAAACAGAACTCATTATCTTCTTTCTCCTTCTCTTCCATATTTCTTCCCCCTTTCAAAATGTCCTGTTTCTATAGAAAGTACTACCATTCTTCCAGTTACCCAAGTTTTGCAATCCCCTTTGACTCTTCTTTCTCCTTCACTGCCCCCACCCCCTTCCTATAAGCAATCACTTGCCAAGTAATAAATTCTATCTCCACAATACAATAATATTTACCTCTCCTCTATATTCTTTTCTGGCCACTCACTAAGCCACCTCTCAGGCCAGGTCCTCAGCACCTCTGCCTGGACTGAAATCACCTACTAACCGATCTCTTTGAAGGAAAGGACTGGGCTTTATTTTTCTTTGTATCCCCTAAGTAGTACCCCTAGCACAATATCTTATACACTTCTTCGCAGTCAATCCATTCTCAGCAATTTGAATTTTATTCAGTCACTGAAAGGTTTTAAGCAGAAGAATGAAACATTAGAGCTGTACACAAGAAAGATGAATCTGACAGGGGTGTGAAGGAATGATCACAGGAATTCAAGAGCAGAGGCAGGAAGACTGCTTAGGAGGTTACTGACATGGTCTAGGTGAACCCATTCTAGGGTGTTTACAAATGGCATTGGAGAGAATGGAATACTGGAAAGTCCACTGTGGCTTGTTCTTGTTTAGAGAATAAGGAAAAGATCAGTTATATATACAGATGAATGTACAAATGTATACAATGTTAACGTGGGCTTTGTAATGACTATACTACATATCAGAATTTTCCTTCTTCACAGGAGAGCAAGACAATGGTGATACACAACCAGTCGGTCAGAAAGGGTTCAGAAGCCCCAAGCGGCTTGATATGCTAGTGATCTTTTGCTAATGAATGCTAATTAAATCTGGAGGTGACTGTAGCTTCCAGAAATCACAGAACCAGTCTTGATCAGAGCTCAAGGGCAACCTTGAGAAGAAGGTATTGACTGGAGATATTGCTGAGCACATTCTAAACATCCTGCTGTCTGACTGATGCCCACAGATTTCCTCTCCCTTAACCCACCATGCCCTGCCTGAAAATCTCTAGAAACTAATATCTTACTCTTTGCCCACCACTGCTCTTCTCCCTTGTAGGATCTTCTCTTCCCCACAAGTCTTTTCTCAGATAATAAATGCTTTTAATTGGTGTATTGAACTCTGCTTCATTTCAGGTCCTTTTACAGGCCTGGGGAATGGGGGGGGGCAGTCTTTGGTTAACAGCACTCATTTACACACATGCCAGATACACACACACATGCATGCATATATATATGCATATATATACACAACACACATACATAAACATGTATATGTTTACATGTTTCTTATTAATATTATTCCTTAGTGGTATTGTTAGTAAATTTAAAAATTATATTATCACTCATAAGTATAATCATGTTGCACTTTAAAAATAATGTTAAAGATAGGCTACTTGGCTTTATATAGCATGTTAATGTTTTGGTAGGATTACCATGGGAACATGATCTGCACCTCAGTTTTTCTGTTTTAGAGACAGTGGAAAGAGTTCTGAAGATGAACTCAGGAGAATTCTGGGTTGAATTCTCATCTCTCATACTTACTAGTTGCCCTTGCATCATAAATATTTTGTCAGTTGACCAGAGCCTATACAATATATATTGTATAGATATCCTCATCTACACAATGGAGATATCTATAATATGTGTCCCCACAGGGTAGTTTTAGGATCAAATGAAATAAGGCATGTAAGTTGCTTTGTCAGCATGCTTTGTAAACCTTAAAGCTGGATATAGGTAGCAGTGTTAAAGGAATGATATGGTGATAAGGGTTATTCAACTGCTCCTATTTCCTCTCTACTCTTTTACTTTTACCCCATGGGTTCCTGGTATAAATTCCTCTTTCATTCTGGAAAATAGGCAAGGCAACAAACATTTTTATTAAATATTTACTATGTGCCAGGCACTGTGTTAAGTAGTGTAAAATAAGTTTCAAAGGATCTGTAATTCTCTTTATCCTTTTGTTTGCTTCAAGCCCCAGCCAGAGATAGAGTTTCTGACAAACCAATCCAGTGTTAGATCCCTCTCTTTCTTCTGTCTAGGGAGGTTTTCCTCTCACTGGGTTCCTCTCAACATTCTTCACAGTAAGTACACCCCTGAACAAGGAGAAGTCAGTTTTTACCACTGTTTCTAAAAAAGTCAAAGAATCCATTGAAAATCAAGGAAAGTTCTACCTCTCCTCCTGCAGAGGAAAAGGATTAAAGCATTCTGGTTCCCAGAAAAAAAGGTGCTTGAGGAGAAAAAGGAGATAGATACAGTATTACCTCCTTGGGTTTCTGTATTCCGTGCAGTGGGAAGGGGTCAGCAACATAGCTTCCAGCTGATTATACCAAATAGCATCTTCCCGCAGTCCTGACCCTTTTCTTTATGGAGCTAGCCTTAGATTCAGCTCTCTCCCCAGCTGCACATAGCTTCTTACAGCTCCCTTTTTTTCTAGCCCTAAGGTTATTCTATTGACCCACTCTATTCGGAGTTGGATTCTTCGAGTTGGGGCTTCTTTACTCAGTGAACTAATTTTTTAAAGGTCACCCTGAAGCTTGTTAGATTATTCTTCATCCTTTGTTTTCCTTCTCATTCATTCAATAGACTAATTTTCACCTTGTAGTTAGCTTGGCACTTCTTTTCCGTGATAGGTCTTAAGTTTTCAAGGACTTCTTTCCAAATAAATATTAGATATTATTATCAGTTCAGCCAGAGTGGGCTGGCTTCCTGAAAATGAATTCACTATCGTTGATTTTATGAAACTAATTTAGGTTCCAGAAAACTAGGCTGCTAAATTTTCAAGTGAGATCTTCCTGGAACAGGAGTGACATTGTAAATGGTACTCTTGTTTGGTGAGTATAAAATTGAAGAGAAATGAATATTTTGGAGGGGAATTTCCATTAAATGAGTACAGTTTGATAACTTGACTTTATAGGTATGTTTAGCATATTTCTAACTCTGCTCTTAGTCTTAGAGGAAGACTTGCGTGATGGCGCTTTCCACTGCCAAACACTCTATTTCTACAGTTATCCCTTTCACATCACAGGTGTTAAGGGCAAGACATCCTGTTGTCTGGAAAATCCACATGGGATTTTTTGGCCCTCCCCTTATATTAGAGAAGAAGTCCTAACTTTTTCTTTTTCTTTTATGGTGTGTTTACAGTGCCTCATTGTAAAATTTGAGTTAAGTATTTGGGTTATATGTAGGTCTATGTAATATCTCTACATTTTTGGCCTTTGTATATTGTTGCTAGCTTTCATGTTCTTTTTTTTTTTGAAAAAATTTAACTTTTTACTTATTTTAACGTTAAACAAGAAATTGTACATTTTTATGGTATTAAAAGATAAAACATGTTGATATTTTACACTATATATATATATATTTTTATACATCTGAATTTCTAAACTTCTTCTGTATCGTCACCTGGCCTTCATCTGTCCTCTGTAGCTTCTGTAAAACTCCCCCCAAATTCCCATTTAATTTCTTATGCCAATCCATGATATATTGAAACCGTGATGGGGAAAGTCACAATGTGGAATGGCTAACTGTACTTTTAAGCCCATTACCTCCTATTTCCTCTAGGAGTTTATTCTATCAACTTCCTCCTAATTTCCCATCCCTTCTTATTCATTGTCTCTAAGTTTGCAAATATACCCTAATGTCCTGTTCTTAAGCCTTCATTTGGTCTATCTCTTCAAGTTAATGTCCAGTATTTTTCTTTCCTTTCACTTAAATTCTAGAAAAATATGTCAACTTTGATGTCTCTATTTTCTCATTTCCCACCCACTCCTCACTTCCTTTTCAATCTGTCTTCAGAGCTTATTATTCATTTGAAATTGTCTTTCTGAAGTGACTAAATTCCTTCATTGCCAAATCTGATGGATGTTTCTCAACTTCTAACTTTCTTGACCTCTCTGTAGTATATCATACTGCTGTGCACCTTCTGTCTTGGGTTCACATATTTCTTTCACCTGGCTCTCTTACCTCTTCAGTGTTGGGGAATTCCTCAGTCTAGAGATCCTAAGATCTTTCTGGAGAGTAATTCCTCCCAACAAGATCCATTTGACTAGAGGTCAATAAATGTAGAGGCAAATCTAAAAGATAAAGTTTAATTGCTTTAGCTAATATACAGTTGCCAGATAACTAGCAACTTATCAAAACCAGGGTGACACACAAATATAAAGAGTATTACATAATGAGGGCACTCAGCAAAAGGTGAGACTGCTCAGCCCACTTACTTCAGTGGTTGAGTAACAATCACGTAATGGGGGGGCTGGGCGGTGGAGATATAGCCCCTAGATCAGGTCAGTTCTGGGAGAAGTATTTCCCTCTAGGATCTCATCAGACCATCTATCTAGGTGGAGTAGAAAGTATCCAGTTATACTCATTTGAATGGGTGGGTGGGGCTAGAGGTCTAAAATAGTAGAGGCCTCGCTCTGAGATGGAATTTGACCCTGAGTCAGTTATACTACATGCAGGCCACATTTTTTACTTCTAAAGTTAAAATTTCTGGGGAGATGTTTTCCTCCCAAAACTCACTGACCATAGGTTTTGTACATTTCCTCTATGTTAGTTATGCTTTGTTGGGCCCGTATTCCCCCCATTATGTATAGTTGTAACCCCAGGCTCTGTCCTGGGTTCTCTTTCTGTCTCTAACTACATTATATCTTGGTGAAGGCATTTGGCTCTAATGTTTTAAATTACATTCTAGGCAGATGACTCTCAATCTTTTTCATTAACTTCAATTACAAATCACCAATTTGTAGGCTGTCCCTTATGCTTGGAATAAACTTCTTTTTCATGGAATCCTTGGCTGCCTAGTGTCCTACAGAAAATCTAGCTCGTTTCTCAGTGCAGTTGCTAGTGTCCTCCCCCAGATATTATTTGGTATGCATTTTGGATTTAATTTTCTTTGTACTGCTTGCTTTTGCTCACTGGAATAGAAGTTCTTTGTGGATGGCTTGCCCAATTATTTGCCTTTGTATCACCAATGTTTAGTGCAGTATTGCCCTATGTAGAATTAATGATTAACATTTTTTAATTAAATAGAAACTACACCAAACTCCTCATTTTAAATATGAGGAAACTGAATTTCAGTAAAGGTAAGTGACTTATTAAATTCACAGATGTAGTAAATACCAGGACCAGGGCTCAGATCAGTTGGAGATAAATTATACTTCTCATCTTCTATTGGGGGATTTTCAGTCAGTTTCAAACAGGATACATACATCCCCACATTTGGAAGACAAGTTCAATATCACCTTGTGAAACTGATACTAAAATGATTCAACCTGAAATGGGCAACTGTCCAGATGTCTATGTAAACCGCATAGGAGATGACTAGAATGTGAAGATACCCCTACCTCACAATCATTAAGGGATCTGAAAGGAGATAGGGGTTCTTAAAGAGTTAACGTTAGAGAATCAGGAAGCAATCTATCAATAACCATTTATCATATGCCTGCTGGGTCATGGTAAAATGTTAAGAACAACAGATATGCAGTTAGAGGATTAAATCAATCTTGCCCTGTCACTTGCTACTTATGTGACCTTGGGCAAATAATTTATTATCTCCATGCCTCAATTTCCTCATGTATAAAACAAGTGGGTTTGACTTGATGACGTGTAAGTTCCCTTCCAATGCTAAATCTGGGATTCTGTGACACATGAGGCACTGTGCTAGGTGCTGGGGAAAAAGAGTAAAAATTGAGAAGTTCCTTCCCTCAGGTGGTTTGCATCATTTTATTGGCAGCATAAATAGAATATATAAAGCAAACATAAGGTAATTTGGGGAGTCCTAGAGAATCAAGAAAGGCCTCATATAAAGTGGTGCTGAATTTTGAAACAAGCAAGGGATTCTGTGAGTTAGAACTGAATAGGAATTGCATCCTAGACATGAGAGGACAACCTCTCTATAGGCACTGAGGATATGGATTGTTCTGTGTGAGCAAGAACAAGGAGAAAAGTTTGGCTTGAACACAGAAATCATGGTAATATTTGTATAACGCTTACTATGGGTCAGAGACTATGTTAAATAATTAGAATTATTTCATTTGACTCACAACTCTGAGAGGTAGGTACTATTATTCTCTATGTTTTACAGATGAGGAAGCTGAGGCAAACAGATGAAGTGACTTGCCTAGGAGCACAGTATAAGATGGAGTAAAAACTGGAGGCCAGATTTGAGATCAGGTCTCCCTTACTCCAGGCACAGCATTCCATCTACTGCACCACCTGGCAGACCTATCTTAATGAAGGAGAGCAGTGTATATGATCTCTACAACAGTAATGTCTCACAAGGCAAGGGAGAGAGTGTCTACAGGAGTAGTTAGTAGACTGAGCAGTTCAGTTCAACATGTGTGTGTTTGTCCTTTGTTGCTAAAGAAGACCAGAGAAATAATGATATGACTTGCACTTGACTTTGTTTTTTCTTTGAGTGAGGGAGGGCTGTGCAGGTCACCAGCCTCACTTCTCCTCCAGAGCCATCTGAATCCAGTGACCAGATATTCTTCAGAATGACTGAAGATGACCCAGGATGAGGCAATTGGGGTTAAGTGACTTGCCCAAGGTCACACAGCTAGTGAGTGTCAAGTGTCTGAGGTGAGATTTGAACTCAAGTCCTCCTTACACATGCTCTATTCACTGCATTACCTAGTTGCCTCTCAGTTCAATAGCCACTTAGCCAAACAGCCCCTTCATCTACAGAGTTAGTTTATAGATTACTCAATGCTATCACATACAATGTTAAGTCTAGAACAAATTTTGTGGGGTAATAAATTTTTTAAAAAATTATCTGCAAGGTTAATTAATTCTAGACTTAAAAAAGAAAGATCTATGAATTCATTGTCTCCAAAGTCAGAATTTTATTTATTGTAGAGAGAGTCTGGTTTAGTAGATAGAGTCCTGGGACCAGAGTCAGGCAAGTTTCAAATGCCTACTCTGACAGTTAGTAGTGGCACAGTCTTTGGCAAACTATTTAACCTGTATATATGTCAGCAATTCCCTAGGATTCACTTATTATGGCCTGGCTATCATATAATTATCTCTATTTACTCATCTGTTCAAATCAAATAGATATTTCCCTAATTTGTAAGCCATACATTATAGAATAAACACTAGGTGGCTGCATTAGAGAAGATTTTTGGTGAATTTATGGGGGTTGAACAATTAAGAAGTATTTTTAAGCACTTTCTGTGTACAAGACACTGTGGCCTGAAGAAAATGAAAGATGTTTTGCCCTGTCCTCAAATACTTTACATTCAATGGGGAAACAACATGTGTGTGTAATATGCATGTGTGTGTACATGTACATATATGTATGTGTGAATATATGTGTGTGCATGTGTATGTCTGTGTATGTAAGTGTATCTGTGTATATAGGTATGTGTATATATATATACACACACATGTCTATGTATATGTGTACATGTATATACATATACAAATAAATCTATACAAAATAAATATAACATAATTGAGGGTTGGCTCTAGCAGCTGGGGATCTGGAAGGACTTGATACAGAAGGTGACATTTGAGGTCAGTTCTGAAGGAAACCAGGTAGTAAATAAACCACGGCAGAGGCTATTTTTGCCTCTTTGTATCCCTAGGGATCAGCCTACCACTTGATGTACCATCATCATCACCACCTGCTTACTACATGCCTGGCAGTATGCCAAGCGCTTTACAGTTATTATCTCATTTGATCCTTACAAAAACCCGAGAGATAGGGGCCATTATTGTCCCCATCTTATAGTTGAGGAAGGTGAAGCAAACAGAGGTTATGACTTGACCAAACAGCTAATAAGTGTCTTGAGGATGGATTTAAATTCAAGTCTTCCTGATTCTATGCATTATCACACTACACCACCTAGCAGTCACATAGTGCTTAATAATTCAGTCATTGGTCAATAAAAATTTATTAAGTACCACTATGTACCTGGCACCATGCTAATCACTAGGGATACAAACAGAAATGAAAGATACTTCCTTCCCTCAAGGAATTCACAATGTAACAAGGGAGAGACAACAAGCAAACACACACACACACCCACATACATACATACAAACAAGCTATGTACAGGATAAATAAGAAATAATTAAGAGAAGGAAGGCCTTAGCACTAAGAGGGATTTGGAAATACAGGATCTTATATGAGACTAAATATGGGACTTTAATTGGGAATTAAAGGAAGCCAAGGTAGCCAGCAGGAAGACATGAGGAGGGAGAACATTTCAGGCATGAGAAAAAGGCTTAGAAAATTCCCAGAACTGAGAGATGGAGTATTTTGTTTGTCAGACAAAAAAGAGGCCTGTGTCAGTGGATCAGAGTATATGTTGGGGAACAAGGTGCAAGAAGACTGGAATGTTAGTAGGGGGCTGGGTAATGGGGGACTTTAAACACCAAACAGAGTTGTAAATTTGATCCTAGGGTGATAGGGAGCTTATAGAGTTTTCCGAGTGGGAGTATGTTAGTTTGACTTGAGTTTTAGGAAAATCACTTTGATGACCGACTGGTGGATGAACTGGAATGGAAGAGAACTGAGGCAGGCAGACCAACAGCAGGCTATTGCAACAGTCCAGAAATAAGGTAATAAGAATCTATACCAGAGTGGTGGTAGCATCAGAGGAGAGCAGGACCATATTTGAGAGATGTTGCAGAGGTTACATAAACAGGCCTTGCTTGGCAACAGATCGGACATGAAGGGTAGGGTGAGCGAGAGACATAAGGAAGAGTCAAGGATGGAAAATACCTAGGTTGTAAGCCTGAAGGATTTGAAGGATAGTGTTGCCTTCTATAGTAATAGGGAAACTAGGAGGTGGAGAAGTGAGTTTGGGGGAGAAACAATGGGGTCCGTTTTGGACATATTGACTTTAAGGTGTCCCCTTAAGGCAGCTGGAGATGCAAAACTGGAGGTCAGAAGAAAGGCTAGGGTGGGATAGGTTGATTTGAGAATCATCAGCACAAGGATGGTAATTAACTCTATGGAAACTGCCAAGAAATCACCTGGTGAAGTAGTAGTATAGAAAGAGAAGAGGACAAAGGGCAGAAATCTACACGACAACTGTGGTGAGAGGCTATGATCTGGATGAGGATCTAGCAAAGGAGTCTGAGAAGGAGCCATCTGATAGATGATAAATGCTTGTTGGTGACTGATTGATTTATTAAAGGGAAAGGTAAGAGAGATTACATTCCAGGGGAATTTGGGGGGAAACGGCAGTGCAAATCCACCTAGACAGGAAATGGAGCATCATTTTTGAGAAACTGAAAGTAATTTTGCCAATCTGACTGTTGGGAGGCAGGGCGATGTGGTAGAAAGAGAGCTAGACTTGGAGTCAGGAGAAACTTGAGTTTAAGCCCCACCACTAATATCTATTAGTAGCATGACAAGTTACGTAACATCTCTGAGCCTCAATTTCCTTATCAGTAGAATAGGGATCATGATATCTGTGGTACCTGCTTCACATTGTTGCTATAGGGAATAAATGACACAATTTCAGCTTAGACTTTAGCTTACCACCAGCACTTAAAGGCAGCTAGGTGACACAGTGGATAGGGCCCTAGAGTTGCAGTCAGTTGAACCTGAATTCATATCCTGTCACAGATACTTAATAGCTGTGTGACCTTGGTCAAATCACCTAATCTCTGCCTTGCTTCAGTTTCTTGATCTATAAAATGGGGATAGCAATACCTACCAGGATTATAGGTATTTTATTCATACATACATACATAGATATGCGCACAGAAATACATGTATGTATATGAATACATCTACTGCGTGTATATATGTATCTATATATTGTATGTCTTTTAAGTATTAAATGAGATATTTATAAAGCACTGGGTAAACCTTTATTACTATATAAATGCCAATTATTATTAACTAACAGATGCATAGCATGGGTGGATGTCATCTACACCATTGGATTTAATCCATACATAGATGAAATGAGAGATTCCATGGAGTATTCAAGAGTACTATAGTATTCAGTTACCAGAAAAAACTGTCTAAGAGTTAACCACTTTATAAACTGCTGAATGGAGCAAAATGAAGCTGTAAAATATTAAAAAAAAAATAGAAGAAAACATGAATTTATTCTTTACTCAACAAAGGAGTAAAAGTATGATGGGGTTACTTGGACACTCTTAACTAGGCTTCCAACCAATCTGTCACCTCTTACAAAAAGAAAATCGACTTTTGGGGGTGAATGTGTCACCACTTGTCAGCTGGCCACTTTGCAAAGGCAATTTGCTCCATTTTTATTTGACTTCCTTCTGTCTTTTAGAGTAATTATGGACAATTATTTTGTCAGAGGTCCTATGAGTAATTGGTGAATCTGGTTCACAGAGATTTAGGAATGCATTCCTATTGATGTGCAGTCATCTTTTTAACCTTTGTTTTTGAAAAGTTATTTCTCAAACATTCCTTTTTGTAGCAGGAAGTTTTCATGGATTCACCTTTCTTCCTGCTCCTCGGTGCTATTTTGGCATTATATTCCAGCAGTGTCTTTCAATCAGGCAAGCAATGGCTTTGTCCCCCTCGGTGTCTATGTTAGCAGGGGTGTTGGATTAGGGCTGAAGAGCACAAGGTGCACAGAGGTATTTCCTGAGGAGCTCATATGACAAGGGGAGCCAATATTCTTGCAGACCTAGGTACACCACTCTAGGAGGTGGCTACAGTTTGAAGATACCCAGACCTCAAAATAATTAAGTGGTCTGGAAGAAAAAGAATCAGCTAAGGAGGTAGGAGTTATTAAAGAGATAACATTAGAGAATCAGGCAGCAATTATTCAATAAACATTTATTACATGCCTACTGGGTCATGGTAAAATGTTAAGGACCATGGATATACAGTGAGAGGGTTAGAATTCCAATCTTACTCGGTCCCTTGCTACTTGTGTGACCTTGGGCAAATATTTATTATTGCCAGATCTCAGTTGACCCTTCTATGAAACGAGAGGGTTTGACTTAATGACATGAGATGTCCCTTCCAACTTTAAATATGGGATTCTGTGATATGCCAGACACTGTGCTAGGTGCTGGGGATAAAGAGTAAAAGTTAAGACATTCCTACCTTCAAGGGGCTTCCATTATTCTATGGCAGAAAAATGTGCATAAACAGAATAGGCAAAGTAGCTAGGTAAAAGCTAGGTGGTACAGTGGATAGAAGAAAGACTTGAGACCAAATTCCACCTCAGATACTTGCTAGGTGTGTAAATATCTGGGCAGCTCCCTTAACCTTTGTTTGCCTCAGTTTCTTCAGTTGTAAAATGGGAATGATAATAGCACCTACCTCTAAGGGTTGTGGTGAGGATTAAATGAGACAGTATTTGATAAAGTTCTTAGCACAGTGCCTGACACATAGCAGATGCCTAATAAATATTTATTTCTTACCACCCTCCTTTAGTGAAACATTAAATCTATGAATAAAAAAGTTCAAAGACTCCTCAGGCTCAGAAACTCTACTCAAGTAAGGAGGCCATGTGCCCCATTTCTTCATTTCCCACCTAGCTGCACTCCTAGGGAATTCTTCCTCGCGATCTAGTGCTGAATACCACCTCCCCTCTTCTCTTGCTTCCTTTTGTGTGTTGACTTCTCCCACTAGATAGTAAGCTTTCAGAGCAGGGAGTCAGAGCTGAAGATAGTGCCACTGTATCCTTCCTTTGAGATAACAAAGTTATCCTCCTTTGATAAATATTCAATGGCTCATGAATGCCTCATTTTGTCCCCAAACTAGGCGTGTGCTGGCATTAGAGTTGGCTTCCCAACAGGCTGCCATGTTATTCTAGTCTCCTTAATATTTATTCAAATGAACCTTTAGCTATCTATAGCTATGTCTCCTCTATATTAAATTTTTTGATATTTTTTGAATCCAAGTGTAAGACTTTCTGTTTCAGTCAGTTACTTGGTTAATAAACTAAACATTTATCTCTATTAAAAATTTCATCTAATTGGACTGGGTCCAACATTTCCTTGTCAAGATCTCTTTTGGTTCCTTATTCTATAATACGTCAAGGTGGCCACATACTCCTAGCTTTGAGTCACTTGTGTATTTTATTAGTAAACACTTATGCCTTTAACCAAGTCACTGTTAAAATTGTAAACATGACAAATTCTTGGGGAATCTATTGAAGACCTTCCTCAAGGTTGGTATCAACATTAATATATTCTCTTAGTACACAGACATTCAATTATTTTTGAATCTGCCTCAACATATTATTCCTTATTTGAGGAATGTAAAGATTTGAATGGATGCTTCTAAAACCTCTTATCTCTTTCTCCTATATGCAAAAGGGGCATTTGGGAGCTGTGTGGCTGGAGTTATAAGCACAGAATATTAGAGTTAAAAAAGACCTTATGTAGGTCATTTAATATAATTCTTTCACATATATGGAAAAACTGAGGTCAAAAGATATCAAGCGATCAGTCTAAAATCACATATTTAAATAGTATAAAGTAAAGAATATGAAACTTAGAAAATTTGACTTCAAGTCTCAACACTTTCATTTATGAACCACATAATCCTGAGCAAAGCACTTAACCTCTCAAAGCCTCAGTTAAATCATCTGTGAAAAGGGAATAACGGGCACTACCTCCCTCACGGACTTATTAGGAAAATATTTCATAAACTTTACATTTCAAAAGGAACAAGAGCTATTATTTTAGAACTGGAAGAGCCAGTATAAGGACCTAGGTATTCTGATTTCCAGCTTTTCATACAATTGTAGATTTGCAGCTGGAAGGTTGTGTCTTGCTCAAGGTCAAGCAAGTATTAAAATCAGGATTTAACCTGGATTCTCTACCTTAAGAACAACATGTTTTTCCGACTGTATCATGTGGCCTGCAAACCTAAGCCAGAGTAAAACTGACAATTAAGTTTATGGCTTCCTTAGCATCATACTCTTAACTAGATGAGCAACCATCATTACAGACCTTTCCCCATAGGTCTCATAGATCCTGATTAACAATTATAAACCTATAATCCCAGACTCCTAATGTTGACAGCACTGCCAACTCAAAACAAGTTTCTAAATTTCAGTTAGAAGAAAATGAATTATGAATCATTTTGCAATGTGTTAGGGAAATTCTAATGATAATGCAACAATGAAATTCATTAGGATATCCAAAGATATTTTACCAATATGATAATGAAGTAGTAAGGAACATGAAAGGGAAGGCATGAGGAAAAACACAACAAGATTTGTTGAAATGTTCTATATCTATAAGCATGTTAAATTGCTACAATGCAGATGTAAATGACCAGATGTTTCTTCTTGTCAAATCAGTTCCCCATATTTTTAGGGACAGGTGCAAGAACTTATCTCATATGATATTCTTTTCCTTTTACTCTTTTAAAAATGCATTATACATATTTGTTTTGAATGATTTCTTTAAACATACACCTGTATGGATGTAACTTCAGAGGTGGAATTTATATAAGTCTGATAGAATTCTTTTCTGATGAATATGAAGTAAGAACCTCAGGAGAAAAAAATCCTTAAAACCCTTCTCTTGCCAGGTGGCTTTTTAAGTTGTGTCTTTTGCAATATCAGGTTAAAGTTGTGTGCGTTGTGTGTGTGTGTGTTTGTGTATAAAACTGTGTGTGTGTGATGGAGGGGAAAGTAGTGGTGGTGAATATCTTTTGATTAGCTCTTTTCAAGTTAAGGTGGGAAATTTCATAAAGAAGAAGGATGAAAAATAACTCAGTATCTCTCATCTTTAATTAAATCTGGCTTTATTGGGTTCACTTTTTGTAATAAGCCTACCTTATATATAATTTCATTTTATAGTTTTTAAAGCATGCAGATATGATTAATATATATTTCTGCTTCAGTCCAATGATCCCATTGGGGAAAAATGGCATATTTTTAATCAGAAACCCAAAAAAGATAGTGTCTACTATATACTAATCTACTTTCCCAGAGGTTCCCCACCCTCCTCAATAGAAGAATGATGATGAAATAAGAGGACATTTCCAAAATAAGAGATCAAGAAAAATACTGCCAAACTAATAACTGCACCTAATAACTGATGAATCAAAATGAATGTTTGCTAAATATTTATAAAGAAATACAATATTTCCTCAAGTGAACACAATATCCCAAGAAATTAAAAAATGATCTATAATAATTGCTGCCAAAAAGACCAAACTGTGTGAACATATGTTAAAAAGAAGAACACACATGAATTGACAAATTATATTATACTTTTCATGGACAAAATTAATTTCTATGGGCCTTTATCCCCTTATATTAAATACACAACTTTAAAATGAATAAGACACTAATTATTAGACATTTATATTAGTGTGAACCATCATTTTATGTGAATGGAAATGGATAGTATAATATTGATATTCAATTTCTCAGATGCTTACTCTAACCTTTCATAACTCCATTCAAGTTTTGAGGAAATATAAAGAACATTAGTTAAGAGAATGCTTATCAGTAGACCTGATTCCCATTCCTTCTACAGATATACACATAAGATTGGGTTCGGTGGATGCTTATGCTAAGCTTCCTATAAGAGCTGATATTCTAGGATTCTATAATTCTAGGGTTAAATTTACAGGTTCTTAAATTAAAAAAAAAAATTTCTCCCAATATGTTATGTGTTCAGATGAAATCTACAGATTTAGAGCCAGAAGGAAGCTCAGTGGCCATCTAAGTCCAACCTCTTCATTTTACACATGAGGAAAGTGAAGTCTAGAGATGCTAAATGACTTACCCCAATAAATAACACAGGTATTCAGTTTCAGAGGCTGCATTTGAACACAGGTTTCAGAGCCACTTTTCTTTCAATTGTACCATGTTAGGATCAGGGTATAGAGAAGGCTCTCAGAGTAAGAACAGTAGCAGCAGCAACTATATATATATATATATATATATATATATATATATATATATATATATATATATATATATATATATATATATATATATATATATATATATATATATATATATGTATATATGTATATATACGTATATATGTATGTATGTATACACACACACTTAACATATTTAGCTCCCTCTAAATTAACTGTAAACTATTTGAACATGGAGATCACATCTTCATTTATACATCTCCATGGTACATACCTGGCATAACTAAATAATTAATGTAGATGATAACAATAAAGTTTAGTATTTCATTTAAATATTACCTTACAGCTAAAACCACTTCACTCATATAATCTTTAGCTATTCAGTGCCAATTCATTTTGAACTAGCTCTGGTAATGGTTACAAAGTATTGGCTGGAAGATCTGTTATAGAGAAGAGGGATTAACTTTGTTCTGCTGGACCCTACAACCTAAAACAAGGAACAACAGGAAAGATTTAGGTTTGGTGGAAGAAAACACTTCCTAATAATTGGAAGACTCCCAAGGAGAAATGGGATGCCTTAGGAGGCATGGTTAGTTCTGCTATAACACTTGTTTTGAAAACTCAGATTTGTTCTAATGCAATTGATATATTAGGGAACAATTTCAATATAATACAAAATTCATGTTTGTTCATATGCGATTTCCTCAGAGAGAATTGCTAGGGGAAGGCAGAAAACTGCACCGAACTGAACCAGGCCATGTAGGAATACACAAAATGCACACATACCTCAAACATCTACCTCAGTCCAGTTATCCTACAAGGTTCTGTTGTGTATTTTCACATTTGTGAATTTCTCCATATTTAAAAAAAAACAAACAAAACCAGCCCTGATATCCCATACATGTCTAACCACCCTGCTTCAAAACTCATTTGTACAGTACTTTATTGTTGCAAAGTGTTTTCACCTAATGATCTATTCTGAACACTCAAGTTGCTACACTTAGTTCCAATCTCCCTCCCCTTGTGTTAGATATGTTACTAACTGACTATGCCATTTTCTACTCCTGGAATATCCTATTTTTTATTGATGAGTTTAATTCTTGTACTTTATTCATCACTCATTCCGAATCCTACTCCTTAATACCCTTTGTCCCATAAGCCATGATTTTACATAGTGTAGGAACTGGTGTCTAGTTATTGGCTATAATGGATCCCCCCTCACTGGAAGTCTTAAGAAAAGGCTGAATCATCCTTTGTTAGATATATTATAGAGGCAATTCTTATTTAGATATATTTTGGACTAGATGGCCTCTGATCATCCTTCCAACTCCAGGTCTGGTGATTTTATTAGCCTGGAATCACCAATGACTTTTACCTTTTAATTAATTGATTATTTTTTGTGAAACACATGGATTTGTGATGGGAAAAACATGAACCTGAGGATCAGAATGCCTTTATTTTAATTCTGATCTGGTTACTAATGAGCTAGCTATGTGACGTTGGCCAAATCACTGCACTTCTTTGGGTCTTGGAATCCTCTGTCAAAGAAAAATATTGGACTGGAAGTAATTCTTCTAGCGCTAAAATTCTATGATCTTATTTTCCCATTCCTGAAAGAAAAATATAGCTCATGTTTACAGGACTAGCACAGTGGAGAATAAAATTTAAAACTTATGGAATTGTAAAGCTCAATTGCCATCCTTCCTTTTAATTTCTTTCTTATCTCTTTCTCTCTCCCTTCCTTCCTTCCTTCCTTCCTTCCTTCCTTCCTTCCTTCCTTCCTTCCTTCCTTCCTTCCTTCCTTCCTTCCTTCCTTCCCTCCCTCCCTCCTTCCTTCCTTCCCTCCCTCCTTCCTTCCTTCCTTCCTTCCTTCCTTCCTTCCTTCCTTCCTTCCTTCCTTCCTTCCTTCCTTCCTTCCTTCCTTCCTTCCTTCCTTCCTTCCTTCCCTCCTTCCCTCCCTCCCTCCCTCCCTCCTTCCTTCCTTCCTTCCTTCCTTCCTTCCTTCCTTCCTTCCTTCCTTCCTTCCTTCCTTCCTTCCTTCCTTCCTTCCTTCCTTCCTTCCCTCTCAGTGCATCTTAACCTGTAACTTTAATGAATAACCTGCTTGTTTGTTTTTCGTTGTCAGATCACAGTCTGAAACATGCTGTGACCGTCCAGTTTCTTGCTCTTAACAGTTTCTTTGCTGGAATGACCCAACTTTTGGCAGAGGAATCTAAATACTGATACAAATCCACATTTTTAAGACTGCAATATTAAAGAAAGAGGACAGAGGGTCCTAAAGGTCCAGGGGATAATCAGCTGAACATGAGGAGGCAATGCAGTGCTGATTTCAAAAGAGGACATCTGCAAAAGACCCATTGCACTCAGGCCAATACACTGTCAGTCTGCTGAGAATCGCTCTGGCAGTGGAAGGCTCATGACGGTGGAAAGAACTGTAAGGTCTCAGCAATAGAAAGGATTTCCCCAGAAGAGAATTTTGGGAAAATGTTTCATTCAAATTATGTTTTGTGTGCTAATCTTTAGAAGGAAGATTTCTTACCACCATATTGCTTTTGGTTAAAAGTTTCAGATGTTCTTTAGCTGACTGATTTCTAGGTTCAGATTGGGGAAGAATGTACTTATGATGAGGTAGGTCACTTAAAGCATTCCCCAAACCTTAGACACTGTGTTGATTGAAAAGTACAGTTATCTCT